>ML105403.1:223955-456987 GCA_003697995.1 Taxidea taxus jeffersonii
GGGGGGGGGTTGGGATGTCCTGAGCTCCCTGTGGGCCACCAGCCAGCGGGGTGAGGGGAGGTAACCTGTGCAGTGGGAGGCAGCTGCTTGATGTCTCAGCAGAAACTCCAAGGGGAGCAGCGCACATAAGGGGATCTGCTCATCCAAGGAGGGGTGGGGGGTGAGGCTTCCCATCAATCCACAAGATAGCCCTGCAGAGGCAGCCTGACTCTCTGGTTCTGCAGATGGGGACGCAGGTCTCACAGAGGGATGGTGATTTGCTCGAGGTCACACAGCAAGGGTACAAGAGGTGGCCTCTCCTGGGACCTGGTTCCTGAGCACACACTAGCACATCACCATGCCTTGGGGAGGAGAGCCTTTTCTAGCTGTCCCTGCCTTTCTAGAGGGTTAAGACACTGAGCTTCAGGAGCCTCTAACCTGTCAGCTGCCACCCCATGGAAGACCCCTCCTCCTGGTCTTCTGCTACCACACACAGCCCACATGTCCCCCCCAGGGTGCAGCAGCCTGGGACTCCGGGACTGAAGTCACCAGCCCAAGTCACACAGCCAGGAAGGGCAGGACTGCCCTCCAGCTTGGCTCTGGCTCCCTTCAGAAAGTCATTTACTTTCCAACTGCCTAAACATACACCCCCAGCTGAGTCACGAGCCAGGTGCACCCCAAGGGCAAGGATGTCATCCCCGGGGTCTGAGAGCTGCTTCAACTGGGCTAGAACCAGAAGGTGCCCCTGCAGGGGCAGACACAGAAGCCATCCCCAGAGAGCCAAGTTTTTGCCTGGATGCAGCTGTCTGTCCCTAAGCGCCCTTGCTGGAGAAGGCATCTGGGGTTTGCCTTCCCAGCGCTCACAAAGCTGCCCCGGCACACGGCTCCATCAGCCACACACAGGAGACAACACCTTGGAGCCCGCAGGACCCTGCGGGACTAGTCATCCCACCCTGGACTAGGTGGGCATGGGCTGGGACCTCACCAACTCACGCTGATTCCCCATCACCAACCCTGAGTCCCTGGTTTCTTACAGCTGGTTGAGCAAAACAACCAAGAACTCACTGTGGTTTCTGAATATGGTAAATCTCCTGGGCACCAAGGCAGGTGCACCCCAGTGCAAGCCCATCTCACAGGACACTTCACAGGCTGACTTGGGGCACTAATCTTCACAGTCTTTCCATTTCCCTCCTCTCGCTATAAGCAGAAAATTTATGAGCATGGCCTCATTTAATCCCACAGTGGCCCTGTCAGGTAGGAATCACAGGGAACCTCGCACACAAATGCAGACGCTGGCTGGGAGAAATTCACGGATATAGCAAGTGTCTGAGTGGGATTCAAGTCTGTACTCCCAGCTGCCAGACCATGCACCACCTCCCTTTCCAGCCCTTTTGCTGTCACTCTGGAATGGGATAGTGACAATGTCCCAGGGGCTGTGACAATTGGAGACAATATACGTAAGCAGTTTTCCCAGGTTTGGCGCTCACGTGGTGCACACTGAAGATGCTCTCAGCACAGAAACTAATATTCTGCTCAACATCTCCCAACCAAAAAAAAAAAAAAAGGAATAAAAGGACTCTGAGCCAAGCCTTTCCACTTTGGGTGTGAGCCTGTCTGACTTGTGATGCACACAGCTGTTCTCCCCAGAAAACCCTGGTTCTCCCCCGGCCTAGGTCGGCATCCTGGCAGGCCCTGTGGCTACCCTGGACACTCATCCCATGCCGCAGAGGTCACTATACCATGAGGGTCTTCCGTGGAGGACCACCAGTCAACAGCCCGATCGGAACAACTCCCAGGGGCCCAGACTGAAGGCCTCTGGGGAACTTGGAGTCTGTTCCAGAGGCCCAGCAGAGGGAGGCTCAGGTATGGAGATAGGGGCCCACCGCCAGCCAGGATAGACCTCAGTGTGCAGAGACAGAGAATGGGGGAAGAGAGGCAGAAAGAAAAAGAACACAGAGAAACAAAGAGAACAGAAGAAAAGAGAGACAGAGATACAGGGGCAGAGAGTGAGACAGCACCATGGAGAGAAAGAAAGATACAGGACCAGGAACCGACAGAGGGAGGCAGGGTGACAGGAAAAGAGGTACAGACAGACAAACAAGTAGAGCGACATGACCACAGCTATCAGGGAAGGGCAGTGGTAACGAGAGAAAGAAGGCTGACAGCCACCAGAGATGCGCAGACGGCATGATGGGAGCACAGACAGGCTGGCCTGGCCAGGACAATCTTGGAGGAGAGCTCCCCCACTGCCCGCATACCCCCTCTGTGGCATGGGGCACCAGCCTATCCTTCGGAAGCCCCAGAAGACAAGCCCACGGTCCCAGTCTGTCCTGAGCTCTGTTGGCCTCCTTGCTTGAAATGGGCTCCTAGGTCCACGCTGGGCGTCCGAGGCCACCGCGTGGGGACCCATGCACCACTACCATGCCGCCCTCCTTACAGTTGGGGGTGGGGCCTGGCAGGTGCCACGTATGCATGTGTGTGTCTTTGTATGCATGGGTGCACAAGCCCAGAATTGCCCACACGCTCAGCACACCCGCTGCCTGGTAGAGCCCAGCCTTCTCCCTTCTCCCTAACCAGCACCCAAGGGCTGAGGGCTTCTGGGGGTTTGGGCACAGCACATGGGCAGAGGGCAAGGTGGGACCCTCGAGGGCAGAGGGGGCTCAGCCACTAAAACAAACACAGCAACAAGGAGGGACATGACGTGTGGCCACACCGTGGTCTCACCTGATGCCTGCCCTCCAGCATGGTGGGTGCTCTGACTGAGGATGGGGACAGGCTGGTGACTCGCCCAGGGCCTGGGGCCAGCTGGAAATGTCACCACAGCCCATCACCATCAGACTTCCACCAGCTAACAGCAAACACTGACCTCCAAATCTGTCTTTAGTGTCATCCAAAGCATTTCCGCTCAAAGCTACCTCCTATAAGCAATTGTGTGTGCACATAGGCACACACACACACACCTTGCAACTTCCCTAAGTCATGCATGTATCACATGCCAAGCCCCCTTCCACCTGGACGCCCAGCGCAGTGCTTACTCAAGGGGGCTCAGAGGAACTCGGCCCCATACCTCAAGCCCCCAGGAAGGAGACCCCAAAGGGAAGGATCCTGACAAGCATGCAGGATCTCTAACCCACACAACTCCCTCATGCAACACCCATCCCCACAGGGGGCATGTTCTCCTCTACCCCTAGCCTGGCGCACAGCCCCAGCCATGGAGGCACCTTGGCAAAGGGACGGGACCTCCAGCATCTTGGGGATGGGCTAATTTGGTGATGTTGGCCAAGGCAGATAAGAGGCTCCTGGAAAACAGGTACTGTGTGCTGTCCGGTTTCCTCCTCATATGCACCCACGGGGGCAACACTCTGTTAGCCCCACTTAGGCTGGGGCTCATTCTACCTGCTGTAGGCCACCAAGCTGGTAAGTGTCTGGACTGAAGCTTACCCCCAACTCTGTCCAATTGCTGGGTCTGTGGTCCTGAGCACGAAACCACCTTTGAGTATACTGGCCTCATAAAGACACAAACTGGGTCAGAAATACCCTCAGATTCCCAAAGTGTCTGCTCTGTAAAACACAGAGAAAGAGACCGCCTACTGACACTTTACCAATCTGCTTTGAAGTATTCTGTTCTCCAGAGACATGCACGTGTGTGGCTGTGAGTACGAGCGCATGTGTGCACGGGCAGGTCTCTGTGACAGTGTGTGTGTGCAAGTGTGTCTAAGTGCATGTGACCATGTGTGAGGGATGTGAGGATGAAGGATGGTGTCACTCTGGTAGGCCACTCTGTGGGTGTGAGTGTATGTGATGGTGTGTGTGACTATCATGTGTCAGTGGGTGTGTGCATGACTGTCCATGTGTGCATTTGTGTGTAAGTATGGGCAATGGTGCACATGTGAGGTAGGTGTGTGTGTGTGTGTTTCTGTGCAGGACGGCAGGCTGCATGCCTCCCCTGAGAGCTCTGGGCTCAGCCTTGGCCTGGGAGGCGAGGGAGACATTTGGGGGAGGCTGGGGGAGGAACAGTGACCATGGACAATAATTTTTTAGGAGGTAGAAGCCACAGCCTCGGCAGAGAATCCATTTTAGCAACAAGAGAAGTGGAATAACGTGGCAAATTACAGTGTCTGACCAAATAAATTATTCCTTTCATTTTACCATTTTGTTTGGAGGAGATCTTTAAACCTCATCTCTGAGCGTATTCAGCAAGTGCTTACTGAGCGGATTTGGCTGTAATTAATATGAATTTAACTTTCTTTTCTTTCCCAAGGCATGGAACTGGAGGAGAAATGGGGCAGGGCAGACTCCTCTGGGCTGTGGGCTGGGTGAAGGTTTAATAGCTTCATAGACCTGTACGAGCTACAAGGGCAAAAGGGAGAGGAAAAGTATAAAACCTTTAATTGCTGCTTCCCAAAATAACCTCAGCCCGCCCGTAATAGGCTTATGCTGGATTTTCATTCTTTTCACAGAGGGGAAAAAAAAAATCAGATTTGAATTTCTCAAACCAACATATTTTCTGCAGGTCCCGCCCTCAGTGTCTCTCTGAGGTTGAAAGCCCCAACGTGTGGAGTCCTGGGGACAAGGGGTTCAGACAAGAGGCTGTCCTCATGGTGGTTGTCTCAGGGAATAGGGGCCTTGAGGTCAAGCGAAGCCTTCCTCAGAGAAGCCCAGGGTGGCATCCTGGAGGGCTCACCTCTTCTGTGAAAAAAAGGGGTGGTTGGACCAGACCCTCAAGGTCCTTCCCAGCTTGAAAAGTCCTAAGGTCTTTGGACCTGCTCTCCACTGACTTTTTAAAAAGATTACTGAATTCTGAAAATTGTGTTAAAATTTACACAACATGGAATTTGCCATTTTAACTATGTTTAAGCATGTAGTTCAGTGGCATTCAATACTCTGACATGGTGGTACAGTCATCTCCCCACCACCATCTCCAGAACCTTCTCACCTTCCTCAAATGAAAGTCTGTCCCCATCAAGCAATAACTCCCCAGCGCCCCCTCCCTCAGCCCCCCGGCCACCACCATTCCACTTCCTGTCTCTGAGTTTGACTACTCTGGGTACCTCCTATGAGCACAATCACACAGTATTTGTCTTTTTGTGACTGGCTTACTTCACATAGCATAATGTCCTCAAGGTCCATTCACGCGGTGCCAGGTGTCAGAATTTCCTTCCTTTTTAAGGATGAATAATACACCATTGTGTGTCTATACCACATTTTGCTTCTCTGTTCATCTGTCAGTGGACACTTGGGTTGCTTCTAACTTTTGGCTGCTGGGAATAACTCTGCTGTGAACACAGGTGTGCAAATATCTCTTCAAGTTGCTGCTTTCCATTCTTGTGGGTAAATACCAGAAGTGGGACTGCAGGATCCTGTGGTTATTCCGTGTTGAATTTTTGGAGGTGCTGCCATACTGTTTCCAGAGGTGGCAGCACCATTGTGCATTCCTGCCTGTGGGGCACGAGGCCTCCCATTTCCACATCCTTACCAATCCTTGCTACAGTTTGTTTTTCTTTGACAGTGGACATCCTAGTGGATGGATGTGAGCAGAGGACCTGGCTCACGTGAGCTGGGCTCACATTACCTAGCAAGAAGTATCAGCAAAAACTTCCATTGGGCCACTCCATCTTGAAAGATGGCGGCAGTTGGGGCCAGGGAAAGTCTGCCACAGATTTGCGTTTCTGGGCTGGCTCCAGATGAGCCCCCAGAGCACTCATGTAATCACTAATTCCCTCAACAACAATTTGACATGTACAGAGGCAGGTGCTGTTCTAGGTGCTGGGGACATAATGGTCTCTCATGGACTCACGATGAGAAAGCAAGATGGCAGGAGCCCAGCTTGTCCTGGGAGCTCATGGCTCAGGAGATTGAAGTACCGGGAGATGTAGCCCGAAGGGAAATCCTAGTGAAAAACATGCCAAGCATTTGAAGGGAGAACAGAAGAAACTGGGGAACGCTGCCTGGGTTCATCTGGAATGGGTTCCAAAAGTTATCACGGGGGACAATTATTACAGAGACACTCATCTGCCTGATTCTCAAGTCACTCTCCTGGGTGACGTGTGGTGGAAGCCTGAGGCTCCAGGCTTCGAAATCCGATGGACCTGGGTCCCTCCCCACCACTCCCACCTGTGTGAGCCAAAGCAACTGCTCTCTCTGGGTCTTAGGCCCCTAACTTATAAAATGGGAATACGGGGGATCCCCATCTTTCGCAGGGGGTTAAAGGCTAAAAGTCTGTATATAAAACAAAAAACCCCAATAACCCAAATCTACCCTTGCACACCTCAAGGGAGGTCCCCCGGGAAGGCGGACCCGCTCTCACAAGTCCAGTTCACAGACACATCTATGTGAAAACACCCGTTGCTCCCACAGCCTCCCACACCCAGCCAAGAAGTAACAAGAGGAGTCTGGCTGCCTTCAGAGGCCTGTGCGTGACAACTCCGGGTGTGGAACCAGCAGGAGTTAGGAGTGAAAACTCTGGCTCAAGAACTCATGAGGCAAGAAGCAGAAATGAACATGACCTGAGACCAGTAGGTGCTCACCCGACCTCCATGCCAAGCCAGCCCCAATGTACACCGGTCGAGGAATGGCGGGCAAGGACACTGCTTCAACCACATGCATGGTTTCCCTCTGCCCTCCTCTGTCCCTCTCACCCAGACGAGCTGAGTTGGCTTAGCTGGGGGCGTGCAGGTGCTCGCCAGCCACAGCTCTCCCTCCTGCCCCGCTCCACCCCACCCTGCCGGGCTGGCTGCGAGCCCCACAGCTGTCCCTGGACAGAGCCTGGCCTCAGCCCAAGGTTCAGCTCTGTCATAACAAAGGCAGCCGCCTCCTGTCATGTTCCGCAGCAAAGGCCTGAAGGCCCATGGGGTTCTCACTGCCGGCATCCTGCCCCTTGCCGGACTCTGCTGGGCCACAGCTGGAGGGCAAGGCTCTGAGCTGCTGAGGCTCGTGTGGGGACGTCTGTGAACCAGCAGACAGAGGAAGGAGGTGTCCCTTGTGATCCTCCGCCTGGTTACCCAAATGTCTCTTGGCCCAGCCAGGGTGAGGCCCACTGGACAGAATGCAGCCCACCCTCTGCCTGGCTGAGCTCTGGCTAATGGAAGAGACTTACCAGGCGGGGATGCAAGAGGCTCTGAGGACGGCGGGAAGCACCAGAAAGGGGCATGTGGTGGAGAGCTGTGTCCCCCAAATAGCCACCTTTGAGGGACCAGATAACAGTCCAGATTCACGTTTACCCATTACCCCCATTGCACTGCCTCTGGGCTCCAGAAAAAGACAAATCATTTCTCTCTCCCCTGTTCCTCCCCACTTCTGGCCCAATAGTCGCTTCTCCCATATGACGGCCCGACAGGAAACTCCAGCGTCCACATTCTCATTGTCCTTATTCACATGCCTTATCTTCTCCCACCAGCTGTGTGACTTGGGGTAAGTGAGTTAACCTCTCTGAGCCCAAGTTAACCTCTCTGAACCAAGTCCCACTACTAGTCTTGTTACACTATGGCCTCCCACTATAATATATATATATATATATATATATATATATATATATATAAAAAATATGTATTATACATAATACATATTTAATATATATATTTAAAAGCCATCCCAATATAAATCACCCAAGACATGAACATTTGGATTTCTATAGCCTATATAAATCAGAAAAACCCATTTTTTATTATTATTAAGTTAATTCACCACAGAATTCCATCAATTAATTGCCTTGCTCTCAGAAAATGCAGATGTTTTCATCTGTATGTGGTATTCATAGGAATGGGGCGAATTCTATAGCACCATGGAAAGCAAAGGGGCACTGTGTGTGAAAATCCTCACATGGGTACAGACAATGGGTCCTGACAAGGTGGGTCTAGGGAGGAAGGCCCCTCTCAGCCCGCACCACCGGCATGGCCCTGTCCCTCCCTGCCTGTGAGAGTCCTGTGGGGCTCGGCTTCCATGCACTCTAAGCTCCCAGACTTTCCCTAGGTAGGCCCCATTCTGGGGCCTGTGTCTCCTCTCCAGAGCACAAGTGGAGGGGGGTGTGAGGCAGGGTAGGTGAAGGGAGGTCTTCTGGTAAGAGAATTGGCAAAGCATTCTGTGCCCTGCCTCCCAACGCCAGGTGTCACGTTGCCGTCCCCAGCCCACCCACTTCTATGTGCTCCCCAAGTCCCACAGCAAAACTGCTACGAGCCAGCAGATCGGAAGGGATTTAAGTTCTGAACAAGCCCTCTCCCAGAAGCCAGCTCACGGCCAACCCCTCCTTGGTGTTAAAGCAAACGTCAGCATCTCCTGGGCAAGAGGTATCCCTCTCTGCCTCTTCCCGCTTGTCCAGTGACTGAAAACTACACTGAGATGGAGGTTAATTTAATGATGGGGGGCTCCACTCCCCTCCAGCCCCCACACAGCTCCTATCCCTTCCCCCCACAGTATGGCTGAATTTATAGATTTGGGATTGCTGTAAATTATAATGTAATTATACCGTGCCAGGGGCAGCTTCCCCCGGCAGAAATTAAAAAGCAATTCAGGTAAATGATCTTTAGCTACAGCGGAGTGTCCCTGCAGAACTCATTAAGTCCAGGGACCAAACGGCATACCAAAGAGGGCATGCAGCCTGCTGCATGTCAAATGCTGCAGGCCACCGGTGGGGGCGGCAGGGGATCCCTCCAGGGACGCCCGCCTGCCTGCCCTTCACCTGCCTCTCACTGGAGACTGCCTACACCTGTCCAGGTGTCTCCCACAATACCCTTTCGACCTGTCACTCCTAGACCACTCCATGGAGAGGCCCTCGGGGGAAAGGGACAAACGTGGGGGTATCTGCAGAAGAGCCAGAGGGAGAGGCGGAAGATGGGTTTGGAGTGTATTGAAAATAAAGTCAAACAGGAAATGAACCATTTTGGTTGCATTAGTACCATTGCCTCTGAAGCTTTGAATTCTCAAAGCCCGGGGAGTTGCTTCTCTTGTTGTTTTGTTTGGGTTTTGCTCTTTAATCTCCTCATTTGGACCTAACACCGAAAAGAAAGTTTTTGCCTAGAAAGAACTGGAAAGACAAGCTGACATGGAGATGATGTGAAATGGAAGCAGAGAAGAACGTGAGAATGTTCCCTGCGCTTTGCTGCGTTCACCTAGTTTATCCAAGTGTGCACGGGGGGTCCTCATGATAGGCAAGGTTCAGGAGCTGTTAAGCATCTGCCTTCTGATCAGGTCATGATCCCAAGGTCCTGGGATGGAGCCCCACATCAGGCTCCCTGCTAGGCAGGAAGCCTGCTTCTCCCTCTCTCACTCCCCCTCCCTGTGTTCCTTCTCTCGCTGTCTCTCTCTCTGTCAAACAAATAAATAAAATCTTTGAAAAAATTAAATTAAATTAAAAACAACAACAACAAAAACAAGGGCCATTTTGTCCATGTGTCTTGAACCATAGCCCACACCACTGTGGTCTCCAGCACCTACTGTATGCAGGGCACCGCATTCACAGCACGTGTGGGGACCAGTGGCCTTCTGGAAGGCTGCCCTCACCCACCACACTGAGGCCCAGAGAGGCAACACCACTTGCTCCACGTCCCATCCAGCTGGTCAGGAGTGGCAATAAGAACTAAGTTGGGCCTCAGCCACAGCAGCCTCCTCTCCAGGCTGAAGGGGTGGGATACAGCAAGGCCTACTCAGCCACTCTCTCCCCTGCCCTGTGGAGTCAAAGCCCAAGAACACTCACCGGGCACCTAGGTGCCCCTCTGCTATCCAGCTGGGCAGTCCTCGACAGGTCACCCGACAGGGAAGCGCCTTGGCTTCCCCACCGATCAAATGGAATTGCATCTCCCTCTGGGTGTCATAGCACAGATTTAAGCAACCTTGTAAAGGGCCAGTTGGGGTAAAGCAGAAAAAGGGTCTTTCCCAAGTAGCTGTTAATAGTCTAAGTCAGCCTTCCCTCCACTTAAATGGAGGAAGAGTTGGGGGGCGGGGAGGGCCAGACTACCGGGGGTCAGGCTACCCACTGAGAGTGCTCACCCCCTTTGGACCTATCTGGACTCTCTCTTCCTCCTTCTTGGGTCCAGCCCTCAGCCCAGCGTCCAGGCAGACCCCACCATAGTGAGTCTGGGCCTGGCAGTCAGATGGGCCAGCTGCTAGACACCCCATTGAGTGCCCCTCTGTGGGTGTGACAGCCTAGGCCACACTGAGTCCCACCCGGTCACCCTAAATGTCTGTCGGGTCCACAGTAGAAGTCCACTCA
The DNA here is from genome assembly GCA_003697995.1 of Taxidea taxus jeffersonii. Classification (NCBI taxonomy): domain Eukaryota; kingdom Metazoa; phylum Chordata; class Mammalia; order Carnivora; family Mustelidae; genus Taxidea; species Taxidea taxus. Next base: position 234,139 of record ML105403.1, read on the forward strand.
TGATGCCGCTCAGCTGAGCCACGGGCCCACCCCTAATCTGGATATTCTTCTCCCCACATGCAGTCAAAATAGGAAAATCATCACATACCAGGCCTAGTAAATGCGGTCCCCGAAGTCCAGGAGCCTGTTAACCACAGAGCCGGCCACACCTCTGCAACCCTGGAACCTGTAGAACTTGCCCTGCACAGATGCCCCCAGGAAATCCACCCCTGTCCCGTCCAGGCAGCAGCAGACTGGACAGGCCACACCAAGACAGGCTGCTGGTCGGGAAGGAGCGCACACACTTTTCCCATTTCCCTGAGGGGAGGTGGGGTGCTCCCGGGTCTTGGCGAGGTGTCTGAAACCACGGGGAGGCCACACACTAGTCACTGAGTCGGCACATGGCAACCCCTTCGAGAGGCCTCCTGGCCCCAGGCAGACCGAGAAAACACATACCGAACCCACTCGCCAACGGTTCCCCTGGCCACTCGGGGTTGTACACAGCGCTGAGGTGTGCAGGCCTGGGAAAGAGCAGCTCCCTGGGGCTCCAGAAGCTGCTGGGAGGCCCATCCTGCCTGCCACTGGGCTGCCAGGACACTCCGGCATCTGTTTATGGAAGTCAGTCCCCACCCCACCCCCATGAGGAGAGCTCCCGTCCCCAGAAAGCACACCCCTTCCTTCCCACCGAAGTTTCTGCCGCTGCGAGAGAACTCACACAGAGACAGACAAGGGCCCTCATGACACTCATGTCCTCTGGCTGGCCCAGGGGGCCATCTCTGCCTGTCCTCCTGAGGCCCCCACGTCCGCAGCCGGCCTACCTGGGGGTTGCTGGGGTGGGGAGCCCACCCAGGAGAGCCTGGAGGGAGCCCTCTGCCTCCTCCTGCCACCAGCTCCTCTTTCTTCAGCTCAGCCTCTGACGTTATCGCCTGGAGAAGGGGACTAATGCTCCACAGCTGGCTTGGTGGTTTAACCCTCTCGAGCTTCCAGGGCGTCCAGCTGGGAGGAAAGCTCACAGTCACCCTACTCAGGGCCCCAGAGCCGAGCTGCTGTGAATTCAGCGACTACGAAAGCAACGGCCTGCCGAGAGCTCCCAGGAGAGAGAGAGCCAGCGCTCAGTGGGTAAGAGGAAGAGAAACTTCCCAAACCCACCCGCATTCCACCATTGTCCTGATTCTCAGGGAGCCAGAGAGAATGCAACCAGACAGAAGGCAAAAAGGGACCGGCCTAGATCTTTCTTTTGCCTGCCTTTGTCAACCTCAGTCTTTCTGGGGTGGGATGCTTGAGGAGAAGCTGCTGGAGGAGGTTTTCTCAGAGTCACGTCATCTCAGCTGCCACCCTTCCCTCTGCTTATGTTCATGTTCTGTCCTCAATGCCCAATTTTTCTGCCTAATGTACTCCTATTCATCCCTCAAGACCTGGTCCCAGGCATGCCTCCTCTAGGAAGCCGTCCCTATCTCTTCTCCCTTGGGGACAGGAAGAAGCCCCTAGAACAGTCCTTTTTCACACTTGATCTTAGCCTAAAGGCCGAGGAGCGATAGAACAGTCCTTTTTCAAAGTCTCTAACCATCCTGAGACCCTAACCATGCTCTTGTCAGTTCCTCCTCCTGGCTGGGTTGTTCCTTGGGGGCTTGGATGGTGGGGTATTTGGATGGTGATTGGCACAATGACCGGCCAGTACTCGCAACTGGATGAAGAAACAGCTAGTCTCAGGGTCCCTAAGATTTACTGTTCTTGAGACCAAGTCTCATGGCAAAGAATTCTATGTCCCTGCCATCAGGGCTGCCGGCAAAAGAATGGCAGGGCAGAAAAAAAGGAGGGGTGGACAGGAAATACAAAAGCAGTCTTGATGACCATCTTTCTATGACTCTGAACTGTCTACTATTGGTATTTTCCATCTCACCCCCCAGAGGTCTCTCACCAGTTAGGCAATCTCTACCAACCATAACCCAGAAAGCAACAAGCAACTCCTGGGCCCCAAACCTCCAACTCAGAGGCTTTACCCCAAGCAGGGTATAATCCATCCACAGAAGAGTCTCCTGAGCCCTAACTCAGTACCCCTGGATTCTTGCAGATTTACAGGTCTTCCCAGCACATCAGCTGGAAGTGGGTACATGTTAAAGAAGACAGGGAGTTCTGGCTACTCCAGATACGCAAGTTACCAGCAGAAGGTGGAGGAAGAGGCAGCCCCATGAAGGAAGAGGCAGCGCCTCCACTTAGGGCTCAGACAGACTCAAGTTCAAGTCCTGGCTGAACCATTTAATAGCCGGGTGGCCTTGGCAACATGCTAACCAGTAGGGCTTCCATAAACATCCAAATGCTTTTTGAATTAAACAGAATTGACTAATTGAATTTGGCCCAAAAGGAGCCCTGGGATTTAGAGGCAGAGGCCTAGAGGAAAATATGGGGGTGGGGTGGGAGAGGTCCCCTGCAGAGATGTGCTGGAAGCCAGACAGACTCAGGAAGCTCAGAAGTGCTTTGTACTTGGGTTGGGGGTGCGGGTATGGAGCAGGGGGAGCAAGGAGAGAGAGGTGCAGCCTGTTAACAGATCCTGCTGGTCTTGCAGCAGGAGACGTTCTTGCTCCTACCTGCAGACCGCCCCCCCCCGCCCCCCCATAAGCAGTGAGCAGTGCCAGGACCTGGCCCGGCCCTTGGCTTTGCACTAAATGCCTGACACATCCAGCAGCAGCTGGGGGCCTAGCTGGTTCAAAAGATTAGCACACACCCTTATCTCTGCTTTGAGCCTGTGGCACCTACATGCTCCCTCCCAGGGACTGCTCAGGGAGGTAGATCTGTTTTCTTCTGGGATGGAAGGGAAAAACAAGACAAAACAAAATAACAACAACAAAAACCCAAAAAACAGTGAAACAAAAAAACACAAAAACAACTCCTAGATTCACCAAATGGCAACCCTCCTACCACGCTCAGACCTATCAGTCCCAGGACAGGTGCTGTCAATCTCTACCACCATCCCAGGCTCAGAGCGGCACTGCCACCCCCACGGGGATGGATGCTGGGGCTCTTTGGCGTTTTCTGGCTCTTATTACCACCTTTCTGCCAGCCTAGGGTTCAAGCAGCTCTGACCTCTCAAGGGGTCACTTGAAACAAGGGCAGGATACCTGAGGAGGCACAGGGCAGGGAAGGAGCATGGGCTTTGAACCCAGAACTCCATCAGACTCTAGCCTCTCCAGGCCTCCCCACTCATTGTGACCCCGTGGGCCAGCTGGGGGACCCCTCTGGACCTTGTATGTAAGAGGGGGCACAAAGGCTTTAGGAAAGTGTGTCCATGGAGAAAGGGGAACCCTCCTATACCACTGGTAGGAATGAAAGCTGTAGAAAACAGTATGGAGTTTCCTCAAAAAGTTAAAAACAGAGCTATCCTATGACCCAGCAATCGCACTACTGTGTATTTACCCCAAAGATACAGATGGAATGATCCAAAGGGACACCTGTACCCTAATGTTTATAGCAGTGATGTCCACGATAGCCACACTATGGAAAGAGCCCAGATGTCCATTGACAGATGAATGGATAAAGACGATGTAGTTCATATATACAATAGAATACTACTCAGCCATCAAAACAATGAAATCTTGCCATTTGCAATGATGTGCATGGAACTAGAAGGTATTGTGCTAAGTCAAGTAAGTCAATCAGAGACAGACAGTTATCATATGACTTCACTTGTATGTAGAAATTAAGAAACAAGACAGAGGACCATAGGGGAAAGAAGGGAAAAATAAAGACAAAATCAGAGAAGGAGACAAACCATAAGAGACTCTTAATTCTAGGACACACACTGAGGGTTGCTGGAGGGGAGGGTGGTGGGGAGATGGGGTTACTGGATGATGGGCATTAAGGAGGGCACGTGATGTAATGACCACTGGGTGTTATTACAACTGATGAACTGCTGACCTGTACCTCTGAAACTAAGAATATACTGCATGCTAATTAATTGAATTAAAATAAAAATTTTTTAAAAACCTCATCATTAAAAAAAAAAAAAGAAAAGGAAGGTGCACCCATGAACAGTCCCATGGCCATGATCCTGAATCATGGGCCATGTGGGGACAGAGATCCCTTAAGTTTCTGTCATTTACATGTGAGGGGCTACTGATGCTGCCCCTTGCAGGACTGGGGGAGGGGGCTGGGGGTGTGGATGTGGGTAGAGAGGAAACCGTTATGCATCCAAGAGTCCAAAGACAGGCAGACCACTGGATAGGTGGGTTGAGTGTGAGAGTCTCAGGGCAGAGATGGCTGACAAGGTGGGACCCAAGGTGAGACAGAGGAGGCCTATGGTGGACAGGCCTCTGGGACACTGGGCCATGGGAGAAGGGAGGGGAAGTTGACCACACAGGGATGTATGGTATCCAGAAACCAGGGACGGAAAGGGCCGGGGACGTGAGACCAAACATCGGTGAGTCCATAAGAGGAGGCATGAAGACCACGCGCCGGACCAAGCAGCATGGGGACCGAGCCATCTGGATGAAGGGACAGGCACGCTCCTGAGGGGTACAGCATGTAGACAGGGAACAGAGACGGCTCCAACAAGGAAGGGGAAGGGAGAGAACGCAGCCAGAGGGCAGATGGGACCAAGGGTGAGGGGGCCTCAGGGAGAGAGCCCTGCGGAGCCGTTGGGGTGGCTTTGTACCGTGGCAATGTGGCTAATCGGACGTGTCATTGCCAAGAACTCCCTTTTCGGTGTGGTTCCAGGTCCGGGTTGGCTTCAGCTTAAATCCATTAAGGTCAGAAGGAAGGATGGGATAAAGCATGGTCCTCTTTCAAGGCAAGGGGCACAGTCACAGTGTTTTCATCACACACTAAGCTGTGACCTTGTCCCTCATTCTATCACGGTGCCACCCACTCCATGAGCCACAGGCTCCCAAAGACAAAGGCCAGTATTTCCAACCGATGACACAAAATAATGCGAGGGTGAAAAACAAACCAACTAACCAACAAAAAACAGCCATTCAAAATGCAAGAGGGACCAGTAGATCTTAAAAACAAAAACCAGGTAGGTCTTTGATAGGGTTTGGGATTTCCTGTTGCAAGTAACTTTAAGAAACAAGCCCGTGTCAAGTTTCCCATGTTATCAAAGAAGCATATCTACAATCAGCTGAAAAGGCTTTTAAAACGTCCCTCCCTTTTCTGACTCTGTTTTATGGGAGGCCAGATTCCCTCCACATATTTCAAGCCAAAAAACATATCGCAATAGATACGCAAACGCAGAAGCAGATAGGACCATGCAGCTGCCTTCCCTTAAGCCAGACATGAAAGAGATTTACAAAAGTGCGATCCCATTCTTCCCCCTAACTTTCTAATTTTGGAGAATAGTTATTGTTGATAAAAATAGTGGGGGTGCTGTTGTTATTTTTAAACGGATGAATAATTAAAATATTTACAAACGTTCTCCCCTTAAATTTCTAGTACCGCCAATACTGATAAAGATAGCACACCATAAAAAGAAGTTCTCCAGGGTCCTCCATAATTTTTAAGGGACTGGACACTTTGGGAAGCCTCTATGCCCCCAAAAGGACCAGCAGGTGCCAGCCCGGTAGGAGAGCAGAGGCGGACATCCCAGGGAGAGCGAGAAGTGCACAAAGGCACAGGTACCAGGGGCCGGTGTGTGGGAGGGGCACTGTGGGACCCCAGAGGTGGGCAGGGGACCACGTTCCCCATGCGTGGACTTGGCCCCATGGTGCTGGTGAGCCAGGGGAGCGCCCTGCCACAGGATGGTCCCCTCCGCCAATGGGGTAGGGAACTGGGGCGGATGGTGGCGCCCCGGGAGGTAGCAGTCAGGTTTAACTTTCTCCCACCCCCAACTTGGGGCCACAGTGATTTGCGGCTCCTGTTACAAAGAGCCTTGGCTCCATAAAGGCAGGAAGGCCCGATGGCTGAGATGTCGATGCCTTCTCTCCCAGGCTTCATTGTGTTTTTTTATGAGTAAACATTTCTCGATAAAGACTTACTGTCTGCAGAGACCCCTTTATACCCCAAAGGTAAGGGTTTAAGTGGCCTTATAACTGCCGTTACTTATCTTTACAATGGCTGGAGAGAGCCTGCCTCAGTAACAGAAGGTTTCATTTCACTGTATATATTTTTAGTGACTGGTTATAAATCAGGCTTATCCCTGGGGCTCGGGGTCTGGGGTCTCCTTCATTCCAGAAGGCCAGTCTAGGAGGATTGTTCCTGATTCCCAGGACTTCCGGCGCTGCCAGGCCTCAAGAAGGCAGAACACAGGCCCTTATCTCTGACGACACAGCGAGGGGAGCTTTGGGTCGCTCAGGCACCTCTTTCCTGAGGCAACCTCTTTCCTGTCCTCCCTTGCTCTTCCCCCATCAAACTAAGTCTCTCAACACAGCATCTGAGAAACTCATTCCCATGAAGACACTAATGTCTGGCAACAGCCAAGTTGTTCGCCTCAGCCTTGGAAGTACCCCTTGTAGCACACTCTGACACACAGAGGGACACAGAAAAGGATGCCTAAACCCCCAGAAATTACGCCCTTTAAGCACCACCTCTGTCTCCCCAGAGCAGAGGCTCCTGTCCTCACACCTTTCCCACTTTGGCTCATGCACACCCAACTTCCGGTCCACAGCCCTGGTGGTTAACTGACGGTTTTCTCTGCCCCCAGAGCCCTGTTTGCCTGACAACCGAAAGGGCCAGAAGTGCCAGAGCAGCCCTCAAGCAAGGACTGACAGGCTGGTGGTGTTTAGACCCTGGCTCACTTGCCCCTTGGGCGGAATGGATCACATGGGGTCCTGGAGTCTGCCCTTGGGGTAAAAGTGCAGCAGTTCTTGGTAGGAGCTGGCTTGCTATGGTGCCTTCCCTCTCCTGCCTCCCCTCCTCTATCCCCTCCCTACACCTCCAAATAGATCATGTGTGTCAGAATCCTCACTGTAGACATTCTAAGCATTGTAAGTAGGATGCCCTGTGTGCAAGGAACCTCAAACCAGGGGCACAGTCTGAGGATCAGGAAGGCTGGGGGTGACTCTCTGCTCAGGACAGGGTGGCCCCAGACAGTGGTGGAGGGGGGGCTGGTGATGTGGTAAGGAGGAGGCTGTCCCCAAGAAAGGCAAGGTGCTGTGGGGGCCAGGGTGGGAAGGGGACGTCTGATGATGAAGGACCAGACGCATCTGTGCATACAAGACCACGGATGAGGGAATAAGCCAGCACACTTGTGAAGTCAGGGCCATCTGCCCCATGGCAGCTGCCCAGCTGAGAAGTTCTAGCAAAAGCAGGACCAAGAGAGTCTCAGTCTGACCCTTGGTTGGGTTCTCTTCCTCCCCAGGACACACCCCAGCTGAGCGGGTCAGGCTGTTCCGCATGTGCAGCTGGGCCAGTTCTGGGATGGGGGAGCTCAAGGACACATGGGCCGCATCTTCTGGAGGTGTCCACTCCGCCCCACCTCCACTGGGAAAAACTTTCAAAGGCCGCTCTTGCCCCCTCCACAGCCACAAAGCAATGAAGTTCCTAGAATCAGGGTGGAGGGAAACGCTGACTCTGTTTTTTGTTTCATTTTGTGTTTTTTAAGATCCCAGAAGCTTCTGGTTCCTCTTTGGGGATACATGCACAAAACCATGTCTGACCACCCACAGCCCTGCTGGGACATTTGGTCAGCGTTAGTGACACCAACAGGAGAGAGGCAGAGTCTCACATTCTGTGGCACACAGAATTCTCTTTAACACTCCCACAGATGTCACACAGGGCCTGGTGGCGGCCTCCTCAGGACCTCCCAGGGCTCCTGGGGGATGGCGACTGCCAAGGAACAGAGGGCCCGTGTGTCTCTGAGTTCAGAGACCCCAACAGAACAAGGCCACATGCTCCCACACCTTTGCTCAGGCCCGGCAATGTACGGCAAGAAGAATGGCCACGGCTTTCAGCCTCTACCTGACAGGGGACGCTCACCTCCATCGCCATGCAAGAGTGGAGGACGGGACACACAGACAGGTCCAGGTGAGGAGAGAGGCCAGCTGGGCCAGACCTAAGCAGGATGGCCTGGGAGGGAACATTCCAGAAAAAGGGAAAGAGGATGGGGCAATGGCTCAGAAACAGAGAGAAGGGGTCCCCGAGGCTAGCACTGCAGTCGGTCCTTCCAGAGCCCCCACAGGGACAGCCCTGTGACGGAGCCTCTGCCTCAGTGCTGAGCTCAGCCCTACCAGGGAGGACACGCCCGCCCCATGTGACAGACCAAGGAGCTGTCCCTGTGCTCACAGCACTCAGAGTCCAGGTGTCTCCCTCATGGGCTCCACCCCAGCTGCTCTGTGGCATCCCAACTTCCCCACATGGGGATGGCGGGGGAGTACCCTGCCCCAGCTCATCAGCCTCTCCACCCCCAGCAAGTGGTTTCCACCCTGCCTCATCAGCATTCCAGACAGACTCAGTGGTTTTCAGACCCCTGGGAAATGCAGGCCAGCCCTGTCTCCCCAGCCGGGGGACCCAGACGACATTCTTCGAAGCATGGTCATTTCTCCGGGTACTTCCTGTCATGCCCGATTGGGCTGTCAGTTCCAGAAGAAATGGACCGTGTGTTGTCAGCTCAGAGCTACAGTGTGTGAGTGTGGGCCTGACATAGCTCGCATGGAGAAGAGTCTCCTTCTAGATGATTCTAGCAACAGTCGAGGGCATCTAGGGGTTAGAACACAGCCCAGCATATGCGAAGCCCCAAAAAATATCTGTGAAAAGATGGAAAAGAGGCAGGGTAGGAGTGAGAGAGCAAGGTCTGAAAAGCAGAGAAATCCCTCAGAAGTCATCTGCATTTCTTCAGTGGGGATGGAGTGCTTCAAGTCACAGGATGTAAATCAATCTAGCAGAAGAGTACGCTTATTGCATGTCCCTCCCCTGCTCAGAGCCTTTCCATGGCTCTCTACTGCCCATAGTCCAAATTTCCCTACGAGCATCCAAGGCTCCCCACAGCCACTCAAAGCTCCCTTTCCAACTGCATCTCTCCTCCTACTTCTTTGTGTGACGCCTCCTCTCATGCAGGTGCTCTGGTCCTTATCCTGCCCCCTCACCGTCAGGCCTCTGCTCATGTCCCCTTCTCAGGGCCCTCTCCCACATGTCCCTCCTTCTTAAGAAACCTCCCTTAATAGCACTACCCCTAGAACTTTCGGTCACTTCTCTAAGGCTCCCCCTGGTACTTCTTGAAACCTTCATGTTCCCCCATGGGGAGCTCAAAAGGACCAGGAGGGAAGGGAGAGAGGCTTGGGCACTCCAGATGTGGCCCAAAGGAGGAGGACCAAGGAAGAGAGGACCAGAGGAGTGCTCCCTGCTTCTGAAGAGCCAGAGCCCTGACTCCATTCACTGGCGAGTGTTCACAGGTGCCCAGAGCCCCCAAGGTGTCCCCCTCCTGTCAACTCGCTGAAGTGAGGAGGACATTTTTATTTGGCCTTCCCAGCATCACAGGGGCCATCCTCTCTTGCCCAGTCCTTACCGGTCAGGGAGGCTGACCCTCCCCTTAACAGCAGTGTTCATAAGAGCACATGGCCAGGTCACAATGATTGGTTCACAGGGTATGGGGGGGTCCAAGGCAGGGCAATGAGAAGAGGCTTTGACTAAATCACCTGGGCTTTGGCTAGAATCACCTGGAAGGAGAGGCTTCCCCCAGGAGAGCTCAGGGTGCCAGGCCCACAGTACCCAGCTCTTGCTCTCGCCACCCGGTAAGGAGAGGCTGCCTGCGAGCCAAGCGAGGGGCACGCTGACCGGGAGGATGGAGAGAAAGAGACAGTGTCCCAAAAGCATCTCTGGAATCTTGAGTTCAGCTGGTTGTGGCTGTCCAGTTATGGAGGCCACGAGATCCATGTAACCTTCGGAAGGCCTGAGTGGGTTTCTGTCCCTTGCAATTGAGCGTCCTGACTCAGTTTCCATCAAAGAAGAGCCATTGCTTCCTGCCGAGGTACAGCTGTCTTCCTATAGCCTCACACATCACAAATGCCGCTCTTGGGGCTTAGCATTAAGTCTGGCCACCAGCCCATCCCCTGTGGCCTCGGGCTGAGAGCCGGCCTGAGATGAGGCAGAGGCTCGAGAAGAGGAAAAGGGGGCCCAGGAGCCACAGGCTGGGACTTGCTGAGGACAGGGTGAGGCCATGGGGTTGAGGAAAGGAGGACAGTGGAGGGAGGGAGCAAACCGGGGTCTCTGGGCCAGGACAGAGAAGGTAGGAGGATGCAACCGCACCCCTCATGATGCCAACCCTGGCCAGCAGTGCCACTTCCCAGGAGCCACAAGCTGCCTGGCACTCCCCTGCACCCATCCCCCAACGCTGCTCTGAGGAGGGCTTGTATCATCCCTTGTGGGCTGGGGACACCACTGATTGGTTAAGGCCCACCCATCCTGGGCCCACCCAGGGCTGGGCTTGGGGGTCCCAGGTCAACTTCTTACCAGATCTGTCACTTGCTCATGGTGCGGCCTTAGCTAACCCTTCCCTCTTTGGGCCTCCGTGGGCCACATGGCCTCTGAGGCTCCTCATTCTCAGAAGCACAGAAGAAGCTGGCCCTCTCCAGCTGAGGGGCACCATTGATCCCTGAGCCCTGTTCCTTCCCAGCAAAGCACCTGACTTCCAGCAGGACAGGGACCCGTGCCTCCGCACCCCGGGGGGCTCCTCTACCTGGAGTAGCAGGTGGGGCTGGTGGGGCACACTGGCTTGGGGGCTGGCCAGCTCTCCTGGCCCCGCCTGACCCCGACAGCCCCTGCTGTGGCTGGGCCCACAAAGCCTGCCACAATCAATTATTCAGAGACCGAGGGAGGACGGGACCTGGTGATAAAGGACTGGAAGTTAGCTGGAGGCTGGTGCTCTTTCTAAAGTGATTTACTCAGCTCCCTCCAAACTCACACCCTTAATGTAATTATTTACTTTGTCATTAAACACCCTCCTTCCACTCCAATTATTTTTAGAGTTTCTGGAGCCTATAGAATTGGCTGGGGAGGCTGCTCATTGGCCAGGGGAACCGGGTCACGCCCTGAGGGACAGCGTGGCTCATGCAGCCTGGGGACAGGCGCTGGGGGTGCAGGCTGCGCTGCGCCTGCCCCTCGTCCTCCCTAACTTCCTCCCTCCCCACTTCCCTCCGTCCCTTCCTTCCTCCCTCTCTCCCTCCCTTTTTGAAATGGAGATATAATTCACATACCATAAAATTCACCCCTCGAAAGTATACAACTCAGTGGTTTTTACTATATTCTCAGGGTTGTGCAACCGTCACGACAATGTAATTCCAGAACATTACATGATCCAGAAAGGAGCTCCACATTAGCAGTCACTCCCCATTGCCCCCTGCCCTTTACTTTCTGCCTCTATAGATTTGCCTGTTTGGGACAGTTCACATAAATGGAGTCCCTCCATACGTGGCCCTCTGTGTCTGCCTGCTTTCACGGAGCATAATGTCATCGAGATTCATACATGTTGAAGCACAGTTCGGTACTGTGTTCCTTTTTGTGGCTGAATCATATTCCAAGCGCGAATATACTGCGTTCATCCGTTAGCTAGCTCATGGAACTCTGGGTTATTTCTGTTTGGGGGCTATTGTGAATCGTGTCACTGTGAACATTTGAACACGAGTTTCTGTGTGGGTTGTGTTTCCAATTCTCTTGGGTCTGTACCTAAGAGTGGATGGCTGTCTCCTCTCTCCCTCCCATTCTGGGCCCAGAGCTGGGGAAGATAGGGCCTCGCACGGTGGCGCTGCTGTGGGCTGCTGGCAAGTTCCGCATGGGTCTGGCTGCTGATGATACAACCAGGAGCCGCCCAGGTCCTCTCAAGCAGGTGACACCACTGTCCTTTCACCCACATGCCAGACCCTCATGTCCTGGGCAGCTGGCCAGGGGGCTTCATCACCCTCATTTCACAGATAAGGCGAGGGCAGCCCATGTTCGTACTTGGAAGTGAACCCACGTTTGCCTGCCTCTAACTGAAGGTACCCATTGCCTTCCCTTTCACCAACAGAGCCAGGAGAGATGTGACCCATGGGCCGACTATGGGGACCACAAATGCGATGAGGGTCCCACCGGCGTCCAGCCTCAGAACTTGCAGAGGGAGCAATGTGTGTCTTGGGCAATTTGCGCCTCCCTTTCTGACCCTCCTCCCGTGAGAACTCCCAGGTACCCCTGTGCCCTCAGGCTGTCACGGGGCAGGGGCCTGCACCTGGTAACCCAGGCCACACAGAGGGATCCAGAACAACGTGGACCTCTGCATACACCTGCAGCCAAGGAAACAGCTAAGGGATGAATTTCAGGAAGAGCTGGGGAACACTTTCCTGTCCTGACAGCCCTCACACTGCACAGGACCAGCTGCTTTGCCCCTCATGCAGCATCCCTGGACGTTCCTTCATTTCCACATCAGTGGGAACTGAAGAAGTTGTAAAGACTGTGCCTGATGTCCTCCACCCAGGCCCCATACAAAACCCAAACTTTCCTCTCCAGGGTCACTACTCAAAATGGGGTGGAAACCAGACACAGAAATGACCTTCCTCAGGCCAAAGGCCATGCTCCCTGGTGTGAGGGTTTCAGACTCCCCCGTCCCCAAAAACACAAGCTGGCAATCCATGGCCACAGGAAGCAGGGCCAGCCAGGCCAGGCTCAGGGTCCAGGCCAAGGGCAGTTTCTCAAGCCAGAGCCCCTCCAGCCCTCTCCTCCCTACTTGCCCAAGAGAAGAGACCAGCCGAACCTGGAGCAGGGTCCAAACAAGCCACGAGCAGCTAGAGCTGGGCTGGGTTGGGCCTCCAGCATCCACAGGACACAGACCCAGGAGGGGCTTCTGAACATGGTATCACGGGGCTTTCCAGTCCCAGGACAGCAGCTCATGCTGGGGAACTGAGGAGCCAAGGAAGCCCTTCCTTCCCCAAGGGGCTGGCTGGACCATTCTCAGCATCTAGGGCCTTTGCACATGCTGCTCCTTGGGCTAGAAGGCCAATCCCTCTTGTACATAATGGGCAAGCAGCAACTCCTTATAAAGATTCTGCTCAGGGGTTTCCTGGGTGGCCCAATTGTTAAGTGTCTGCTTTCAGCTCAGGTCATACCAGAGTCCTGGGATCGAGCCCAACATTGGGCTCCCTGCTCGGCGGGAAGCCTGCTTCTCCCTCTCGCATTCCCCTGCTTGTGTTCCCTCTCTTGCTATGTCTTTCTCTGTCAAATAAATTAAATTTAAAAATCCTAAAAAAAAAAAAAAAGATTCTGCTCAGACATCCATGCGTTCGTTTATCCATTCATTCATTCACTCACACTCAAATATTTATTGGATGCCTACATGCTACTCTCAGCAATAGTTCTAGAAACACTCACACTAGCAACAACAGCAATAATCCTGAAAACCCCAACCATTGTGTAGAGAATGCTCACTATATGCCAGGTACTATCAGAGCACTTTACACTGCTTTTCTGTAATCCTCCCCCCCAAAAGAGAAGTATTTTGTCCACTTTTAAGGTGAAGACCCTGGGGTTCAGATCAGCAAAGGATACACAACCTCGATGGGGCAGAGCAAGGATTGGAGCCCTGCCTGTCCAAGCATGAGCCTCGGCCCCCAGACCACACTGGCCAGCGTGGAGCTGGCTGTTCCATGGGCCATTCCCTGTGGCTTTCCCTAAGCCCTTCCCCACTTGAGAGTGCCACAGTGGTAACCTGTCCCAAACCAGATGATCTGAGTGTGTAGCTGCTCCCTGTAGGCCCCTGGGTCAGAGGGGTCCCGAAGCTGCAGCCATGTGCTTATGAGGGCCTTACTCAGACATCAGAGCCTTTTCAAGTCCCACGCTTTCCCTGAAGGATTCTGATCACTCCAGGCATCAGGTATCTGCACAGCTGTATCATGAGTGGGGCTGCATGGTTTTTCCATAGGGCCACACCTCCTGGGGGCAGAAACTGTGGCTTCTCGGATACGTACCCTCCCTCACTCTGACCTGCCGCCCCAGGGCTGGCACGGGCTTCTGAGGGCAGCGGTTCATTCAGAGGCACTGTTTTGCCCTCCTCGGCCATCAGTGTGCATTCAAAGAGGCACCAACAGAGCCATAGGACATCAGCCTGCATGGTCGAGTGGCACACATCCACGTCGGAGCCCCGGACACCCCCAGGCCTCACTCCCAAGCAGTCCGTCCTTCCCTGGCCACCGGTTCCAGGTGCCACTGGCCATCCCTGCCCTGCCTGGCTGCCAGACCCAGGGACCCCTCCCCAGACTCCTTGTGTTCAGTCTCTCCTCCCAAGACCCCTCTCCCTACAGGGAGCACTTTTGAGTGGACACTGACAGTTTGGCAGGGGTCCGCCTTAAACCTCTGACTCGTGCCCTGAGGCCTGGCCATGAGAGGAGAGGCTAGACATCCCACCTGCCACGGAAGCAGGAGCCCCTCTTAGGCACAGTCTGGAGCTACATGGGCCAAATGCTCCCTCCCAACCCCCGCTCTCCCACCAGGCCACTCTGCTGCCCCTTCTGCCCACCCTTGCCTCTTTGCACCTGGTGAAACCCTGCATGCCCTTCAATGCCCAGCTCCGAGGCTGCCTCCCCATGAAGCCTCCTGGATGGGATCGGTCACCATCTCCCAAGCATTCCCTTTGTGCCCTGTTCGCTGTCCCCCACTGCCTTCAACCGGGAGCTCCCAAAGGGCAGAAGCAGGGTTTCCACCTCACCCCATCTTGGATCGGTGTTCCGGAATTATCTGTAGAATGCACACCCGAGCTCAGGGAACCCAGAGGCACCCAGGCCACCTCTGGAAGGCCATGGGTCCCCCACCTCTTCCGGGAGCCCCGCTTCCACCCCAAACACCCGGCCTGACTTCATTATCTTCAAAATGTTCCCAAGATCAGAGGCGGTTAGACCTGGCCACAAACACAAAATAAATTATCCCCCCACACCAATGATAAATGGTTCTATTAGCAAACCAGATTGTTAAACTCCGATATAACAGAACGCAGGAAACTGGGGCCCATCCATTCTCCCTCTGGCGCACACTGAGTTGTAAATAGGTTATTTTGTGTGTAAATAACACATTAAAACACAGCATTAGCTGTGTCTTTTGATAGAGAGGAAATTGTTACAAATAAATAATTCCGGACAGGAATGTAAAATAAGCCAGATTTAATAGTGCATGCCTGGTGCAGCCGTGTTAAACATGACGAAAATGATAAACCCCAGAATATACTAATAGTAAACTATGCACTGACATCAAAGTAATGAGACTGTATTTTTTACCAAGCTTTAGAAATGCTAAAATTAGTTTTGACAGAACCAAACGTCAGAAAAATGTTTCCAACATAAACACCATCAATTGGGGAAGCTGGGATTTGGGACAGGATGAGGGCAGGGCCGGGGAGCAGCTGGGTCCCATCCCATGGGCAATTCCTGGCCCATTGGTTTCCGGTCCCAGGGGTATCACCGGATGACCCTCTGTGCCCTTACGTCTCTGGACCTTGGCTTCCACATCTGTAAAACGAACAGATCTGAACAAGATGATCTCTCAGGCTCCTCCCAGTTCTGTAATTGGAAATGGCTTTGAAGCTTTCCACAACTCTGCAACAGTTAAACATGCGCAATGGACCACAAGATGCGAGGTTGTGTCTGCCAGGCGTGGCCAAGGCCCTAGGGAGCAAACAGGAGGCCGAGCCACCAAGGACAGCCTTCAGTGGTTTCCATTCCCTTTGGGCAGAGCTCACAGGTGCCAGCCAGAAACACACAACAGGGTCTGAAGTGGAAATGTGTGTGCTCCAACCTCTGAAACCAAGGGGGAAAGGCCAGGTGGGCCGGCAGAAGGCTCCAAGAGCACAGACCCGGGGTTGGGCCTTGACTGCTGAGCCGAAGTGGGGCAGAAGTTGCTCTGTTGGGGCCAAAGTGGGTTACCTGCTCTGATTTGGACGGCAGCTGTTTTGTTTTTTGTGTAAGATTTATTTATTTCCAGAGAGGGAGGGGAAGAATCTGGAGCAGACGTCCCCCTGAACATGGAGCCCAATATGGGGCTCCATCCCTTGACCCTGAGGTCATGAACTGAGCCGAAACCAAGAGCTGGATGCTCAGCCGACTAAGCCATTTTGAGTGACGTTCAGAGTGACCTTTAAAAGAGCCTGAGGTCTCAGGGAGGCATGAAACCACAAAATGCAAGAGGAATGGACATTCACTTTCGTGTCGCTAACATTGACTTTGTCGCTACGCAGATCGTCTGATGGTCATTCTCTAAACACTCTTCCATTTCAGCTTCCTAGAGCCAGGTGTAGTGCCCATCACCACCTCCACTCCACAGACTTGAGAAAAGTTAGCTCTAGAGCACAAGGCAAACAGTGGGGAGCTAGGAATAGCACGGATCCTTCCTACCCTATTCCACTGGGGGCCAGAAGGAGTCTCTAACCCTCACCTCGGCCCCAGGGGCCACGACCCTCCAGTGCAGCCCTGGTGCATGGAACCAGGGTGTCATTAAGTCATTCAGAGCCCCCTCCCCCACCCCGGAAAACACCTGGACAGTCACACTGCATCCCGCTTCCTGGGTGTGGAGAGCCCTTAGGGAGGACTGAGCTCTGCTCTTGGACAAAGTCTGATGGGAACTGGCTGTTCCATGAAGCTGGGCCATTAAAAACCAATTCTGCAACAGTGACAACAGCTATCCTAAAAATCACCTAAATAAGAATAATTCCCCACTTAGTCACACCTGAGCGAATCCTCCAGCCCAAGGCAGAAGTGTGTGGCCACCCGCGGAGCCGTCCAGGTAGGCCAGGGAGGCCGGCCTGCTCGGCAAGCTGCAGAGGGCCTCTGGAGGAGAGCTGGGGTGAAGGAGCAGGCCAGCCCGACTGATCCTGGCCCTTGGAGACCTCGGGGGCAGCAGGCCACACCAGCCCACTCATACGTACCTGGCACGACTGCATCAGACTCCCCTCCCTCCCCAGTCATTTACCAGGTGTCTGCCTTGCTGGGGGGGCAGGAGAGGTGAACAAATAATGCCATGTCCCTAGGGCATCCTAGGGGGATGGCCCAGAAACAGAGAGAAGGCAAAGACACCAGGGACTCAGAGGCAGTTTTAAATGACCGGGCACAGTAAGGTCCAGGTGACGTGGGTACATTTCCTTACTCTGGCATCTTAGCGAGAATGCTCAACACCTGACTTGGTTATAGACCCTGGTATTTATGCAGTATTCCAAGACTGCTAGGGATGGCTCACCTCTGGAAGAAAGTTTCAAAGAAGCCAGCAGGGCCAGTGAATAAGATATAGGGGTGGCCGGGCAGTGAGGGGCACAGAAGGCCCCTGCAGCAAGAAGCCATGTGCCAAGAGTCACCCAGTCCTCAAGCCTGGCAGACAGGCATGTCACCACCCGGTCCGTGTGAACCAGCTGCACCCTGTTAGCATGCCCTCCTCTAGGGATATACTCCCTGCCTTGGACCAGCAGCACCCTGTGTAAACCCGCCCATGCCCAAGCCCCAGCTGTGGGATATTCCATTCCTGGAGGTCTGGAGTGGCCTGGGGATCTGCATTTTTTACCTCTGTCTCATGGGATGCTGGGGCTTGGCCAGCTTCGGCAACCTCTGGCCTGACCCCACCCTACACGGGAGAAGGCTGAGTGGGCAAGGCCAGAGACCCACTCAGGTCACCTACCCAGGACAGCCTGGGGTAATGCAGTAAAGCAGGACATCCACTCAGGCCCGATCTCCAGCCCAGGGCTTCCTCCACTACTCTCGAGGAGGAAGACAGCAGAGATCTGGTCTTCCTACCCGCTGCCCAGCTCAACAAGTCAACTAGCAAGAGTCACCAGTGAAGGGAAGATTTTTTTTAAGTCAGGTGGAGCCTCGAGGGCCTAGACAAGGAAAACTAGCAATTGTTCAAAAAGCAGAGACTTAACTTGGGCCTCACACAGACCTTACTTAGTGCCTGCCACTTTACAGTGTGGATGCAAGTAATTCTCACAATGCTGTGAGGTAGGGATCATGACTGTGTCCATTTTACAGATGTGGAAATGGAGGCTCAGATGTACCTAAGGTCAGCAGAGCAGGGCCTTACCCGGGGTGGTGTGGCTCTAGGGTCTGAGCTGTTTCCTACTGCTTCTCTGTGCCACCTGGGAGAAGAGCAGTAATGGGAGCAGCCACTCCCTGTGAGGTGCCCTGGGCCAGGCCAGCATGAGCAACTGCTGTCTCCTGTAACTGTCCCCTAGCAGCTCCATGTGCAGCTAGAACACAGAGGGCCCAACACTTAACGAGGGCATCAGAATCCACCTTGCTGGGCCCCACTCCCAGAAGCAGTGCTCCTGGAGGCCTGGGGGGTGGGGGTGTGTGTGCCTAACTCCCAGGGATGCTCCTGCGGCTGGTGGGGGACCACATGGGGAGGACTCTGGTCCAGCACACGGTGGGCGCTCCATGACAGTAAGGTGGGGCCACTGTAGGCGCCTCACAGAGTTTCTAAAGCCTGTCTGGCTGTGTGACCTCAGGGACTTAGCAAAGCTCTCAGACCAAGACTCAGTTCCAAGTTTTATGGCTCCAGACTTTCCAGTTGTCCCAGCCTGGGGGCCTGGAGTAGCTGGGTCCCTGGTGCTCGGCCGAGGCACACAGACAGGTTCAGACATATTTTTGGAAAAGAAAACCCACAGTTGCAGAGGAAAATACGACAGTGTTTGGGCAGTTTGGGTGAAAAGCAATGAAAAACATCTGAATCAAATTGCCTTTAAAATTACGCCATTTTAAAAATTAAAGGGGAAAAAAGCTCTGGGCCAAAATGTGTTTTTAAAAAAGATTTATGGCCTCCAAAGCATTAGCACCACATTTCAAGAGGCTGGGAAAGGACCCACCGGATGGGCTTCCACTGTCTGCTCCCGCCAGCAGCTCCCGCCAGACAGGTGATTCACGGAAGCTGCTCCCAGTCTGACCACAAGTCCTGCTTCGCCCTCTGCCACTGCCCTGCTCTGCTGTGCACACGTGGACTCAAGAGAGGTAGCGACTCCAAGGGGCAACGCCTAGCTCCCAGCAGGTCCGGCCTCGTGATACCTAAGAGAGGTCAAGCAACAAGGACCAGGCAGCCCAGGTGACTTTTCAGGTCTCTCTGCAAGTAAGTCATGGCCCCAGATCTCAAAGAACTGGCCATCTGGAAGAGTGAAGGTGCAGTCAGCCTGTTGGACAGACGAGTGACTTGCTATGCCTGGTGTGGAGACTGGACAGGTACCATCGCGTCTCAGCAGACTGGGCTTTAAGGCCCAAATCACGCACCAACAGTCTAAAGTCACCATCTGAAAGCAAATACCAATAAAGACTCTCACTGTGTTACAGGGAAGAGATGGAGCCTCAGAACCTGCTCTCTGTTAAAGCAGCAGGTAACCCTGGGCAAGTCCCTTCCCTACCTCGTCTCAGTCTCATTTATAAAACGGAGAGGCTCTGAGCACCCATGAAATAGATGTGCCTGTCACCTCAGCTCTGTGTGCTGGGAGACGTCCGACGACAGGCTCTGGCAGAAGACAGCAGGAGCACACAGACCGGATTTGTAGGGTTTGCCAATCTTCCTGCCTTAACTACTCCCACTGTGGCCAACTTCTAGTTACCAACCTAACGTCAAGAGCTGCAGAATATCTACATTCCATTCATACAAGTCAGCAGGGACTGACTCCAGCCCACTGCTGCTCTCAGAGAAGTTACAGTCTCATAGAGGGTTCTAGAAGGCCGAAGGTCCTTAAGAACCAAAGGAATGAGCTTCCTGGAGGCACTGTCCCTCACCCTGAGTCCTATCTGGGCAACCACTGCTTATGGTACTTCCAGGTAATCTAAAAGTTGTGACAGAGGTAAGATATGGTTTGTACCCTGCTTTTTTCACCTACTATTAGGACACAGGTACATCCTCGCCCCACATTATTATAAAGTCTTGATAAGCATTTTCAGTGGCTGCATAATGTTCTATTCAATAAATGTTCCACAGTTTGATTCATCAATCTCCTCTCCTGGAACGTACAAGCTGAGTGTTTGTGGCTTATCACACATCGGTCCAGAGGATGGCTGAGTCTGTCCGAGAATATGGGAGCACCGTGGTAAGCGACCAGCCACCATGACAAAGGGACCAGATCCTAAAAACTGGCAGGGCTGCGAGGTGTCCAGATGTGTGTGTGGGGTGGGGAGAGGGGTAGCCTATATTCCAGGCCACCTTCTGACTGCTGGATCCAATGCCGCCCCATTCCTGGTTCCAGGGGCTTCAATCCCACCACTGAGATTATATGGCTCCGGTTCTGAGAATGAACATACCTCTTTAGGCAAAAATATTTCATTTCCTAGTAATTTTCCTACTGTGAAAAACCAGAAACCACCTAAGTGCTCAGTGTCAGAAGACTGTCACGAGATCATGAAGACTTTGGAGGACATTTGGGGAAATGGGGCCCAGAATGGAAAAGGGCACAGCCCTGGGGATGTGGCTGCAATTAGGACCCAAGCCAGTCCCCTCTGGGCAGCACCACTGGGCCTCCCCCAACCCCCATCCATGGAACATGGTGTCATGGTCCACGAGCATCGGTGCCCCGCTTCCAAGATACCCCGTTCCGAGGGAGACGGGTGGTGAGGGGGGGTCCACAGGGCTAGCTGCTCCTGATTCACGACTCATTTCAAAGACAGGTTGCAACCACCCTCTGCTGGTAACACATCTGCCAAGTGCTCCTCTGGGGCTGGGGAATAAAGGGACAAAGGCCTGCAGGGGCGGGCAGGGTCAGCATCTGAGGGTGAGGGGGCGGGTAGGGAAGAGTGGGGTTGGATACCTCCGTGGAACCACTATCCCCCAAGCTATAGGCCTGCTGCCCGTTCCCCCAGATTGAGATCCCCTCCAGCAT
This sequence comes from Taxidea taxus jeffersonii, assembly GCA_003697995.1. Classification (NCBI taxonomy): domain Eukaryota; kingdom Metazoa; phylum Chordata; class Mammalia; order Carnivora; family Mustelidae; genus Taxidea; species Taxidea taxus. The sequence goes on from ML105403.1 coordinate 254,849, forward strand.
TCGCTGTTATTGCCCATTGGTGACAACCAGGCCTGACGCGAGCGGGGCTTCCCCCAATTACAGCCTAATCACTGTCTAATTACTGCCTAGGTCTGTTCTCTGCTGCTGCAGATGGCAGTAAATCTCCCTGTGTGGCAGTTCCCCAGCAGCTCATGGCTCGGGAGAGGCTGACCCAGGCTGAGGCAGGGAGAGCAGAGGGCTCAGAGGCAGGCCAGAGACGCACCGAGGCCCAGGTTTGCCAGAGCTGCCTCAGGCCACAGAGGGCCCTGTGTTTGTCCACCAGGCAGAGAGGGACAGCTTGAGCAGTCCCCACAGGGCAGAGTTAGCCATGGAGAAGAAAGAGATCACATGCAGACATAGCCAGGCCTGGAACGAGCCAGCCCCAGGACCAGGCCACGGGGCCTCCCAGCCCCCTCCAGACTCCCACTCTCAGCCTCCCCTCGCGGCTCCTCCCTGCCCTCTTCTCCTGACACTACCCTGTGTGGGGAGCCCCCCTTGGGCTTTGGCTCCTTCCTCCACCACAGCTGGTAGCAGAGGGAGGGACAGGGGTCCAGGGGCAACATCCTGGTAGGGAGACCAAATGCCCACCTCCCCATGGGAGCAAGAATCTTGGGCTCAGTTCTCCCTCTCCTGACTTAGGCGGCAGGGCCTGATAATAGCCTCCAACTGAGAATCATGGGCGGGGATGGGGAGTGGAAAAAAAAAAACAAATATGGTAACACCAACCCAGAGGTCCTCCATTTCACTCTTGTAAGCACCAACTCCCTCCTCCCGCTCCGAGCCTCGGCCAGATTCCCTGGGCTCCAGCCACCAGCTGCTCCAGGCGTGGACCAGGAACACCAGCCTCACCTGAGTTCGGTGGGAAATGCAGAAACTCCGCCCCGCCCGCCCCACAGGCTCAACTGGGCTCTGCACTTGGGCAAGCCCCGCCCCCGCCGCCAGTGTGAGCGCATCAGAGCATGAGAAGCCCCGCCCACGCTTGCACACCAGGGGCCATGAGGGCGACTCTGCCCCCGGTTGCTCCCTGAGCTGTGCCTGAGCGGCGGGAGCAACAGGCCATGACTAAATGCACTTGAATAAAAAGGGAAAGAAAAGAAATCTCAGACTCTCCATTCCTCAGAGACAGAAATAGTTCTGCGGCCTCCAGATGGACTATGCGCACACAAGGGGAGGTCTCGCCTTCCCGCCAAACTTTCCCGACGGGATGCTGGCACGGACCAGTGGAAACCAGAGACTAGTTCTCTTTGGGGCAGTAAATGAGAGGCTGTGGCTCGTCGAGTCCTTCTGTTATAATTAAGTTGGCCAGAAATTCACCTAAGGATACTAAATTCCATACCTGACCCTCTAATTACAGCCAGAACGGATCAGGAGACAATTACTTTCCAAAATAGTCCCTGGTGGGCCAAAGGCCAGGAGCCGTGTCTCTGGCACATCTCGAATGTGCCAAGCGAACGCACCTGGGGCTGCCCGGCAGATTGAGGGCGGCCAGACCCCCGCTCCCCCAGAAACCTGCTGGCAAACATCACTGGGCCTGGGATCCCCGAGAGCGGGGGTGGGGGTGGAGAGGTGGGGTGGGGAGGCGCCCTCCTCTTCGCCCCCCATAAACCCAGCAAACCTGCCCGATGACATCGGCCACCCGTCTAATTAAATCCTAATGGGCTAATGAAAAACACGCCTGTTGCCCGCCGAGCGTACCTCCGTGGGCAGCTACCGCCGCAGCTGCGGCCACCGCGAGAGCAGAAGCCTTCCTGCCGGGGTCCGGGAAAGCGGCACCCTCCAGGCTCCCACTTTTGGCGTCCTTCTTCTCTGTGGCAGTGACTGAGGCCGACGTCTCCATCTTAGCCGCTCATAGTCCTGAGTGGCAGCCCTGGAGGAAAAGACAAAGACGTTCACCAACATGGACTGCCCCCAGACCCAGCCGGGATCCGACGACCCAGATTCCTGGCCGACGCCCGCCACCGAAGCAGCCCACTTAATTCTTTTCTAATTGGGAAGGAGGGTTTAACTAATTTTGAGAATTATTAGTTCTGAGATTCATCTGGTCTTCTTCATGGACACCAACCAAGCACATCCATTGCCCCCTACCCCAGATTTTTAAGATCTGAGCCCCAAGATCCTACAGCCCATAGTGGCGAGGAGTAAGGACCACTTGGAGAAATGAAGTCCAAAGAAACAGCCTCCAAGGCAGGACTGCAGGAAAATAAGAATAAACAGGATAGCAATGACTTAGCGGTCCTCAAAGGAAAGCCCTCGTTTTGCTGTTCCTTCCCTGCTCACCAGGATCCACCTCTCCTTTACTTGTGCATCTGTGCATTCATGCATTCATTCATTCATTCAACAGATTTTTCCATCGTTTACTCCCTGGCACAAACTCAGTCCACACATTTTTAAGCCCCTGCTATGTATCAGGCATTCGTCTGGTGCCAAAGGTACAGTCCACGGAGTTCACATTCTATTTGGGAAAGGGATCCTATCAAAGAGTGGGATAAATAAAGGTATATTTGTATGTTTCAGTGGGTGAGAAGTAGTACAAAAAGAGAAAGCTAAGTACTAGGACAGAATGGGGTGGGAGGGCTGAGGGGTCACTGCCTTGCCCCCCGAGGATGGAATGGGGTGCCCCGTGAAGTCCTGAGGGAACCCGTGGCAGCCAGAGGGCAGAGGCAGGAGCCATGGACTTGGAGGGGGTGCGGAGGCTGGCTGGTTTGAAGAACAGCAAGGTGAGTACAGGCCCTGGGGGGTTCTGAGCAGAGGACGGCCATGACAGTTCTGATAGTGTATCGGGGTCCTTCTGCTATTGTGTGCAAGCCGATGTGGGGGGGAAAGGGGCACCACCGGAATGACCCAGGAAGACATGGTAGTGGTCTGGGTGAAGGGGGTGGTGGTGGGATGCAGAGATCACAGACCTTCTAGGGCTTGGACGTGGGGTGTGTTAGAAAGAGAGGTGTAGGGGGGAGAATGCAGGGCACAGGTGATGCTCCATCTACAGCTGAGTTCTGGGTCACAAGCGAGACCTTCACCAATGTGCCTCATCACTCACAGATACTGCTAATAACTAGTTATTTGTATCAAGTTACAGAATAGAAATGGGAAAACCATGCTTCTTAATAGAAAAGTAGTAGTGTCCAAGATGGCTCCTATTTCTGGCTGAGGACCTAGATCAAAGAATGGTGATGCCATTGGCTGGGATGGAGCCCAGCGGGTGAGAAGCAGGTTTGAGGCAGAAATCAGGAGCTCAGTCTGTCCAGGCCATGTTGTTTGAAATGCTTATTAAGTCACGCAGAGACTCTTGGGCATGTTTAAGTTCAGAGCTCAGGAGAGAGGTAGAGGCTGGAGACAGGAGTATGGTGGCCACTGAGGAAGATCTCCAAAGGATGGGGTGGAAGTGAAGAAGAAGAGAAAGTTCCAGAGGTAAGACAGGGACATTCCAACACTTCGGGGAAGACAGAAGAAACCAGCCAAGGAGGGTAAGCCATGGGGAAAGGAGAAGGAAAAAAACACCAGGAGAGTGTGGGGTGTCAGAAGCGAAAGCAGGAATGAAACGCCTCGAAGAGGGGGAACAGTCAGCTCTCTCTCAAGCTACTGAGAGATGCAGATGGTGAGGCCTGAGGGCTGACCAGCTCCAGTCACATGCAGTGACCAGGGCCCTAGGGTAGAGTGGGGAGGTGGGTCAGGATACAAGTGGAAGTAGGAGACACAGAGGCACACACAATTTAGTTGGGACATTCGACCAATTTACAAGTTCCACAGAAGGGGCAAAAAATGACACAACAGCTGGACAGTCCAGAGGTCCTCCTTTGCTGCGTCAGAAAGGAGGCGGGGCCAGGTTGCAGGCTGGTGAGAAGGGAATGTTCTGGTCAGGAGCCCGTGGGTTGCAGCAGGGCAGAAACAAAGACAGCGGTCAACTCCACCCCTAAGGGACTCAAGGTTAAATTCACATTGGCTGGTCCAGAATTTTATCTTGCTGATAAATCACTCAAAACTCTCATGTCTTTCTAAATAGAAAACAGGAAGGGCCCAGAACAATGAAGTGAGGTATCAAGGACGGTGCCAAGAGAATAGCCCGAGTCCTGGACCCCCTTTTTCCGTCTGCACCCACCAGCCCGTCTGCTCCCACAATCCTTCAAAACTCACTGTCAAGGAAACCCAAGGCAGACAGAGGACAGAGAAACCTCCCTGAAGATTTTATTGTGTTCTGGGCTTTCCTTTGGCCTCGAGCCTATTTGCGTATGTACTCTGTTCTTTAAGGTTCTGCCTATAGGTGAAGGGCTCACCAGCAAGGCACCCTGGCTCATGGCTGCTCCACCTTCCCAGCCCCCTTAGCCAGCCATAGGAACCACCCTCCAGGACGCCTAAGCTGCACATTTGGGTCACCTCCCTCCTCCCCATTTTCCTCCAACATCAGATCGGCTGGGAATTGCCATCACTTTCCCAAAACACCTCACTGGTGGGGCCTCTGGAGAAGGCTGCCCTGTATCAAGTCGGCCCCCTTCCCTTCCGGGTCGGGGGTTCCTTCCCAAACCACCTCTGATCCTCCTCCAAGGTAGTCCTCTCCCTCGACAGCCAGGCGCCTTCCCCAAAGCAGAATCTCATCACAACCCTCCCTTGGCCAAGGCCTTGCTGAGTCCCTTGGGCCTTTAAACAAAGTCTTCCTGCAGCCTCCTCTCCCCACGTCTCCTCCACTTCCAGCCAGATGTGACTAGCCCTGCCCTTGGACACCACCAGCTCTCTGCTCCAGCCAGGCCACCCATCGGCAAAACTTCACCCTCTCTGTGGGCCCTTACTGTTCCTTCAAGATGCCACTGGGACGTCAGCCACTCAGGGAAGCCCCCCAATTCCTCCCCAGTCAGGGCGGCCTCAGCTTAGGGATCTCTGCCTCCAGCCCCCACCTTCGTATTGAATTCATCCTCACCTCCAGGTGGACTGGCATAGACCAGCTGCTCAGGAATGCCTGGCAAAGAAAAGGGACCTTTGTGGCAGGAAACCATGGCTCTTTGAAATGCCAAGTGATTTCATGAGCAGCCTGCGTTTTCCTCCCAAGAAGTTCAGGTGAAGGAATTCTGGCCCCACGTTGAAATACACCTTGAATTTGGAAGTAAGGACAAAAATAAAAATAACAGCTGGAACAAAAAACTTTAATAAGCATTTACCAGGTGCCAAATGCCACACAAGAGTGATCTCATTTAATCCTCACAACATTTTACATAGAAAGAAACCAACGCTTAGGGGCGCCTGCAGGCTCCGCCGGTTAAACATCTGTCTTCGGCTCAGGTCATGATCCCAGGGTCCTGGGATTGAGCCCCACATCGGGCTTTCTGCTCAGCAGAGAGTCTGCTTCTCCCTCTGCCCCAGACTCCAACTCGTGCCCTCTCTCCCTCTCTCAAATAATTAAATAAAATCTTTAAAAAAGAAAGAAACCAATACTCAGAGAAGTTGAGTTAACTTTGCCCAAAGATGAACACTTTGAGGTGTCTGTGCCAGGCCTTGAGCTCAGACTCCCTGCCCCAAAGCTGGACTCCCAGGCACCACAGTGAGCTGTCCCTTGCTTAAGGATCTGACAGCGCTAAGGGATTTACCCCGGAATCTGCAGACAGGCATAAGGCCCTTAACTGTTGGGCCCTGCAGGTATGGGGAGCATGGTGCCAGGAGCCCAGGGGATACCAGAAGCAGGATTTGGCATGGTTCTTGCCCTAGTGCTGTCTCCAAGGTAACAAGATGGGTGGAAGGAGACCACCACCTGTCAAGGGTAGGCAAAAGCTCAGGCTCTGTTTGAGCTGCTTGCAAACACGGTGACGACACAGGGGCCCCGGTCTGCTGGAGCCGTCTGGGGTAGGATGGTGATACATTCATTCACTAACTCTTTATCCAGTAATTTTTTTTTTTTTTTTTAAGATTCATTTATCCGGGGCGCCTGGGTGGCTCAGTGGGTTAAGCCTCTGGCTTCTGCTCGGGTCGTGATCTCAGGGTCCTGGGATCGAGTCCTGCATTGGGCTCTCTACTTGGCGGGGAGCCTGCTTCCTCCTCTCTCTCTCTGCCTGCCTCTCTGCCTACTTGTGAATTCTCTCTGTCAAATAAATAAATAAATAAATATCTTAAAAAAAAAAAAAGATTCATTTATCCATTTACCAGAGAGACAGAGAGAAAATAGCATGAACAGGGGGAAGGGCAGAGGGAGAGAGAATCTTTGAGCAGACTCCCCGCTGAGCCTGATGTGATGCAGGGCTCGATCCCAGGACCCCAAGATCACAGCCTGAGCCAAAACCAAGAGTCAGCCACCCCACTGACTGAGCCACCCAGGCTCAGGCAATAATTCTTTATTGACAGTCAGCTTCACGCCTCACACTGCACTTGGCTGGGAGATGGCTCCCCTAAATGAATCGGGGGTCCTTGCCTGGGTTTGGGTACTCCCCCACCACCAAGGCACCTCTTACACAGCATGGCCATAACCTGCCACACCTCCACCTGGCTTCCTGCTTAGCTGTGATCTCCTCCGGGCATAGCTGGGCCTTGCACCCTACGTCCCCAGGCCTGCATCTGGAGGGCACGGGGCTCAGTAGACCAGAAACCAGCAGAGGACTCAAGGCACCCACAAGGTCAGCACGTGTGACCAAGGCCCAATCCCTCAGCGGGGCCTGGCAGACTCCTGAGACATGGAATCAACCCCTTCCAAATGCAGATGGGGAAACTGAGGCCAACAAGTCAGAACCCTCAGACTTTAGGATCAGGAATGCCAAGCAGAGCGGTTCAAAGGACTATGACCATTTCTGTGAAGGGACAGGAGGAGACTAGAAAGAAGAGCAGGAAAAGACTGTGGGTTTTCTCAGAGAACAGTAGCCGTGGCTCCCTGCCCTGTGAGGGTGTCAGAGTGGGTGTTATCAACCCAAGGAAGTGAGCTGCTCCAGGCCACTTACCACGGAGGGAAAAGGGCCAGGTCCAGAGCCAGGTCCAGGGGCAGTCATGCTGCCCGAAGCCTTAAGGTGTGGCCACCAAAGGACGCAAGTGAACAGAGTATGGGAAGAAAGGGTATTCATCAGGGTCCCACAATCCAGACTGCTTTCTGGGGCCTGGAGGACAGGTGGAAGCACTGGGGGTCCCCCAGCCGGGGACTGGGGGAGAGCCCATGCAGTACCCACCGTGCCCCAGGCCCGGTATCCTGCAGATCAGCTGCTGCCCTCCACTTCCCTCACCTGCCAGAGGAGGAGGGCAGGAGACAGAGCAGAGAGGCTGCGTAAAGCACGGGAATTAGTGGGATTAGCACAATTTCTGGGTAAACACCAGGCGCCCAGGGTCCCAAGCAACCACTTTCACTCCCCAAAGCTCCTCCGAGGCAGCCGTCTCAGCCTTGTCAGCAGCATCACCTGAGCCCCCAGAGGCCAGCTGGGGACAGCAAGGAGGGGGTTGCCGGGTTCCGGGGTCCCAGACCTCAGCTGGGGTGGGGAGCAGGGGGTGTGAGGGTCTGTGCTGAACTATTTCCCACAGGCTCCTCAAAAGGCCTCAGAACAAGAGGGGCTGGGAACACAGCCCTCCCGGGAGGGGGGAGGAGAGGCTACAACCCCACTTCACCCCGGGAACTCACATTGCTCAAGCATGTCCCGACGGCTCCCGGGAGGAGATGCAACCACGCCCCCTAGGCTCTGCTCCGGGAAGGGGGGGCACTGGACAAGAACCCAGGAGGAGCCCGTCCTCATTAGGAGACCGTAGAGTCAACCGGCCCTCCAGGGAGTCCTGGCAGCACCAAGAGCCCCCACAGGCATTCCTGGACCTTCTCCTGGAGATTTGGATTCCAGAGGTCCTGGCGGAGAGTTGAGGGGACAAAATATCGCCAATTTTTTAAAAGGTTCCACAGGTATTTGCGATATGCTGGCAGGTTCTGGAAAACCTTCACGGCATGCCACTTACAGGGTCCCTTCCAGATCATTTACAAATTATTCCAAGTAATTTACAAGTTCCAGCAAATGCAAGGCTGCAGAGCCCAAAGGTAAAAAAAAAAAATACATACTCTCTAGGCTAACCTGGAATGGGAAGTCGGCGTCCCTCAGGCTGAGCATGGACAACCCACAAGCCACTTGTGCCAAGGCACAAGTCACAGATGCGTTCCCACGATGGCACAGAGCATCACCCGTGCTCCCCACAGCATCCCGCTTAAGGTCGCCTTCGGACCCCAGTGAGCTGGCAACCTGAGCCGGCCCAGAAGCACATGCATTCCTAAGGCACCGATGCTGTGCCTTTAATATCCGATCGTTGCGTTCCAGACACGGAGTTTCTCCTGTAATCCTGTGTCTTTTTCTCCTGTGTGTCTACAGTATCGTTCTAAGGAGTGTCCATGGCACAGAACAGGTTAAGAACTCCGAGTGAAAGGGCTGGCTTGAAGACTAAATTAATAATCAAAGCAGAATGAGCGAATCACTCCGAAACTGGCAATCTCAGACACCCTCCCGCCACCTGGCTGCTTTGAACTCCTCTAACAAGTGAGTCACAGGAATTAGAGCGTCTTCCCCGGGCGAGATCGTTCTCCAGGAGAGAGATGAAACCTCGCCTCCCAGTGCTCGCAGCCACCTCAGGGCCGGGGTGTTCTCACCTCTTCTGATCTCAGCTGAGCAGCTTGTGCGCCCCAGCCCCACATGTGTAGACACATGTGGACACAAACATGCACACACAACACACACCCTGACACACACATGCACATATACCCAGTCACGCGTGCTTACACAATCACATACACAGGCGCAGTTACACGCTGAGAGGTGCACACCACGTGCACACACTCACACACAATCGTGTATGTGCAAAGATACACACAGACTGACATGCACACAAATACATCAGCGATCATAATCACTCACCCTGCCTTAATCACACTCGTTTTTAAGATTGAAGGAGATAAAACAGGTGAAATTTCCTGAAGTGAAAAACACATGATTGGTGCACCCCAGATTAAAGGAAATGATCATCATAAGCTAGTTATCACTACAAAGAGAAGAGCAGACTCCTCTCCTCCCCAGTTGTGGCCCCAAGGTCCTGAGCATGTGTCCTGAATCTGCCAAGTGCCTGGGTACCCATCATTTCATCTCCCATCCCTTTAGCACTGCCATCTGGAAAGTGGGTGATACCAGTCCAATACCACCGTGCAGAGGCCAGCCACATAAGCAGGAATTGGGGGTCTGACTCTCCAGGTCGGAGGCATGGGGACCAGACGTGGACTTCCACACAGCCCCAGTGGCCCCCTTACTCCTCCACCTTGCAGGAGAAAAGGGAGTGGGTGAGGTGAGGGTTCCCCAGGACTACACCAAGCTGGGGACAGTCTGCTTGCCCTTCATCACAGGGAATAAAAGAATCCTATTTCATAATACATATGCATTTTATTCTCTCAGCGTAAAATATGCTTGGACTAGTGCAGTCCCCATCAGCTATGTGTCTTTGGCCATGTTACTGCCCCTCTCTGAACCTCTGTTTCTTCCCTGATAACACACAGCCTCCCAGGGTGTTTGAGAGGACAGTCAACCTTCCCGGCATGGTTGTTAACACATGTCACAGCAGCAGCCCCACCAACACTGGGTCCCTACTGGGGGCTGGCCAGGCAGGAGAACTTCTGCAGGCAGGCACCTGCCTCCAAGAAAGGGTCACCTGCCTGCGGGGACCCAGAGTGACAGCTGGGGCTAATGCGGACGTGCACCTGTCTGCAGGACCTCAGGCTTCAGCTGCATCTGGTTCTGACTTCTCTGTCCACCTGCCTTTCTCTGTGTGTGGGATCAAGGCTATGTGAAACAGCCTCACTAGGGCCTAGCAGCAAACCATCTCCAACAAAACCCAGACAAGGGGGCTCTAGACTGAGAGGGTCTACGGGGCTAGAAGAGGAAGGACAGACTTCCCACCCCACCACCAGAGCCATGTCACTACCCTGTCCCTGGCTCCTCCTTCTTCCAGGGACCTGACATGGGGAGGGGAATCCCACACTCCTGCCTGGGCTGGCCCCTCGGGCACCGTCCTGACCAGGGGTTCCCACAGGCCCCTGAGGGAAGGCAATCCTGAGAGGAGGAATCAGAGCCAGCAGAAGACCCTTGGGAGCCTGGCCAGGTCAGATATAGGATAAGAGGCTGGACCATGGGGTCCCAGTTCCCTGACCCACTGGACAGTGAGAGGTTGTATAGTCCCTCCCAAGGTGAAGAGGAACCTCATACATATCACCATGTGCAGGGTGCCGGCATACGGGAGCCTCTGTCTCTATGTGGGCTTGGCATGTGGCCGGCTGCCTGGCCTGCTGCCCGGAGTGCCGTGAGGACAACAAAAGAGACACATCTGGAAAAGAAATAAAGCTTTCTTCTGACACTCCCTGCCCCATGACAGACAATGTGGGGCTCTCATTCCTCTGTGACTCGGAGAAAGAAGAGTCTCATCACACTGCTCCATGGCCCCTTGGACTCCTGCTCTGCCCGGCAGCGTCCTTCATACTGGGAGCGTCATTACCAGAGAAAGAAAAGACCAGAAGCCTCGAGCAGGGGCCTGCACCTGGCCTGCTCCTCTCCTCCAGTTATCACACAACCAGCCACAGCTACCATGCGATGCCAGTATCCTGATCCTTGCTTTACGATGAAGCAGAGGCCCAGAGAGGGTAAGTAATCTGCCCAAAGTCACAGAGCTAACATGGAGCAGCTCTGCTGTTTCAATGCAGGTCCGCTGGATTCTGAAGCCCACACATGTTCAACCACCACCATATTTGTTGAATATGGAGATGCCTGCCACTGGCAAGGAATATCGCGAAGGTGTCAAAAAGCATAAAGCATAGCTTAGAGTTCCCTGATGTCTCGGTTAGTATATGCTACAAGTTGAATAAGGAGCAGAGACTTCATGGCTGTGGAAGCTTGGGGAGCGAGGGCTCCTGACTGGGGACGTCAGAGGGGACTTCCAGATGACCACCAACCTGCCCTGTGGCTTTACAGTAAGGAGTGAAAGGCCTTGAACTTGGCCTGGAGGAGAGAGGGAGGGGCACTCCAGGGGCAGGGAATGGCATGGGCATGACCCTGGCACACTGCAGGCAGACAGAAAAAAGAAAGGAGAGCACTCTCACAGGGGCAAAGGAGCAGGAGACAAACTGTATTGGTGGGGCGAGGGGGAGCTGCGGGCCCCAACAGAGTCTCTGGGAAGGGCAGGTCAGAGGGAGATGGGTTTAGGAAGAAGGCACTTCCTCGATTCCCGGGTCTGGAGCACACTTTGGCCATGCAGCCTGGCCAGCCTGGCTCACAGTCCCAGCTGCTTCCAGGAACTTCCGACCAGAGGCATGAAAAATAGGGGGCAAAGCCCTCACCCTCCCACTGTGGCCAGGGGTGGGCACCACACAAAAATCCCTCTTCTAGTGGGTGCACCTGCTTCTTCATCACTCCTTGAATGGATTTTTCCAAGAACGATAGCTCCTTAATTTACCCAGCCCCTGCGCTTACTGGTGTGCAGGAAAACAGATCATTAACCCTAATTCACTGACTTGCTGGGCCAGAACAGCAACCAGGGATGGCCCCAATGGGAAATGCAGGCCTCTGCTGTAGAAGCCAGCCTCAGGAAAGGGGAGATGGGTATCAGGACTGGAGCCGGGCAAGAGGCCTCCCCCCCGCCCCCGCTTTTTTTTCTGGGAGGATATGGGTAAGAGCTACTTCGGGACAGGCACTTCAGATGGCATAGAAATGGCCATTCACTTGCCCTGACCTGTATTCCCTGAAAACACCAGGCCCCACCCATGCCCCCTGCCCTTACATCATCCCCATGCTTTCCTGCCCTGAAAATTCTTTCCTCTCTGCTCTACCCACGGAAGCCATGCTTTCAAACCCAGGAAGCCTGCCCTAATGAACTCCCACCCAGAGTCCTTTTCCAACCTACCACGACCTCCCTGTGCCGCTTCTGAAACGTTTACATCCCTCCCTGGTCCTCTCAGCAGCGGGCAGGTCCAGAGGGAGCATGTAGAGTGCGGATGGCCGAGAAAGATGGCCACATTGGAATCCCAGCTCCACCTAGAGCTACGGACTTCTCCCTGGGCCTCAGTTTTGTCATCTGTAAAATGGGACTGACCACAGCACCTCTGTCATGGTAAGGATTAAAAGCATGTGCTGCATGATCATGGCAGCCGGGAGGAGCCTACCCATGTGGGGCAGGGAGAGCTGTTCCCACCAGTGCGAGGGGGCCAAGCCCCCAACAGGACGGCTGTCCAAGACTGGACAAGGCAGACCCATCACAGCCCCATCCTCTCCCTCCCAGCCCAGAGGCTTGCGAGCCTCTGCCTTTCAACTGTGGAAACTCTCAGGTCGGCACCTTTTCGTAAATGTGTCATCCTGCTTGACTGCAAAGGCCTGGTGTCTGTCCCCATCTTCGGGGAGAATCCCCCAAAGCCTCAGGAGCTCCAGAGGCTGGGAGTCCCCGCCTCAAGCCACCACCCCCCGCCCCCCCGCCCCCGCCAGCATACGGCCACCAGAGCCACACTCCCAACTCAGCTCCCACGAGGAGGCCGTGGTCTGAGGCGAACAAGGGGCCCGCTGTGCAGCCGCCCGGCCAGACCCAGATATTTTAACAGCTGCATTGTGTGTTTCTGAGGCGCAATTCCTGAGCGGGGAAGAAAAACAAGCTTCGCCTCTGCCCTGAGGAGGGAAAACAGACGGCCCCGGGCGGGCTGCAGGCAGGGGAGAAAGCCTCTGCCGGGGCCTGGGGCTGTAGAGGGCATGACCGGGAAAAGGCCTGCCGCACAGGAGCTGCGGGCAGTGAGGCCCTGGCCAGGGCCCCCTTCACCCAAGATTTGGGAAGGGAAGACAAGGACAGAGGCCTAGTGAATGCAATAAATCCTCGAAGGAGGGGGAGCTGAGGGGGCAAAAAAAGAACCGGAAAGGCGGGAGGTGCCTCCGGGATAAGGTACACATCCCCACCCAGGCCCCACCTGGGCATCTCCCCACCTGCCCGTGCTATTTCCCCAAAACCCCTCCAGCTGAAGCCCATATCACCCAGGGCAGGGGTCAGTCCTAACTCATGCCCCCTGAGGTCAAGCTCTGTATCCCTGTGTTTTAAGTACCTGTTTCTGCCTCTGCTTCCCTTTCTGCTCGCCCCAGAGGCAGACTCACCCACGTTTGATCCTGACTCATACACACACGCTCTCAGGCACGAATCCCTGCAGAGAATCCCCTCTTCTCTCTTGGCCTCCCCTCAGGCCTCGATCCGATCCTCGCGAGGTCAGGGCTGCTCCCGGGACCCATCAGCCTTCTGGGGGGTAAGGGGCTGAGGGCCAAGTGGAGGCCAAATACAGGCCCGCTTGGGTCAGGGGCAGGGGCCGGAAAAAACTTGTCATATCTGCCACGGGCACTGGTCGTCCACACTGCTGGGAAAGTCTTCTGGGCAAAATGGCTACTGGCCGACAAATGCACCCTTTACCTTGAGGTATAAACTCCTTGAGCTGTTTGGCTTTCGGCTTGGAGGGGGTGAAGGCGCAGCGGTCTTCAATCATCCTGACACCAGCCGCCTCCACCATGCCCACTAAGTTTGACCCCAAAAGGCTCAAAGTCATACATCTGAGGTACACCAGTGGCGAGGTTGGCGTCTCGCCTGCCCTGGCCCCGAGGATTGGCCCCTTGGGGCCATCTCCCAAAAAGGTTGGTGATGACATCGTCAAGGCAACTGGTGGTTGGAAGGGTCTGAGGAGGACAGTGGAAAACTGGCCATTCAGAATGGACAGGTCCAGACAGAAGAGGTACCGTGGCCTCCGCCCTGATTATCAGAGCTCTCAAGGAACAGCCAAGGGACAGAAAGAAGCAGAAAAACACGGAGCACTGTGGAAATACCATTTTTGACGAATCTGTCAACCATGCCCGACAGATGTGGCACTGCTCTGAGCCTGAGAACTCTCTGGAACCACTAAAGGGATCCCAGGGGATTGCCCGGGCTGTGGGCTGCCCTGTGGATGGCCGCCATCCTCGTGACATCACAGATGATGTCAGCAGTGGTGGAAGGGCCAGCTAGTGAAGGAAAGGAAAGTATCTCAGTAAAGGATCATTGGACAACCAATGATTAAAAAAATATATATATATATATGTATGTATATACATATATATATACATATATATTTATATAAACTCCTCAGCCACAAAGACTTTACTAGGCATAGTGCTTAGGGGTCCAGTCTATAAACTGCTGAGCACCTACTGTATGCAGGCACATGCCATTTTCAGGATAAGTAAAAACTGCTTTCTGCTTAAACTTAAAAGTGCTTTCTCTTGAGCCCTTATGCACTCAAAGGGGCTATTTTCTCTGCAGTAGAATTGTAGGCTAAGGGGTGGCGTTTTGGATTCGGTGACACAGTGCTTGTGGCTTTCCCACATCCTTCTCGCCATCACCCAGATCACAGCCCCTAGAGGATCACGGGACCCCCCCGCACACCTGCCCAGGAGTGCATGTCATGCCACAGTCGGGTGGAAACAGGAATTCTGGCATGTGCGGAACACAGACAGGATCCGAGCAAAAGGGCCCGAGCCGGCTGCGTCCATGAACCACCCAGCGTATTGCTGAACACCAACCATCTCTGAAGCCAGAGGTCACCCTTTCCACAGATGGCGTTGGCCTACGGTAGGGTGCAGGGCAGGGGCCGGGCAGGTTGGCTGCAGATCCGGGCTAGCTAGCCTGCCTCTGCAGGCTCTGGGGAGCAGCAGGCCGGTGGGCAACCTGGAATCTCCTGGTTCGGTCTGTGCCACGTGCTGCGCTGACTTGCCTGGCCCCGGCCCTCCCCATACCTCCCAGGTGATGCCCTTGCTCAGCTTTTCTTTCTGCACCTCTTCTAGGCTCTGCCACCGGTGTTCCCCAGGCTCTGCCGAGAACCAACGGCCAGCGCCCCCCCGAGGAGTGAAGCCAACGGGAGTGGCCTGCCTTTGGCCAGCGGAAGGAGGGGGAAGGAGGGCATCCCAGGCCCACCTGCTAAGCTGTCCCCTCAGCCCTGCCCAGTCACAACTTCTTTCAGGCCTCACTCTTCTTCTTGCATTCCTTGGAGCCCATCCACTCTCACACACCTCCCTGTCTCCTGGCAGTCACACATGCCAACCCACACCAGGTGTCTGGGCCCCTAGGCCCAGCAGATGGACACTCATTCCAGCCCTGTGTGGGTCGGCTGCAGCCGGAGCACTTGCCCTCTGTGGAAGGCCAGGGAAGTTCTAAGGGCTCCATGACTGGACACAAGCGTGAGATTCTTCATGCAGGGCCTACTGGGTGCCACAGTGGGGCTGGGACCTTGACAACAGAGGAAAATTAAACATAGTACCACTCTCCCAGAGCTCCCAGCCCAAGCAGGGAGATAGTTCTCAGGGGAATAAATAGTAACAACCCAGAATAAGCTTCCTGGTAGAAAGATGAACTCAAAGGGCTACAGGGAGCCTTGGCTAGCCCGAGGAAGTCAGGGAAGGCTTCCTGGAGGAAGGCATGAATATAAACTTTCCAAGGAGGACAAGTCAGGTCCAGGAGGGTCTGCTAAAGTGGAGGGGACTACAGCAGATAGAGAAGACAGTGCCTGGGCCATGAACAGGATGCAGGGCAACCCTGCAGCTGAGCCCTGAAGGTCAGTGTCCAAACTTCACATCACAGCACGCAAAACCCTAAAGGCCTTGGCCCTCCCTGTTTCCTAGGCCTCATTCCCACCAATTTGGATCCCACCCCTTACATGACCCTAGAAATCTGTGATCCCCAGACACTGCCTATCAGGCCTCTGAGCTCATGATCTTCCCTTCCCCAAAACACCCTTTCCTTCCACCTTGGCCCAATGAACTGTGGTTTATATCTTTTAAGGCTAAGGCCAGTCCTACCTCCCCCAGAAATTGTTTCGGGCCCTCCTGCCCCAGACTAGCATAGTGATCCTGCAGCTCCCCTCCTGCCTGGCTCCCTCATCAGCCTAGCCATCCCATGACACTGCACTCATGGAGAGCTTTCAACCCGCTGCTTCCCCATCCTACC
Organism: Taxidea taxus jeffersonii; assembly: GCA_003697995.1. Lineage (NCBI taxonomy): Eukaryota > Metazoa > Chordata > Mammalia > Carnivora > Mustelidae > Taxidea > Taxidea taxus. The sequence continues at coordinate 270,803 of ML105403.1, forward strand.
CCTGGGTGGTTCGGCTCTTTGACTTTCACTCTCAGCCCCCAACACATCGCCTGGCACACAGTGTCCCATAAATGTGCAGTGAGAGCTGTCACAGTGAACCCAGTGCTCTGAAGTCAGCTGTCTCCTAAACTGCTCCCCACATCACATCCAGCAGTGGCGGCCACGCAGTGGACAGCTGGTCATGGTAATTTAATGGACCCCAGAGAGCCCGAGTGAAAGATGCAGCCCAGCTGGTTGCGTGTATCTTCGAAGGTGCCAGACAGAACTCACTGGCCAAACAAATAAATAAGTAAGAACCACTCTTACTCACGCCCCCAAATTATACCATTAGAGAGTCACTTCTTTGATGCTTTCTTCATTTTCAAGCACAGCCTATTAAAATGCAAACTGCCCTGGAATAAGGTCAGGCCTTAAGTGCCTGAGATCTGAAAAGTTCATTTCTCTAATCAGAGGGGGACAGAATTGAGGAGGGCTGGAGGGAGCCAGAGGGAGGGGAGTAAGGGGAGAAACTGCGGGGATGGGGTGCCAAAAACCCAGTACCGTTTTGCTGATGGCTGTCCTTGGCTCTCACTGCCAGTCCACACCCTCCTGATAAAAGGAACATGTCTCTCTGCTTGTTCCTGCACTTCAGCATTTCTTGGCATGATACCATATGCAAAATTAAGTGGCTTTGTAGTTGTGGGCCGCTTGTTCTTTTCCCTTCTTTGGATGAAGCTCTCCAAGGCACACTCAATCAAGCCCCTTTTGTTCCCCAGGCCTTTTGAAGGCTTCCGGAGAGGAAATGAGAGCGCTCTTTAAAGCCCAAGTCTACATGCAGGGTGAAATCACCGTCCCCTTGCCAGCCCCTCCCCCAGGGGCCTGATCAGCAAGTTGGGGTGTTGTGGGTGGAGTCCCCGACAAGGGCTGTCCCTGGGCGCTCAAGGATGTCCCAACCCATGTGAGAGTCCACGGTACACAGCCGATTTCCTCTGATGAGGGGAGTCTCCTAAACTGGCAAGAAGACACAGAAGGATCACAGGTTTAGGTGGCCCTTAGGACCTGAGGTCAGTCCCGTGACCAACTCCCCCAATAGTTCTTATGGGTTCCCTGTCCCAGGACATGTCTGGTGATTGTGAGGCTTTGCATGGGGATTCGGGGTCTGCACTTGGAAGAGGCAATCAGATCTTCCCCTTAGCCTGGACCCCAGGACTCCCTTCCACGATGGCACCATGCCCAGTCCCTCTGATGGAGGGACCCTCTGATGGACCCACCCACTGATAGAGGCACAGTGGGCCAAAGGATCCTCCAGGCAGGGAGCCTCCCAAAGGTCCCAGGCATCCAGTAGTCAACCTCCTATTCTACTCAGGAATCCCCTACAGTGGCAGTAAGCAACTGGGGGGCAAATCTGCATCCCAAGGGACACCATGCAATGTCTACAGACATATGTTATGGTTTCTATATTGTGCTACTAGCAGCAAGCAGGTAGAGACCAGGGACGCTCCTAGATGTCCTACAATGACCAAGACAGCTCCCAAACAGCAGAGAATTATCCAGTCAGAACATCTATGATGCCAAGATTGAGAAACTCGATCTAGAGTATTCCAGATATTTTGTTATCCAGTCTCTGCTTGAATACTCCCCATGGATGGGGAACTCACTACCTCATGCTCTAAGGAGACACAGTGCAATGAAGCCTTGGATCCAAAGCCTGGGCCGGCCTCTTGCTGGAAGCTCTGGGCAAATGACCCCGTGTCCTCTCATCTTAGGATCCCTGGTTGGAAAATGAAGCCAGGAATGTGATGTTCTGGGAGTATTATGAAGGACTCTGTGACCACAAGGCACCTAGAACAGCACCTCACACATATGAGGCACTTACCCCAAAGGACACCTGCTCTGTGGTGTCTGATTTTAGAACATACCAGAGAGCAGAACCCCAGTTATCCCAGCGCTGGCTAGAAGTCCACCACCTGCCAGAAGCCATCTGGCCTGCCTCACAGACCCCATCCTGAATAAGGGACATGGGAGGTGTGCGGTGCAGGGTTACCTATGCCCGTGAAACCCGGGCTGCAACCTCCGTGCTCAGAGGAAAGAATTTGTTCTGAATATGTTGGTATGACAGCAATGGAAAAGCACTGCATGTGTTTTAGTTCGCTGTTTTAAGACAGAGAAATTCAGAAAGGAGGGCACTTGGGTGGCTCAGTAGGTTAAGCATCTGCCTTCAGCTCAGGTCATGATCTCTGACTCCTGGGATCGAGCCCCACTTCGGGCTCCCTGCTGAGTAGGGAGCCTGCTTCTCCCTCTGCCTCTGCTGCTCCTTCTGCTTGTGCTCTCTCTTAAATAAATAAATAAAATATTTTAAAAAAGAGAAATACAGAAATGTTTAAGATCATATGGCAGATGGAAATAAAACAAAGCTGAATGCCTCCTCTAAGCGCAACTAGGAAAATCAACCATATGCACAAGGAGAGACAACAGATAGAAAAAACTCTGGTGTTCGGATGATGGGATTTGGGATTAATGCTGGGTTTTTGGCAAGCCTCTTTGATGGAAAGGTTGTGTTGCTTTTCCATTAAAATACTATTTACTCATAACTACAGAGAATATAGTAGGGGAAGCTACCAACGTGGCCTTATTTCTGACCCTGAAGAAGTGTGTAGGAGAAGTCACAGGAGACGTCCTGGGCCAGTTCCTTGGAGAGACCCTGAGCTTCAGAATGGGAGGTCTGCTACCTCCAGGGCTCCAACTCCCGACTCCGGAGGGCAGAGTGAGCAGGTCTGCGGGCCCAACTCCTCTGCCCGCAGAGCAGACTCCCCCTCAGCATCCACCAGAGCAAGATGCCCTCCCAGATGTGCTCTGAAACATCACCATGCCAGCCTCACAGAGGAGAAACCAGGAGTGAGGGAAGTGAGGGACTGGACACACAGCCTGGGGGCCAGCCCACTCTCCACAGCCCCCACAGGGCCCGGCATCCACCAGGGTTCTCAGAGCCCTATCCTAGGTGAGGACCCATCCCTTGGAGGCCAGGAAACTGGGCTGAAGGATTCTTTCCTGATGAGCCTGCACCTCGGAGGCTGTGCCCCAAGCCAGTTCCAAAAATCCTGCGGAGCACCCAATTAATTTATCAAACATATTTTGAGGGGCACCTGGCTAGCTCAGTTGGTGGAGCATCTGACTCTCGATTATGAGTTCGAGCCCTACACTAGGTGTAGAGATTACTTGAAAAAAAATGCTAACTAAACAAATATATGTGTGTGTGTGTGTGTGTGTGTGTGTGTGTGTATGGAAAAAACTCTCAGAATCTGTCTCCCCATTACATGGAAAGATAGCTACTCCCTCTTTATGTCCCCTCCCATCAAGGGTCCACTATAATCATTCCCAAAGAGAAAGTGGGTAAAAGACAAGAATTGTGCTAGCTGCTTCATTTCTCCTGTTGCTTGCCCAGAGTCACGGAGCCACCTTTGCCTGTGGCTGAGGCCCCAGAGGGGCTGGGATGCACCAGGTGAGGTGTGACCCCCACCCACCTCTCCCTCCAGCACCTCCTCCTTGCTTCCAGGAGAGAGAATAGCTATAGAGTGCTGGACGTGGAAGGGCCTAGAAAGAAAGCATGAGACTGGGAAAAGGCAAAGTGGGGATGATTGGGGGAAGAGAAGGCAGGAGCTGATATCATAAACACTTACTTCATCCCCACAAAGGGGACTGGCCAGGATTTATCACCTCTCCCAGACCCGATGAGGGGACCCCATGAAGAATGAGTTTAGGGCCTGTGTTTCTGCTCCCCAAGGGATGACAGGATCATTGAGGGTTAAGAGGAGAACCCTCACCAATAAAACCGACAGCATCCAGGACCCATCCATCCACGTCTCCTGGGCACCTGCCAGGAAGAGGCCACTATCAGCCCTCACTGGTAAGAAACTGCAAATGGATCCAGCAGCATACCTGGGGAGACATCCCACCTCAAAAACCTCCTGGTGCAAGTGGGGAGCACAAGAGAGCTGTGAGAGAAACAACGATGCCCCTCAGATGGCAGACAGCGGGCCAGCTCCAGGCCCCGGGACAGCTGGGGATGCCACGGCTGCAGTTTGCCACCTGCCTGCCAGCCATGGGTGGGGGTGGGGCAAGGGTCACCACACTCACCTCTGAGAAAAGGCCAGAAATCACCCAGAGAGCTTGACACTGGTCTTCCCTGGGAGGGGGACACAGGCTCTGAGACTCTTTCTACAGTGAACCACTCGCAGAACTCATTTCCCTCTCTGGGCCTCAGTTCCACGTGTCCAAGTGTGCGTGTCAGAGTGAACGACTTCCGGGACCCTTGCAGCTGGGGTCTGCATACAGGAACCAAGGTCCCCAGTGAAGGGACGGAGTGGCCAAGCAGGGCAGCGGTGGGGAGGTGGGCTGGTGCGACTGGAAGCCCATGGAAATCAGAGGGCTGAGAGATAAGCCTGCTAAAGCCTGCAAGAGCTGGGGAAGAACCAAGGAGCCGAGGTCCAGCTGCCAGGTCTGTCCCTGGCATGTCTCTGGATCTGAGAGCCAAGCCCCAGAGACAGAAAGAGGACCCCTGGAGCCTGCCACCCCAAAGCCCGGTCCCGCCTGCAGCCAATGCTTGCAGCAAGGGCAGCAGGTCGCAGTCAGGAAAGGAGGGATGGGGTGCTGGGGACTGTAGGTGGCAGGGAACAGCTGCACAGCCAGACAGCCCTGCCAGGGACCAGGCTACCGGAAAGGAGCGCCCACACTGGGCTGGAGTCTGGGTTTTCTTCTGAAGGAACGGGGGAGCTATCTAAGGATGTTGATCAAAGGAATGACACGGTCAGCATGAACTTACACAGGGAGGCTTTGCATCACAGTGCAAACTCTCCTCGGCATTTGGCAAACCAATGGCGCATTCCAGATGACCCTTGGGTCCCCCACAAGTCCCTACGTTTTGCCTCTCCTGGGCCAGGCCCCTGACCCTGCAGGCTCTTAACCTTGCAGGAGGTCTCCGGCAGCCAGGGATGCCCCCCCAGCAAACATCACTGTCACGGTGACTCCTGCTGAAGGAAGGACAAGGTCATCTACACTCCCGGTGCTAGAGGCTCACTCCTCCCTCCAGAACCACATGGAAGAGGCTTGCTGCGAGGGACCTTCGGAGAGGGCCATGGGGACCTGGACCAAGGGGATAGCGTCCTCCTACTGGGAGGGGACAGCTTAGCCGGGGTCAGGCCAATGAGGCTCCCGGGCCTGGCACTGCGGCTCACCAGGGAGGAAACCCTGGCAGGAGGCTTCACCTCACCATGTGGCAGTTCCCTGCCTGTGGCTGACAGGGACATTGTCCACTCTGCGGGGTACCGGGCCTCCCCACTCGTCGTGCCCTCCGACCCCACAACACCTGCCTGCTGGAACCGCCCTACTCCCCCCCTGCAAAGACTTGGCAGGGTCTGCCTTGAGCTGTCGTCTGTCCATCTCTCTCTCTCTCCCTTATCTTATTCTCTTTCATTCCTGTTTTTCCCTTCTCCTCCCCCACCACCCTCCATGCCCTCCTTCCTTCCTGCCCAGCAGCAGGACAGACAACCAGGGTCCTGCCTGTCAGTAGGGACGGTGGTCTCTGCTTATCAGGAACAAAGAATGCTCGACTGCATGCCATTGGCCACAGCGCCAGAGCGCAGCAATTATACCTCGGTCTGAACATGCCTGCCTGGTTCGAATTCACAGACAGGCCACCTTCAGGCTGCTAAAGGGCGTATGTGTGTGTCTGTGACGTGTTCACAACAGGAGACCCTTTTTGGGGTAAGTGCTAAGTAAGACCAGAGCCATAGATGCCTTTCTGATAACTGAGGAACCCAAAGGTATTTATATACTATGACGAAAAAAAATGTTTTGCCGAATCCACATTCCTTCACCATGCAGTGATGTCTACTAAGCTGAAAAAAAAGATGGGTGTTGTTTTCTTTCCCCATTTGCCTAGGCACAAACACACCCACAACACCAACACACGCGCAATCTTGTGCACAAACACATGCACGCACACATACGGACCTTCTGTGCCCCAAGATGGCCCAGACCCACGTTTGGAAAGGAACCTGAGCATGAGACAGCAGGCTGTGGCCTGGAGAGGCAGGACGGCCCATGGTCAGGGGCCTAGCCCAGGCCAGGCTCCTATTTGCTGTGTGCCCTCAGGCCAGCTCTTTAACTTCCCTGGCTGCCAGCTTCCCCTAGTAATAGGTGAGCTGGATTGCTCTGCCTAACACAAAAACAGCCCCCAGCAAATGCCGACCGTGACCGTCCTGACCCACAGGAGGCTAGATCCCCTTGCTGGCAGGGACGACTGAAGACACACTGGCCCCGGCCGCTCCATAAGACGGCTCTGGATCTCCGGAGCCTTGTTCCAGGCAGATGCATCCCAGTTCCTTCTCCACGTGCGGTATTTGGACTTTGTGGCTCTTTTCTATCAGGCACCACCCTGCTCCATGCCTTCAGAGTTCAAGGCTACCCATGGGGGCCAGGCCTGCCCACACTCCCCTGCGTAAGACCCGCTGCCATTGGGATCTCACAGGCCACTTTCTAGAAAGAAAGCAGTCTTTCTAGATGGGGCCTTGAGAGAACTGCTCAACCTCCCTGAGCCACACAGTTCCAAGATTGGCAGCATGGAGGGATTATCGCGCTGACGTCATAGGACAGACTCATGTCCATCTGTCTGTCAACACCTTCCAAGGCCAGGGCAAAGCTGTGGCATGATAGTACCTAGGTTTTTATCTCCCATGAGGAAGGTTGTGGGTGTCTGGGGAGGGGAGAGGGGGTTTGCCTCACGCTGCCCTGAGAGCCTGGCTCCTGGGGACAGCCACTCTGGGGCCCCTTCGCCCAGACTCTCTCCCTTCTATTTCCCCTGAAACATCCTCCATCCCATCCTCTGGGCCGGGCTGGTGGTCCAGGTGCTCAAGGCAAGCACCAGCTGGACCTGGGGCTACAACCCTCCACTCAAACCAATGCTTCGGGATATGACCAGGCACGTGTGTCAAAAAGCTTCTGGTGTTTCCAACCCTACCCAGTGACTTCCACGTCACAGTTCCTGAGAGAGGCACCAGCAGTCCAGAGGCCCTGGGTTTGTGTCGTGAGGAAGCCAGGCCCTCTAGAGTCTCCCCTGGCCTGCCTGGAAGGCCCTGGACATGCCCTACCCAGCGAACACAGGCAGATAGGTCCTGAGGTGATCTCACCACCCCCCAGTCCCCAGTCCCACCCCACCAGCCATGCACAGAATCAGGAGTCTCCCTCCTGCCTTGCCTCAGATGCCTCAGAACCTGGGCAGGGTTCCTACCAATGCCCTTCACGGGCCTGTCACTGCCTTCCTGAGACCAGGGCTCAGCCCAGCCCCAATGACACCTGCCTGGAAACCTGGCAGACAGCCCACGTTGTTCCCCTAATTATTTTCTCTGGCTGCGCAGGCGTGGCATGAGCTAGAGATGGAATCATGACCGACAAGGGGCATAGACTGAGTCACAGGAGAGGTGGGACAGAGCGAGGAGGTGACTGTGGGTCCTGAGAGACTGCGGGGCAGCCCAGGGAACCCAGGGATGCCAAAGAAAGAAGCACCCCATGACCCAAAGAGGAGGTTGGGAGCAGGGAGGCCCGGACATCCTTGCCAGCACTGGGCTTTGATGACCATCACGGGGACCCTTTACTCAGTGAGGAAAATCTGGCCCGGGAGGCCTCCAAGTTGCAGGAGGAGAACCCATCAGTTAGGAGGCCATGTGACTCTGTTTACACTGGGCACTTAGAGACCTGCCCTCTGCCCTACCTCGTGGGCACCATCAGAACCACGCCAGACACTGCGTGCAGCCAACCTCACGTTCAATGCCACCGGCTCTCTCCTGGCCAACTGGTGTCCCCCACCTGGTGAGAGCTGCCTGCTCCCCAAGACCCCCAGCAGCTTCTACACACCCAAGAGTCTCCAACCTCTCCACCCCATCCACACTGGGCTCAGATGTCTCAATCTACAACCCAGACGCTCTCACCACTCCCCCAAACAAGGGATCCACATGGAGGAAATGGCAGCCCAGAATCCCAAGTGATATCGCCAGGTGTTGCTGTGCTCCCCGGCATTCCTGCCTCCCTCACCACCCCCTCCCCAGGCTGTGCAGGGTGCAGATCTGTTGATCCATGGGGGGACACCACACACCAGACCCTTGGCTGCCTCCCAGCCCCCAGCCCCTCTCAAAGCCACCTCTGGGAGATCCATGCTCATTCACACACATTCACACACATACACATCATGGAGAGTACGGCCCCCAAAGTTGGACACCCAGCCCTCCCTGCCCTCCCTGCTTCTGCTCACTGTGGGAGAGGTGGCAGGGCAAGGTCCTCTGGAAAGGGACACTCCCTGGCTCTGACAGGATGGGCTGTCCAGGAGGGAGAGGTGCAGGCTCAGGGGCAGAGGGAGAAGCCCTTGCTCAGGGCCCTGAGGCTGTCTCCTAGGACTCCAGTCCCCTCCAAAGGTCCCAGTTAGCTGAATCCTTCCCTCAGCTCACTGGACTCGGGAGACCAGAGACCAGTGCTAAGTCCACGGTCTCGGGCAGGCCCCTGTCTCCCACCCTCCATCCACAGGACCAGCTTCTACCCAAGATGCACTGGGTGCTCACAAATCAGACTCCCTTCTCCTATCCCACACAAGCCTGTTCAGGGCAGGGGAACAGGCCCAGGGCCTAAGGAGGGCCAGAAGTCCACTGGGAACTGGAAGGAAAAGTAGGCATCCATTCCAAACACCAAATACACTGGGGCAAGCGGGCAGGCCAGGGTTGTCCCCACTCACATCGGCCTTCCCTGGAGAGTGAGCAGGCTGTGGCACATCTGGAACCTGACTGGATGCCAACCCTCCCAGAAAGCCACCCCGGGCTGGGTCACCTCTGACTCTCAGCAAAGACTCCTCAGCTGCCAGGCTCACAGAGGAGGCCTCCTTCAGGTTTTCGGAGGGAGCGAATATTCACGCAGATCTCTCTCCCATTCTAGACCTTAGCTCAGCTCACAGCTCCTTTCATCATGCCCCATGAGTCCCTCTGTCTCCAACATCACACTCCCAGCTCACTGCCTAGTATTTTCCAACTGAAGAGAACCTGTGGAGCCTCTCACCGACCCTGTCATCTTATAGATGAGGACCTGAAGCCCAGAAAGGGGAAGATACTTTCCCAATGCTGCACAGCAGAGCCAGACCAGAGCTCGCTGCCTACTCCTAGTACAGCCCTCCTGTCAGAGCATATCTAGGGCTTGGGACAGTACGGGAGACAAGGAAATGAAAGGCGGGTTGGGATCTAGAGCAACACCTGACCACACAATCCCAAGACCCTGAGGCCTCATCACCATCCAGCCTGACAAGTGAACCCCTAAGACACAGCCACAGGCACTGGAGGGCCTCTCCCACCCAGAAAGGGACAAGAACATGGCCAACACCCCGGCACAGCAGGTGCCTGGGAGGCAGACGGGGGAGCCCCATGACTGGAACACAGTGCCTGCACACGACCCATGGGATGTTTCCTGGGAGCCAGGCCTCACTTTCACCAGCATCTCCATACCTATGGCCACAAAAATTGTCCTGGACCATAGTCCCAGGTCCTAGAAACCTTGGCCCCCACTCCTGTGCACCTCTCTGACCTTGTCAACAGCAGGGGCCCTGACCCTGCCCAGCCTCCACCCCAGAGCCTCAGGATAGGGCTTCCTGGTCTCCAGCAGGCTAAAAGGTAACAGAGTGGTCAGACGGAACTGATTCCAAACCTAACGGTACAGCTTACATGCTGTGTAACCCAACCTTTCTGAGCCTGTTTCTCTCACCTGCAAACGGAGCCTAACGTAGCCCGCATTGAGAAGAAGAATAAACATGTAAGTGTAGGTCAAGACGAGTGCCCAGCTGCTCGATGGTAGAGCTTCTGCTCCAGCCCCCGATGCCATCCCTCACCATCCTGGGCACCGCATGAGGGTGGCCTGGGTTCAGGAGCTGCTGGTGACGGAAAACTGGCACCCAGTTGAGCCCCAGCCCCTCTCAGAGGGCCTGCCGGAACCCTGTCCTGCTGACGAGACAGTCCTAGTCCCTGGGCAGAGCTGAGTAGGAATTAGTACCTGCCTGGGTGAGAACATGAGAGAAGGCCCAGGACCCCTGGGGCCCCGATAGGCAAAGCGTCAGGAGCCCCAGAAAAGGGTCAGGTCCTCTATTGCAGGGGCTGGTATGTCTCCGTCTCGGCCACAGCCACCGTGTGTGCTCCCTGGGCCCACACTGGGATGACTGCAGACACGAGCCGGGCTATCCAGCCTCACAGTCTCCCCAGGGGTGTTACTAGGCCCATTTTACAGTTAAAGAAGCAGAGGAAAGCTGCTCAAGCTCCTGCTTACAACCCAAGTCTAGTGGGCTAGTCAGATCCTGAGCTCCCAATCCCTTTGCTCTCCTGCCTCCAAGGATCAGCTGTGTTACCTGGAGAGGCAGGTGGGGTTACAGGAGAGCCCAGGGGCCTCCACGCCCCCAGGCAGACAGCAGCATGCTCCCCACAAGCACCAGGCCATGCATCCCTGCCACCCGCGGAGCACGACTCACACCTGACGCTGTCACAGTGGGCACACAGGAGACCACCACCAGCCACCTCTGCATGAAAACTGCTGAACGGTTCCAGGATAGGGAGAGTACATAAATAACGTGAGCATCACGGAACATAATTATTAAATGTTGTCATTGCAGAAGAAAATTAATTAGCAAGAGCTGTAGCTGTCTTGTGTCTGCTTAAGCAGCGTGCATCTCAATTAAAATTTAATTGCCGCAGTTTCAATCACAGCAGGTTCAACGCCTGGAGATGGTGAACGGGCTCGCGTCTACACGAAGCTTGAATGAGCGTGGCATGCGAGACCTGTCACGGAAGGGAAGGGGAGATGGTGCGGGTGGGGAAGTGGGCAGGATGGCAGGCAGGATGGTGGCCAGGTGCCATGGGGCACTGCCCGCCAGACCCTGCAAGGGATAGCGTTTCAGGCACAGAACCAGCGTGGATGGTGGTTCCTTGGACTTCCACCCACAAGACCCAGCCCTGGGAAAAGAGATTTTCAGCCAGGCGTGAGCTCTCAAGGGGACCCTGCCTGTGGGCTGTGGGCTGGATAACAGAACAGGGTCTGGGGTGGAAATGTCACAAAGTAGTCAACAACGTGCCATCCACTGGAGGAGGCAAAGGTTCAAGGCAGGGACTGCCAAATCCCATCCCTACAGGGCCATGCAGAGGAGCGGGCCAGGCCAGAGGCAGGAGGGAGCACTGGGGAGCACGAGCACAGGCTGGAGCCGCAGGCCCAGTACGGAAAGCAGGCAGCCACTGCTCCCCTTGGACTAGCAGCTCTTGCCATGCGAGGAGGCGGGCCAGGGTTCTGGACTCCCTAGAGAGCCAAGGATGCAGTGTTTAACTTCCTGTGTCTTGAGTTTTAAAACACAGAGTAGGCCTAACCTACGGCTTATCGACATTTCACCATTCGTCCAGGAATTCCTATAAATGGAAAACATCGCAAAAGTTGTCATTTTAGAAAGTAGACTCTCTCACTGAGCATGGGATTTCATTTCGAGGGGATGAAGATATCCTAAGATTAGACTGTGGTGATGGTTAGACAACTCCGTGAGCTGTACACTTGATAAGGATGAGTTTTATGGTATGTGAAGTACTTGTCAATAAAGCAGTTATTAAAAAATAAGCAAGTCCTGGTATTTATCTCCAAGGCACCCAATGGCAGCCAATTTCCCCACTTTCAGACTCATCCTAAGGGACCGGTACAGGCTGGCTCAGGGTGAGGAGCTGGGCAGACAGCAGCCCCCACCCAACGTCAACAGAGTTCATGATGCTCTTGGAAATCACCAGATCATTATCAGGGAGGCTGTCATGTCTGCTGAAAATTAGGATGCTTTAAAAACAAAAAATTAGGATGCTTCTAGTGAAAAGGGGGGGTGGGGCAGCAGGGTGGGAGGAGGCCAGGAAGGAAGGAAGGCAGGCATGCAGGCCAGGAAGGAAAGAAGGAAGGAAGGCGAGGCACTTCTGGTCAGAAGCCCCGCCCCAGCAAGCCCCCAGTGGTCTTCCCAGGCGTCTCTTGCTCCACGGAGGCAGAAGCCCTGCTTTGAGTCCCAAAGCCCCAGCTGCATCACAGCAATCAAAGTCCTGCACGTGTGTGGATCTGCTAATGTGGCCGTTGCATACCCCCTACCCCAAGGCCCACTGGGAGCGACGTGAAGGCAGGTGCTGTGCGTGGGAGGCCACCAGAGGACGCACAACAGATGAGTGGTGTTCATCACCTCTCTTTAGTGCCAAGCAACACACCGCCTGGCACAGAGAGCACCCTGCCAGGGGCGAGCGTGGTGTCAGATGGCAGCGGGGGGCTGGTGCGGCACCGGGAAGCGGGAGACAGGACTGGGACAGGGTGTCCCGCTGAGCAGCCTGGCTGAGCCACACCAAGTTTCCCACCTGAAAAGCAGCACCCTGCCCCAGCGGCCCAAGCTGCCACGACAGGTGGTGGGATGTCACAAGTAACACATGGGACTCTCCCCTACCCCAACTGCAGGCTCCGCCTTTCCTTGTCAAGAAAGCAGTCTCGGGCCCCCTGGGTGGCTCAGTTGGTTGAGTACCTGTCTCTTGATTTCAGTTCTGGTCACAATCTCAGGGTGGTGAGATGGAGGCGGCCTCTGTGCTGGGCGTGGAGCCATCCCGAGATTCTCTCTCTCCCTCTGCCTCTGCCCCTCCTCTCCCATGCACGCCTGATCTCCCCCCACCCACTCAAAAAGAGCTCCAGGGACGCCAATACTCTTTTTTTTTTTTTTCTTAAAGATTTTATGTGTTTATCTGATAGAAAGAGAGAGCATAAGCAGGGGGAGCAGCCAAGGGAGAGGGAGAAGCTGACTCCCCACCGGATGAGCGACCTAATCCCAGGACCTCAGGAGCATGACCATCCAGGCACCCGCCACATCAATATTCTTACCCTGTAACTGACTCTACAGAGAAACACTCTAAGACCATCTCTCACCTTTTCCCCAAAACAACCCTAAAAAACTATTCAGGGGACACCTGGCTAGCTTAGTTGATAAAGCGTACACCTCTTGATCTCAGGGTTGTAAGTTAGCTCCATGTTGGGTGTAGAGATTATTTAAAAATAAAATCTTTAAGGGTGCCTGGGTGGCCTTGGTTTAACATGTGACTCTTGGCTTCGGCTCAGGTCATGATCTCAGGGTCATGAGATTGAACCCCATGTTGGGCTCTGCACTGGGCATGAAGCCTGCTTAAGATTCTCTCTCTCCCTCTGCTCCTCCCAACCCCCTGCACCTGCTCGCATGCATGCTCTCTGTCTCTCCAAAAAAAAATGGTAAGATAAAATAAATCAAAATCTTATAAAAACAAAAAAAACCCACCTCTATTCAGGCCAAAACAGCATCTCCACTCTGACCCACTTGTTCCACTTCGAGTAATCTACCACACAGAGGGACCTCAACAGCTGTTACCCACAAAGTTGTTTGTCACTGGAAAACGCAGAACACCAAAATAGTGAAAACAACTCCAAATGGCCCCAAAGAAACACTGGTTAAGTAATCACAGCATGTGCGAACGGTGGAACATTAGTCACTGAAAATACTATTTACAGACTTATTTAATACCATGGGAAGGGTTTATGTTAAAATACCAAGTGATACAATCCAGGATACAAACTGGCAAAGACAAGGAGGAGTCTTTGCTGGAGTGGCACATGGGAGGAGGGGTCCTAGAAGGAAATGCACCTGTCACCACTAGACGCTGAATAATGGCAACATAGAGGGGCTGTTTTCTTCATTTACATTTTCCAGAACTTTCTACATGATCACTTGGAACATTTGTTTATAATTATTTTGTTTATAATATGTAATTTTTGTTTGTTTATTATTTTTTAAAGATTTATTTATTTGGGGGAGAATATGTGCATGTGAGTTGTGGGGGGCCACAAGAAGGAAATCTTCAAGCAGACTCCATTTTGAGCATGGAGCCCGACATGGGGCTCGATCTCAGGACCCTGAGTTCACGACCTCAGCCGAAACCAAGAGTCAGACATTTAACTGACAGAGCCACCCAGGTGGGGGCTCTCCTCAGGGAGGAGGCAGGACACAAGAGAGCAGGGCCACATGGCCCACTCCTATGCCAGCTCCCTCCTTCCTTCTAACTTTGAGGAGGCCAGGCCCAGGAAACCCTGCAGCCCCTCTGGAAGGAAGGAGACTCAGGCATGTGGCTGAGCAGCTGAACACACAGAAGGTCTGCATCGGGCAGCTTCCCATTCGGAAGGGCAGAAGACCTCCAGGACAGCCCCTGGCACCTGCCCAAAGCCTCCCAGCCCCCCAGCCAGAAATTACCCTCTGACAGCATGCGTCTTATCTCCTCAAGAATACTGCAGGCATCTTGGAGAAAAGACAAAGGGCCCCTGGAAACCACCCAGCACCACCTGGTCATTTTACAAAAGTAGAAGCCCAGCATCGGAAATCTGGGGCCAGTTGCCCGAGGTCCCAGAGCTGGTATGAGGCAAAGCCAGAGTCTGCCCTAAGGGCAGTGCTGTCCCACAGCAGATCCCAAACACCAGAGGCGCTCACTAAGTATTCACTGATTGGCCGAGGGATGCGGGGAAAGGGCAGTGCCAGACCCAACACCCTGCCTGAGTTTTGGAACCAAGGCAGCTGGCCACCATCCTCTGGCCCTGCCCACCTTCTCGTTCCGAGCACACAACAGGCTTAAGAGCCGACAGAGCCAAGGCTCACACAGAGCCCGTCAGTGGTGCCCTGATCAGGATCAGACAGCTGCCCTTTTGTGCTCACTCAGCCATGGCTTTCAAAAGACTGATTTGCTGCCACGGAGCCACGTGTGGCCAGGCGACATGGGGATCCCTGGTGGGCTCTGGACTTGGGCCAGCAGTACAGAGATGGATGTCATAACCAGCGTCTGGGCTCCAAAGATGAACTCAGACTCAGCAGGTCAGAGTCTGACGGGCATGGACACATGTGGTGGGCTTAGAGAGGAGGCCTCTTTCCATCTAGTCTCTGCAGCCCATCAGGCAGGTGGAGCTGGCCAGCGCATGGCTGAGCCCCATTTTTTAGCACCACAACTACGACTAGTAGCAATATTAGGGAATGCCGGCAAGGTGCCCAGTACCCTGCTGAGCACGTCCCATGGGTGGCCGTTCCAGACCCATACCACCCTCTGACAGCCCTGTTTTTGAGACGAGAAACCGAGAACCCCAGAGGCTCAGTGCTTTGCCCAAGAGCACTGAGCAGGAGAGGCGCAGACAAGAAATTGCACCCAGGTGCCACCTCGTATCATTCCGGTCTCAAATCACCTGCCCACGAGCGAGCAGGCACGTGGCCATCCTCCAGCATGGACCTCCCCAATGCAGACTCCTTCCCGTGTCACCCAGTCGCTCCTGAGTGCTTTTATGTCTGCAGTGGGCACCCAGCCAGGCCCACACAAGGGCTACTCCTCATCCTCAGTGCACTGTGGTCCAGCTGGGAAGACAGACAGGAAACCATCACCAACACTGGAGCTGGACTCAGGGGGACCCAAAGTGGGGCGGGGCAGGGCGATGGCGGGGTGGTGACGGACAGGGAGATATTCTAGCAGGAGGAGCTGGCCAGGCAGAGGCCTGGAGAAGAGGAGGCTGGGAGCAGCAGGTGGCCAACTAGAACTTCATCAGCGAGCAGAAGATGTGAGTGTTAGGGGTGCGGTGGGAACAGGGAAGCGGAGAGTGAAGAGCCTCATTCAGGGTCACAAAGTTGCACACCTCTAGGGGGCACCAAACTAGTCTATGTGAATTTGGCTCCAACCAGAATACACAATGGATGATGTCTGGCATCCAACTCCCAGGGGCTGTGGCTGCGGAGTGGAGCCTGCTTGAGTCGGAAAGGCTTCACGAAATGTTTTCGCCCTCCACCTGAAGGTTCCAAGGCCCCAGGGATTCATGGACCCCAGCAAAGCTCCTTCTGGCAGTCAGGCCCCAAGAAGGATCAAATATCAAAGGCCAAGCTCTCAAGGCTTCCAGCCAAGTCCTGAACACCTTGCTGTACTAGGTTTCCAAGACCCACCACCACCAGGCACCCTGACCCTGCCGGTTGGGAATCGCTGTGCTCCGGGCAACCCCCTCCCTCTGTGAGGCCAAAGTCAGGGGCAGGAAGTGCAGCCTCCCACCTGTCAGCCAGCCCCTGTCCAGCGAGGTGCACTTTCTGGAGGTTGAGTTTTGGCACGTGCACGTGTGCACACATACACAGTGTAGATGTGTAGATGCACTGACCTCCACACACTCTCATGTACTCCAAAACCAGGCACAGTTGGACATGCACTCCCCAGCAGGCAGAGCCGTGCCGTCAAAACACGTGGGCAGTCAGAAATGCACTCACACACCAATGCGTGTCCGTATGAGCACACGCAACAGACACACCCTTACATTCACAAATACGCAGTCACATACAACACACACACACCCCAAATACACACGCACAGGCTCTCACCCAGCAGCACACCGTGCACATGCCTGACACAGGCAGACAGGTCCCCAAGCTTGCCTTCTGTAACCCAGCGGAATCGTTTCCTAAAAGGTGAGTTCCAGAGCTCAGAGTCCACACAGAACACTTGCCTCAGCAGCAGCAGACCTTGGTGTTAAACCTGAACCACCTAGACGGGCTCAAAGGATCCCCCAGCAGCTGGAGGGCTGAGCCAGGTCTCTAGGGCCTGGAGGGAGCTTGGTGCAGAGATGCCTTCCCAGAGAAGGGGCTAAATGCACAGATCCCTGAGGTTCTGGGGGCTACCGCAGGCCCCGGGCAGCCAGGGAACCCTGGGATCTTCCACTCTTCAGCAGAGAGAACCCCCTGGACTCAGGCAGCCCTGATTGTCCAGCATTGGCCCCGGGCTTGCCTACAAGTAAGGGAAATGCTTGCTTGTACCCACATTACTGAGGAAGCCCGCAGCGCCAAGCCAACGTCCAAAGGCCCAAGAGTGTGTCCTGATTTTCCTTCCTTCCTCCATCTCTGGATCCATCCATTCAGTGAATCAACCCTGCCTGTGGGGGCCAGCGCCAGACATTTGGCTGCGTGCCAAGTGTAGGGGGTTCTCCAAAGTCAGAGTGGATGCTGGAGGCAGGCGGTTGCCTCTGGGGGAGGGAAGAGCTACTTCCTGTCACTGAGTGTTGTGCTGTTGGAGCATGTCCCAGTGAGGAGCTTCGTTACATCTTCTGGTCACTGAGAAGCCACAGAAATAAGGAGCCTGGGAGAAGCCCTCCAATTTCCAGACTGAATGAAGAGCCAGGAGAAAGGAGACACACGTTTTGCTCCCCAGGTATAATGGCCATGTGTCAAATCTTCTGGCCACCTCTCCAGAGAACCCCTGTCTCCTCCCAGAACCAGGCTGGGGGTGCTGGAGAGAAGGTCTGCAGGGGGAGGGGCAGGGGGCCATGGGGGAAGGCGAGGAGAAGCCCTCGGGCTACTGCACCCCCATGCCAATTTGGTGAGAGTATTAAAAAGTTTCTTTTCAATTACTTCTTTCTTGAAAATTACTAATAGCGCTCTGATGGAGATATGACTTAATTTCCCAGTTGGTTTGGAAATGAGGAGACCCATAATTGTTTGACCCCCTCACCAGCAGCAGACAGGGAGAGGGGGCTGCCTCCGTAGAGGCCGGGTGAGGATAAAAACATCCCCGTTGAACGTGCAGGGCCCCTGGCAGCAGACAGTATTGGGGCACAGGCTGACACAGCACCCCTCTCCATGCCCCATGTCCTGCTCAGTGGACCCGAGGACCTGGCCTCACGCTCTGCTCGAACTCGGGTAAGCTCTGACCCATGCACCTCGGCCACCTCCTCAGGGGCCCCGGCTGAGCCTCTCAGAGGGAGGAAGTCTGCTCCAAAGCAGCCAGACCTAGCCGCCCTGCCGAGGAAGCAGCTGGCACAGGGCCCTGGGCCGTTGCCTGGAGGTGGCAAGCCCAGTGACCCCCGCAGAAGAAAGGAAAGGATGCTCTGCCCTTAGCTAGAGCTTGCTGCATGTCTATCAGGCCTTCCACCAGGTCTGCATCTCATTTTTGCAGAACCTCCCACAGAGGGCAGGCTGACACCCACCAGACAGGGGAGGAGAAGTGGACGCTGGCTGCCTGTGTTCCTAGGCGTGAGGCCTCCGTCTGACATTCTTCCCATCCAGGCCTCTCTCCAACGCCACTATCTTCTCATGGCTGGGTGAACACAAAACCTGCCTTCAGTCAGGGCTCCCGCCCAGTGACACCCAACATCTGCAAGCAGGCCCCACACTGCGAATGTGTAAAGTCTTTCCTAGAACCAGCCCCAGAAATGTCCCTGGAACTTCCTAGAATCTATCCATATAATATAATGATGATGGTCATGGGTTCTAGAGGTGCTAACTCTGTGATGCCCTGTTACTCATAAAACTCACTCTGCAGGTGGGCACCAGCACATCCCCATTTTCCAGGTGCGAACACTGAGGAACAAAGGTCTTAAAGAGCCTTTGATCCCACCAGGCCAGGGTGGAAATAAAGACACTCCTCCCCCACCTCATCACCTCCCTGGCTTTCTCAGATTTAGAATGAACCTCGAACAGCACACCCCAAGGGCCTGGGACTTTCTCTCCCACTGCTGAGATAGAGTCCTTCCTGACCACTGTTTTTTCTTCTTTGCTGAGGGCAGCTTCCCTGCCCTCCCACCCCAGGGCTCCTCCCTAGACTGGCTGGGAGGCAGTCCAGGACTCATACTCCTCCCCGTGAGGAGCCTGAGCTCCAAGGCTGAGGGGCGTGAGGGCCTCCGCATCCCCATCATGTGGGCCTGTGTTCCCCACGGCTCGGCCCGCAAGGGCAGGCCCGGGGTGGGGGCGGGAAGTGACGTCCGCGGGCTGCGTTTCCTGGAGCGACGGCTGTGTCCACAGCTGGACTGAAGGCTGGAGGGTCAGGGAGGGTCAGCCGGCTCCAGACGTGCTGAGGAACAGCAGGAATAACTCATCCCAGCCCCAGCCTTGCCGGCGTGACCCTGCGACCCTCTGTGCCGTGATGTAAGGAAACACCGACCTGCCACGCGAGAGAGAGGAGCTGGGCAGGAGACCCAGACATCCCCAAGACCTTGTCCACAGAGGGACTTTTGTTTGGAAAACAGGCGTTATCACTGTGACAAATGCTGTCTGGATTCCAGGAGTATTTTTCCTACTGCTGTTTAAATTCCAGATTCTCTCTCCCCATCCACATGTCCTATCTCAGGCCCGGGTCTCCTTGGGCCCACACTGATGGGCACACGCCAAAAGGAAACCAGGCAGTGAAGTTCAAAAACAAAGGGGACACTGGTCTCAAAGACACCTGATAAACATGGTTGACCCTCCACACTGACTTAAACGAGCTGGAGCTTTGCTGGACCCGCAGGACCCCTGTCGTCCTGCAGAATCTCCTGTCTCCCCAGAGCCTGTTCTCCAGACAAGACCTACTGGGTCATAACAAAGGGAAGATAGCTGAGTTTTCACAGGCAGCGTGGGCAAGGGCAAGGCTCAGACCCATCCCTCCCTGCCTGGATGGGTCCTTCGGGACTCCCACCCAGCCAGCCCTGCACACTGCCCCAGGCCCCAAGGACATCCCAGGCCCTCTCCCTCCCTCGAAGCCTCACTGTTCCCTCCATCCTATGTTATCTTCTGTCCCTCCTCTGGTTCCCATGACTATCTTGGCCCGGCTGCCACACTTGGCTCCTGCGGCCAACATTCCCCTTAACCACTCATTTGTTCGTTCACATTTACCAAACACCTACTGCGCACCATGCCAATACTCAGGACACAGTGGGAACACTACACGGACCCGGCCCTCCAGATGCTCTCAGCACACTGAGGAAGGCAGCAAGGAAGAAGATAGGGAATGCAGAAAACGATGATGCAGCAGTGGACAGCAGCACAGGGCGCACTGGAAGCCCGGGGCACTTAGCTGAGCTTGGAGAGTAAGAGCAGGAAAGATTTCCTGGAGGAGGTGACGCCTGTGAAGGACGAGCACTGAACTGAGCCAGGAGGCAGGGGCTTGAATCCTTCCCTGTCCTCTCTCCTCTGCTTCCTGCTGCCCTAACCAACCCTCCACTCCCAGCCCCAACTCCCAGCACCGGTCCAGGAGGTGTGACATTATCGTCCTGCCTCAAGAAGTCCGCAGGATGCTGGAAGACTACACCTAGAGACTGACCCTCCAGACAGGGAGGAGGGAAAGGCCGGCAGGTGACAGGGACAGGGAAAGAGAGGAGGGGCCACCCGCCCTCATGCCCTCCCTTCACTTGCCTCTCGGTCACGTTGAGTCCAAAAAGACATGTGGCCCCACACAGACCACTGGCACTGAGCAAGCCTAACAGGCCCTGGCAGCTACAAGAGGCCTTGTGGTGTCCTCACAGATTACCTGATATACAGAGATACACTGGTGGGCAAGTGCTACAGGAGCCTGCCTGGGCTATCAGGGAAGGCTTCCTGGAGGAGGCAGCATTGACGCTACATCTCCAAGCATGAAGACCCTTGACAGGTAGGAATGCGGGGTACTGTAGGCATAGAGAAGTGTGCAGTATTATTGGTGCACTAGAGGAAACCCCATTTTTATCGCCATGAGAACCCCACGTTACTGCATAGCCAACCCCTACTACAGCACATGAAACCTGCAAATTCTGAAGCTTTCCATTTTTGTTGTTGTTATTTTAAGATTTACTTATTTATTTGAAAGGGAGAGAGAGAGCATGCACGGGAGGGCAGGGAAGAGGCAGAATCTTCCAGCAGACTCTCTCCTGAGTGGGGAGCCTGACACAGGGCTCCATCTCACCACCCAGAGATATGACCCACGCTGGGATCCAGAGTCGGCCACTTAGCAGACTGAGACACCCAGGCACCCCAATTCTGACACTTTCTAAAGTCACAATGTTCATGTCCCCCTACATGCCCCCAAACCTCTTCCCAGCCATTGGGACTGGCCTCACTCAAAGGCTAAAGGCCATGAGGCACAACAGGTCAAGGCCTCACATGAAAGGACCACCCCCAAAGTCAGCACTGGGCTATCCAGGGAAGGGGCAAGAAAAAAGGTACAAGCCACCCGGAGGTCACTTTCCACTTCTCCAGCAGCATCCAGGACCGGGTTCGGGGTATGAATGGGGACTTGGGCCTAACGGCACCTGGGAGAGGCCCAGTGGTGCCAGGCTGGGATGTCTGGAGAGAGAGTGAAACGGGCAGATAGAGCCTTCAGTCCCAAGGGCAGGAGGGAGGTTCAAGGGTTAAGACTCAGGCCTGGTGGCAGGCAAGAACCAATTGCCCTGGAGGCCTGGCGCTCACTACACATGGGATGGGGGAAGCTCCGCTACTACCACCTGCTTCTGCTACATGAAAAAATCAATAAATGTTACAGCTCTTCATTTCCCCAAGAGACACAGAAGCAGAAAAACTCGAGCTAACTTTGAAGCTTTTTATGGGAGAAACAGCTAAATGCTCTTAGGGAAACAATGGCTCCACATTCCGTGAGTCTGAGGAAAGCTGGGTAACCAAGTTTCTTGCATGCAGGACTTACCAGAACCTTCAAAATAACAGCACCCACTTTGAAGAACCCAGGAAGCCACAAAGTGGCTTCTCCCTTGCTCCCCTGGGCTCTGGCCCTCTCTGCCTGCAGCAGCTTGTACAAAGGGGAGTTGCAGGGAGCAAATTCTGGGCAACACTTCTGCCTTTCTCCCTCCAACCACAATGGGCACGACGCCTGGCTGTGATCCAGCCCCTCATTCCCACTCGGGGTAGGGGTACATCATGAAGAGGTTAACCTAGAAGCAATAGCTCTTAAAAAAAAAATTAAACATTCCCATAAGCAGCTGTAGCGTATCTGGTGCTGTTAGCCACCTGCTGGGGACACATCCAACAATCTTGTCAGGAAGTGTGCTCTGGACAACCTGGGAGGAGGGGTGTCCCATCCTGGCTCTCCTCTGGCCAGTCTCCCATGCCTGGGATGCCCCTCCCCAGCATGTTCTTAGGTGGCTCCAGGGATAGCATCCACCAGAAATGGGGTTCACTGCCGCCCTTGGCCAAAGTCTCTGCCCAGCCTGCCTGAAAGCAAACCCCAGCCCCACAGGCCACACATCAGCTCTAGCACCTCGTCTGCACCCCTGGTCTGGGCCTGGGACCATAGGGGCACAGAAGCTGTGCTCCTCGAAGCCCCGATGATGGTGGATGCCCCTAGGTGACTTCTGCCCAGGACAGAAGGTCTGGGAAACAGGGAGGGTCCACAACATGGGTGTGGCTTTTCCTGGGATCCAGTAGGAAAGTGTGTGGAGCAAGATGTCCTCACGGAACGGGGAGGTTATCTCCGGGGACAAGGGGACACTGGCTTGCAAAGCCCTGGCCAAACGGCCAGCTTGGAAACCCATAAAAGGCCCTCTTGTTGACAGAACCTACTCCTACGGTAGAACCTGCCCAAACCTTTTCAAATGATTTTTGGATTTCGGCCCCAACTTGCTCTTCACGGACCCACTGCACAGACACGTTGCTGACATGCCAAACCCATGCTCTGCTCCTTTAGCAAAGGCAGTCCCGAAAGTCCATGAGAGCCTTCTCTGAGGGACAAGATGGCACATGCCGGGCCCGGCCCATAGAGCATGGCTCCTTGTCATTCTGCCCAGAAGGCTGTAATTAGAAGGCAGGCCCCTCTGACTGCAGGGGGTGCCACGCTGGCCCCTCCCAGTGCTTTCCTGGAGAGCTCTCCCCCGGGGGCCCAACGGCGGCAAGACCTCTGAGCGCCCACTGGGTGCTGGGCCTTGCTGCACGGAGCCCCCTCTCAGGGCAAGCCACCCACGGCCTTCATAAACTACATCCTCACCAAGAGATAGTTCCTTTAACATACTTTACCAGCAGCCCGGGCACGGCGGGTCTTCTCAGGCTTTCAAGTTCCCTCAACCCAACAAACATGTCCTCCCTTCCGCCCACCCTCCCTCCTACCTCCCTCCCTTCCTTCAGCATTCATTGATGATGGCCAATGGAAGTCAGTTGGTCTGCCAAGTGAAGAAGACACAGAGATCTGAGACCCTGTCAGTCAATCAAAACAGTGACAACAGCCAAAGAGGGGTCTGGCAGGGAACAGGCAGGGGAAGTACAAGGAAAGTCAGCTGGGTCTGTGATGGGGTGGGGGTTGGAGGTGCATTCATGGAACCCAAGGCCAGTCCAGTTGGAGCAATAGGTTGGTGCCAGTGGCCAACGAAGCCAGAGAGGGGGCAGGGCCAGGGCCTGAGGGTTTCAGTGCCAGGCTCCAGAACCTTCCAAAGCTCCGCCTAGGCAGTCCACCATCTAGAATGCCCTGCCCTTCTCTCCATCCAAACAAACCCTAACCTTAGCCTCAGTGCTCTCTCCAATTCCCAGGCAAGAAAGCCTTTTCTCCTGGGCACACTCTAGGCCCATGACCCTCAGCTTAGGACTTCATGTCTGAGAGATGGCCCTCGGGTGTCTCTTTAGCCCCACACCTTCACCTCCCAGACGGAGGAACCATGACCCAAAGAAGAGCAGGGATCTGCTTGTCAGCAGGCCTTCCCCTCTTGTGGAGAGACAGGGCAAAGAAGGGAACTGGGAGGCCTGGGTCTGGTGCAGAGCCTGACAAGCTGTGGGCCCACCGCGGCCCCTCACAGGGAAGCTTCTGTGTCCATCTTAGAGCGAGGCCGGTCCCTCCTCCAGCACAGCCTGACCCCTGACATCCCAAGGGTCGATTCATGTGTCCCTCTTCCCCCACCGCGGGGGAAGGTTCTTGTCAGGACAAGAACCAGGTCTTATTCGATGTCATGTTCTCAAAGCCCAGCACAGAGCTGGCTCCCAGTAGTACTCAATCAATGCTCATTGGATAGATGGATAGATGGACTGGCGGATGGAGACAGAGAAAGGAGGAAAAGAGAAGGATAGAGGGACAGTGGCTGAGTCACTCATGGATGAGAACATGCTCCTCACAGACTACAAGGTGCTGAGATGTTGGCTTTCCTGAGATCCTCCCGTAATTCTTCACTCCCTTCCTGCTTGTGGTTCTCCTCACCCCCATCTCTGTCACTCAGCTGGAGACCCTGCTGAGGGGTAAAGAGCCAGCCCTCTAGCACCAGCAGGCCTGGGTTCAAATCCCAGCTAGTGCCTTTACTGCTGTGTGGCCTCAGGCAGGTTCCTCCTAGATAGGGCACCCTCGATTCTCCATCTCTAGAACGTTCCCATCCACAGGAAAACACCTAACCATAAGCTGCTGTGATCACTCCATGAGAAATGCAGGTAAAGTCTCTGGCACCCTCTGTACCCCTTGGACTGGCCAGCCGCTGGGCCATCCACCTCCCAGGGCTGGACCCCTCCTCATGAAGCAGCCTAACCCACACAGCCCTCCTTGGAGGCCACGACTGCCACCAGCTTGGGCGACACCCTCTCAGCAGGGTCCCCGGTGGAGGTGACAACTGCCTCCAGCAAGATGTGGCACCAGAATGACACAGAATGACCATCCACCATGCTGCAGATGAACAGCACTGGGGCCTGATTTACTCCAATGTTTTGCCTGATTTTCTAATTCACTCCTTCAGGAGAGGGAAAACCAAGCTTTTCCGGGGGCTGTGCTCTCTGGCCCAGGGAGGGTACCACAGAGTCCACGCCGAGGTGGGGACCCTCCTGGCCGACCAGGGCGCCCCCTGCCATCACTCCTTTGACTGAGTGTCCACCCCAAGCCACACACCAAGAAGGTACATTCATGGAACCCTGGGCACGAGACCCCACAGAGCCTTGCCAAGGGCAGTGCATATCTGGGAAGGCAGAGTGTGACCCTCCCAGCAGGCCTGGTGTGGCCTTTCACAGCACGGCCCTCGGCAAGCTCCTATGCCTCCCACACCTGCAGGGCCCCATGGTGATGGCAATACACAGAGGTCAGGTACGTCATCAAGAGGGGGGATGGATATAGGACCCTTGGAGGTGACAGTAAAGGACCTCAGATGTGGCCAGCTGCCTCCAAGGTTCCCTAGAAGGCCCCAAGGATAATGAGGCAGGGACTTTGGTCCCTAAAAGCCCCAAGTTTTAGAAAACACGTTAGAGTCAACTCAAGCTCTAGAGCCAGAGAGCACAGGCCTGGTCAGAGATGAGGAACCCTGCGAGACCCAGGGGCACCCCTCACCTAACATGTACGTGTCCCCTTTGATGGGGATGGGGCAAGATGGATGCCCCCATGGGGCAGACATTGGGCTGAATGTGTTACAGAGACTGTCCCGAAGCCTCCAGAGACCTTACTAAGGGCACCACCCCCAAAGGCTCCCCAGCCACCTTGGTCCCCACATCACTGTTCAGAAGGGGGCCAACAGCCATACAGGCTCTGGAGCACCCAGCACTGGTCAGCGCTCTGCCAGGCAGGGACACAGCCCCGGGGAGGGGAGGGCATGTGGCCCACATAGAGTTTGTCGGTGAAAATTACGGAAAGGTGTGCAGGTGGGAAGATGGAAGAGCAGAGGAAGGAGTGGGCCCAGGACTTGAGCGAAGGAGAGGAGGCGGTGTCCCTCTGCCTTCAGCCCTCCGCTGGGTTCTGGCTGCAACCTCCTCTTGCCCAGACTGGAGCCCAGGTGAGGAAGGGGAAAGGCAGGGGAGGAGAGTGGCATCTGGTTTGGGGCAGCATGGCCGGGACTCCCAAAGTCCTTCGTGTTGAGGACACCCCAGTCCCAATGCCCCACTCCCAGAACCCAGGATGCCCCCAAACCCAAGGCTGCCTTCCCACCATCCCAGCCCAGCTGACAGTCTCCATCCCCGGGTCAGTTCCCGAAGCTTTCTCATCTGATGAAGTCAGAGACACAGGTGAACTTTCTCCTTGGCGACCTGCCTTTCTCCCGCCACCCCAATCTCCTCCCTTTTGAAAACCAGTGGAATTGTACCCAGATCCAAAGCAGCAATGAGGTAAGACAAAAACGTCTGGCAACAGTAGTGGCCACTGAGAAGCGCGGCCCAGTTGGGACCATCCCCTCCTCCTCCCACCCCGCTCTCCCGGAGCAGGACAAGGCCTGTCTCGACAGACTTCCCAGCGCCCGTCAGATTGCACAACAGGGCATTCTGGGTCAGAACTTCCCAGGACAGGATTTAGAGAAAAGTACTTCTAATGAAGAGGAACTGAAGGGCAGGGTTCCAGAGGGACCAGGAAACATCACGGCAGTTTTGTTTTGGTCTTTTGCGAGGAGGCAAACAGAACTTCAGGGCATGAGAAACAGAGCAAAAAGAGACAGGGTTGAGGTCTGAGAGCTGCCCAGAAGGAAAGATTGACTGCTGTGGTCCGAGAGCTGACCCAGCCAGGAGGCCAGAGGTCATGCCTCAGACGGGAGGCAGGAAGGTGCTGGGGGACTCACAGGGACAAGTTGCTTAGGAGCTCAGCTGATGACTGAAATGTGGTCCCCTCCCCAGGATAACTTCAAGACAAGCCTTCCCACACGAGTGTAGAAAGGGAGAAGTCTCCTGGAGTCTCGTAACACAACCTCCAGAGGCTACTTTAGGCCCATCTCCCGGTCCTGGAAAAGCTTTGTCCCTTCTGGTCCTGGGAATGGGCAGACTCTCAGGTATCTCCTCAAAGGCACGGCCTCTGGGAAACTCCAAACCCTCCTCAGGGTCCCCTTTGGGGCCACTCTGCAGCTGGCATCCCAAAGATGGCCTCAACCCCAGGGCAAAGGGAGCCTCCAAGAATTTCTACAGTTGGTATTGGCCCTGGGAAGATCCAGAACATCCCCTTCACCTGACAGACACAGTCGCAGGCCCAAAGAGGCAGGGACCTTCTTCAAAGGTATACTGCTAGCGTGTCTCCCCACTCTTCAGACACTGACCCATCTCTGCCCAGAAAGGAAGGCTGTGGGAGAACCTCAGACAACCACTGAGGGGCAGCCCAAGGACCAAGTCCCCTCACTCGTCCAACGGCCTCCTCAGGGTGTCTCACCTGAGGGCACACAGGCTGGACAGTCCAGTTTTGTCACTGTGCTTGCGGGCCAAGTGGCCTCACACAGCCAGTGGCACATCTACTAGCCAAGAGGGAAACCTGTCAGTGGGGTGGGGTACAGGGAGAATCATGTGGGACAGGGCACGGGAAAGGCCTGGCCCCCAGTCTCTGTGCCCCCTTTCTTCCCCCTTTCTCCTGAGGGGGAAGGGAGGTCAGTGGTAGCCCAGGCTTGGAGCAGATTGTGTGTCCCTGGACAGGCCATTGCCACCATGTAACCTCAGCCTCCCCTTCTATATGATGGGAGGACTGGATTCTAAGTCTTACTACCCTCACTCTGCTTCTCCCTCTGGGTTGCTGGCCCCACAGGGAGGCCACTGCTGGCCTGGCCCGGCCTTTGGGTGGTAGGCTCCCCAGGGCCTGCCCTCAGCCCTCTCCCCAGGCCAAGAAGGACAGGGGCGGCTCTCTGGGACTGCTGGATGATTTATGGCCTCATCCAGACACCACTCCTGAGGCCGTAGGCCCAGCAGATATTTTCCACTGCCGCAGCTGAGTGCAGACAGTAAAGGAGCCCTGGGCCTGGGCCTTGGGCCTCACGCTGGCTTCCCATCGCCTGAATACACAGGCAAGCCCAGGCCAAACATCTGTGCCTAGGAACCAGCACTCCATCAGAGGGAAGGGTGAGACAAAGCTCGGAGCCCTGCATCCAGGCCTGAGAGGCCCAGTCCAGGGGGAGCCAGGCCTCCCAGCCAGCATGATTCACATCAGGCCCTTCCCACTTCCGTTTTCCCCTTTCTCCCCATGACAACATCTTGAACGAGTGCCTTTGCTGGCAAGCCCAAGCACTCTGGGGTTTTCTGCCCTGACGCGGCTCCCACGCTCAGCTGTGCACACAGCCCTTGGACAGGCTGCCGAGACTGTGTGTGGTGCTAGGAGTAACACACACACGTCCGGCCCACACAAACGTTCTCGGAGGCCATGCTCCCTCGGGGAGGCCCGGCCGGGAGGACCGGTGTGGTGCCCCTGCCTCTCTCAGCACCCGGCCAACCCTCTGGACAAGCCAGACTCTCCCCGCAGATTGTGAGCCCAGGCAGAGTAAGGACTGTCTGTGCAGCAGAATTCTCTACCCCAATGAGAATGGGAAAGGTCCTTGGAGGGAGAAAAATACAAACTAAGCTTTCTGCTCCCAGCCAAGATGGAATCACAGGGACTAGATTTAGGTTCCCACCCAAAACCACCAAACAACCAGACAAAACATTCGAAACAGGGATTTTCAAGACACTGAACAGCAGGCAACAAAGGGTCGGTGGCCCCTGAGTCAGAAACAGAACAGGCTGGTGAGGCTAGAGCCAGGGCAGGGAGGCGAACCCAAGCAGAACCTGATGGCTTCCCTGAACTGCTGAGATGGGGCTGAAGTCCAGGGAGATGAAGGCAGGTAGAGTGTGTGTGACAGAATGCCAAGACGGCAGAGCCGAACAGAGAGAGAACATTGCCCATCTGCAGGGGTCCCCCCAGGAAAACACAGGGGTCCCCCCCGTGCAGAACACAGGGACATGCAGTTCCTTTCCCAGAACCAAGGAAAGAACCAGCCAGAAAGATGAGAGAGAACAGTGAGCGCCACAGCAACCACAGGGCCAGCGCCTGGGCCCACCAGCCAGACTGTGGAACCTCCAAAGTCAAGGGCACTGGGGAAAGAAGTCAGAGGTTGTTGCCACAACACTGAGGAATAACTACCCTGGGCAGCAGTCCCAGTTCATCAATCTTAACAGCAAGATGAAACCTTCCAAGGAAATCAGCCATGCCCCAGAGAAAGCTTGAGAATATTTATAGGAAAACAAAAATTTTCAACATGCCACAAGAGAAAATTTACAATATCTAGCATCCATCAAAGACTATCAGGCATGCCAAACAAAGCAGGAAAAGACAACTTATAATAAGGAAAATAGCCAATTAATCCAAACCATGCCAGAGCAGACAGGGATTTAGAATTTGTAGACTAGAGTCTTAAAACAGTTATTATGACCATATGCCACATGTTCAAAAAGTCAAGTGGAGAGGCACT
This sequence comes from Taxidea taxus jeffersonii, assembly GCA_003697995.1. Taxonomy (NCBI): domain Eukaryota; kingdom Metazoa; phylum Chordata; class Mammalia; order Carnivora; family Mustelidae; genus Taxidea; species Taxidea taxus. The sequence goes on from ML105403.1 coordinate 299,735, forward strand.
GGGGTGGTTCAGTCAGTTGGGCATCTGTGTTTGGCTCAGGTCATGATCCCAGCATCCTGGGATCGAGCCCCACACTGGGCTTCCCTACTAATTGGAGAGTCTGCTTCTCCCTCTCCCTCTGCCTCTCCTACCCACCATGCCACTCATGCTCTCTCTCTTTCTCTCTCTCCGATAAATAAAAAAAAAAAAAAAAAAAAAAGTCAAGTGAAGATACCAAAGACATAAAAAAACCTAATCAAACTTCCAGAGATGTAAAATACACTGCATGGGGTTAGTGGACAATTAGCGACCCCAGAAAAAAGATCTGCAAACTTGAAGAAATGTTAATGGAAACTATCCAATATGAAAACCAGAGGGGAAAAAAGAATTACAAAAGAAAAGGGCATGCCTAGCTGGCTCAGTCAGTAGAACAGTCAACTCTTCATAGCCCCATGATTGGTATAGAGATTACTTAAAAATAAAATCTTTAAAAAAGAAGAAAAACCGAGGAACAACTTCAAGCTGCCTAGTATATGTGTAATTGGAATCCCCAAAGGAGAGATGGGTAAGAAGAAATATTTGAATGGCTAAGAATGTTCGAAATATAATGAAAACTACAAAAACAAAGTCTTAAAAGCAGCCTGAGCAAAGATGATTACCTGAGATTGAGAAAGTCATTCCACAATGATAAAGGAGTGAGTTCAAGAAGACAGAACAATCCACAATGTTTATGCACCTAAGAACACAACTTCAAAATATATGAAGGGGTGCCTGGTGGGTTCAGTTGGTTGAGTGTGCAACTCTTAATCTCAGGGTTGTGAGGTCAAGCAAGCCCCATGTTGGGTGTGGAGATCTCTTAAATTTATTTTTTTTAAGATGTTATTTATTTGCTTGAGAGAGAGTTAGAGGGAGCAGGAGAGAAAGAGAGAGCAGAGGAAGAGGGAGAAGCAGACTCCCCGCTGAGCAAAGAGCCTGACAGGGCTTGATCTCAGGACCCCTGAGATCATGGCCTGAAGCAAAGGCAGATGCTTGACCAATTGAGCCACCCAGGTACTTCAAGATCATTTGAAGAAAAAAAAAACAACACGTGAAGTAAAACCAGAAAGTACTGGTTTAACATCAGAAAGCCCAGTTACTGGGATTCACCATATTCTCTTATCCAACATGGAGAACAAAACAAGGATTCCTGCCCTCACTACATGTTGTCTACACTGTCCTGGAGGCTCCATAATCAGGATAAATAAGGCAGAATAAATAAATAAAAGGCATAGGGACTGCAAAGAAAACAAAAACTATCTTTATTCTCAGATGTGATCATTTATGTACAAAATCAGATAGAATCTACAAAATAGGTTATAAGAACAGTACACAAAAGTCAATTAAATTTTGAAATGCTAGCAGATTGGAATTTTAAAATACCACTTATAATAGCTATGAAAGGCATAAAATAGCTCAGGATCTATCTAAAAAAGATGTAGAACATCTGCACATTAAAAGCTCTAAGATGTTGCTGAGAGAATTTAAAGTAGACCTAAAAAATGGAGGGACATATACCCTGTTCACAGTCAGATTACTTAACATTATTAGGATGTCAATTCTCTCCAAATTTATCTATATTCCTCATAATCTCAATCAAAATCTTAAAAGTAGGGTTTTGGAAAAATTGCCAGGCTGATTCTAAAATTCATATAAAAATCCAAAGGATGTGAGATAACCAAAGCAACTTTAAAAAAAAAAGAACAAATTTGGAGGGCTAACACTACCTGGTCTCAAGACTTATTATTAAGCTCAGTAATCAAGAAAGTATGGTGTTGGTGTTAACACAGACAAACAGATCAAAAGAATGAACTAGAAAGTCCAGAGACAGGAAAAAAAATGTGTATATTATATATATATATATATATTTAAAGATTTTATTTATTTATTTGACAGAGAGAGAGATCACAAGCAGGCAGAGAGGCAGGCAGAGAGAGAGAGGGAGAAGCAGGCTCCCCGCGGCACAGAGAGCCCAATGTGGGGCTCGATCCCAGGACCCCGAGGCCATGACCTGAGCCGAAGGCAGAGGCTCAACCTACTGAGCCACCGAGGCGCCCCTATGTATGTATATATATATATATATATATATATATATATTTTTTTTTTTTTTTTTTTTTTTTTTAAATAAAGGTGCAAAGGCAACTTGGTGCAGAAAGAATAATCTTTTAACAAATGGCCCTGGAACAATTAGATAGGTATATGTTAATAAGGAAGTAAATAAATAACTTTGATCCATACTTTGTACTATATGCTGATATTAACATATTAACTCAGTATGTATCACAGACCTAAATGTAAAACCTAAAACTTTAACACTCCTAAAACAAAAACATAAGAGAAAAATCTTTGTGACCTCAGTTTAGGCAAAGATTTCTCAGGCCCAATATCAAAAGCATGAGCTATAGAATGAAAAAATGAGCCACAGACTGAGGGAAAATATGTGCAAAGGATATAACTGATAAAAGACTTGTATCCAGAATATATAAAGAACTCTCAAAACTGAATAATTAAAAAACAAACTAACCAAGCTTAAGGGAAAAAAAAAAGGAAAAAGGCAGGGGTAGAGCAAGAGTTTCTCAGACACAATACCGAACAATATATGCCGATGGCAAAATGCACATCAAAAGCGAACAATATCATTCATTAGGAAAATGCAAATTAAAACTACAATGATTAAAAGAGCGTACGTGGTCAATTAAAATTAAAGTAGCTAAAATTCAAAAGATTAGCCATTCCAAGTGTTGACAAGGACACGACAGAACTAGGACTCTCCTAGACTGCTGGTGGGAATGTAAAATGGTACAATCCTCTTGGTTAAACAGCTTTACAGTTTCCTAAAAAGCCAAATATATCAACCTCCTAACCCAGACACACCTTCCAGTCATTCCAGTTCTCGTTATTTCCCCAAGACAAGGACGCCTGCGCCCACACAATGACTCTTACAGAAATGTTCACAGCAGCCTATGTGTAATAGCCCCAAACTGGAAACAACCCAAATGCCCGTCAGCAGGTGCCTGGACAGACAGATTGTGGTATATCCACATGATCGAATACTACTCAGCAATAAAAGGGGGGGCTATGGATAAACACATCAGGGATGAATCTTGCGATAACTGCGCTGAGTGAAAGAAGCCAGACTGGAAGGAAAAAAAAAAAAAAGTACATCCTGTTTGGTTCCCTTTAACTCCAGAAAATGCAAACTAATCTACAGTGACAGAAGGCAGAGCAGCGGTGGCCTAGGGAAGGTGAAGAGGCGGGAGGAACAGATTACGGAAGGACAGGAGGAAACTTCTGGGGATGATGGATATGTTCCCTATCTTGATTGTGGTGATGGCTGGCATGTATAAGACAAAACTTATCAAATTTCACATTAAAAAAAAAAACTCCACTGAGACGTGGTTTTTTTCCCCAATTATCAGATTGAGAAAGAGCAAAAGGGCTGATAACAAAACTGTTGCCGTGGATATGAGGAAACAGGCGTTCTTATAGGTTGCTGATGGGAGTGTAAATCTCCATGGAAAGTGATCTGACAATATCTATTCATATTACAACAACAAAAAAAAATCCCATGCTTATGTCCAGAAATTTCATTTCTAAGAGATTATCTGCAAAGATATGCTCATATACGTGAAATGACATAGGGTTGTTCAATGCAATTCTGTTTATAGTGCCAAGTGTCCATCAGTATGGACTAGACCAAAAAAAACCCGAAACTGATAGAACCAACCATATATGGTGTACTTCCCACGCATGAAGAATGAAGAAGCAGCTCTTTATGGCTTCACATGGAACAGTAAGTGAAAAAGGTGGGTTATAATACAGGTTGCATACAAGCTTCCATTGGGGCATAAAAGGGAGAAAAGATGATCTATTCATTTTAATGCTACTTGCTTCTTTCTGGAAGGATACACACAAAAACTAGCATCGGTGACTGGCCCTGGGAGGACAGTGTGGGTGGGTTACAGCAGTGCCAACAAGACCTCCTATATAAGTATATATAACACCTTTATGCCTTTTGAAATGGTTAAGCATGTGAGTAGGTGACTATTCACTAAATAAACAAGGATACATAAAAATTACAGGCAAGTGAAAAATAAGTGAGGTTCATCTTATGGACAGATGTGGAAAGAACACCAAGACATAGTGCTAGGTGAACACAAAGAAAACAAGGGGCGCAACGAACACTGTTGTTCATATGATCTTATTTGGGTAAAAATTAAATAATGAGGATAAAGTATTGGTCTATGTCAGTTGAGAAATGCTGAAAAACACATGCATAGCCATGGTCGGTAGTTATCTCTAGGTGGTAGGATTTAGGGGGACTTCTCACTCCACATTATCCATTTCTGAGTGTTTAAACTTTTTTATCTGTATTAAGTTTGTATCACAGGCGGGGGGAAAGAGCCTCCTGGGCTGCGCTCCCCTGGGGCAGTTACTTCTCTTTAACCACTTTCCTAGAAATACGAGTAGAGTTTAAACTTTTGATAGGGAATTCTACCTCTGGAAATGTATCCAAAGAATGTGACCAGTTACAGTCAAAGATTTACATCTGCAGGGAAACATACACGCGAATGTGGTTGTAATCGACAAAAGTAAATTACAAAACAATCTATGAGATGTGATCGATCCTGTGAGCGTAGAAAATACCAGTAAACAAACAGAAAAGGTCTAGAAGGGACGGAGGTGCTAAGGGGCTTCCCCACAAAGAGCATGTGAGCCTCAGGTCTCTGTGACTTTTACTTCCTTTTAAATCTTTTTTCTGAACTAGTTTGCAAATCATATTGTGTTTCTTAAAAAAAAAAAAAAAAAGAGGAAGTTAAGTACACTAATAATCACAGACCATTTATATATAAAGGTGTTTTTGAAGAACTAGTTATGACTGTGAAAAAAACCTTCTAAATTAAGGGCTAATAGGCCTGTCCCTTCCCCAGGGCCATGCCACAGCCATCTGGACAGTCCCCTTCTGGAGCCAGAGGGCCAAACAGATGCCAAGCTGGGTCATGTGAAACACAGAGGCCCGGGATTTGTCCATAACAAGGGAACAGGGACCAGCCTGGGAAAGGACAAGCCCGGGAAAAACACTAACACTAAAGAACTAACGGTTCTTCCTCAGAGAACTGGGGGTCATAGAAGGGACAACAAGTGGACAGACATCCTTTAGGAGCGGTCAGAGCGGGAGATGAAGCAGCCAGGCTGGGGCCAACGGTGGGGCTGCATTCCCCACTGTCCAGGCTGCCACGGAGGGGCCTCCCAGGCGGAGGGGGTCTCTGCTGAGAAAAAGGCTGTGCCCTGTCCTCCTCCCAGAGGTTATAGCGGAGCCCCCTGTGGATGGGAAACCAACCATAGGGAGGAGATGGGAGCTGTGACCCTGACTGTTCTACCTTTGGGAATTTGGACAACTCCATTGAAACCAGAAAGTCTCCGTAGCTTCTGTAAAATGCAAATGAAAATTCCTCCCACACAGATCAAGCTGTCATCCTGGCAGGATCCAAGTGCCTGTCCCACACCTTTGTGGTGTTTGCCAAAGCAGTACATGGTCTCAGAGGTCCTTCAATGGAAGAGCATTTAAAGGCGAGAGCATGGGGCGCCTGGGTGGCTCAGTGGGTTAAAGCCGCTGCCTTCGTTCGGCTCAGATCATGTTCCCAGGGTCCTGAGATTGAGCTCCAAATCGGGCTCTCTGCTCAGCAGAAGCCTGCTTCCTCCTCTCTCTCTGCCTGCCTCTCTGCCTACTTGTGATCTCTGTCTGTCAAATAAATAAATAAAATCTTAAAAAAAAAAAAAAGGTGAGAGCACTTCCTGTGGCAATGCAAAGATCAAGGGCTGCTTCCTTACTCAAGTAAATCAGTGAAGTGCCCACCTCTGCATCTGCAAACCCCAGATGCAACCTTCTCTAATCACTGGAATAGAGAAACTATGACCCCAAGCCCCGAATATCATGGCTAGAAATGATCTATCCCAACGGCCTCATTTGACCGACAAGGAATAAGCTAGGAGAGGCGTGCCTGCTTAAGAAGGTCTCGTGCGAACTTCAGGCAAAGCCAGGCTAGAGCCTTCGTTACTGTACCACATCTCCAAGACCTTCTCCACCAAGCAACCTGCCTCCCACCTAAATGTCCCTCCAAGTGCATGTAAAAATATTGTACACAGAAATTATGTGTGGAGCTCAAATGAGCTATATTAACACATGTTTTAAATTATATAAAAATGCAACTCTGCTATATTACAAACTAAGCATTTGACAACAATTGGTCTTACTCTCTCAAAGCAAGGTCACCAATCTGGAGACTGCTTGGCTGACTTATATTTCTTAGGAGAGGTGTCAAAGGACGTTGAACAAATGCCACTTTCTCCCACTGAAAAAATCCCCCCAAATTCATTTATCAACAAACATTTACCAAACACAAATAAAGAGACAACTGCAAGAGAATTTTAATGAGTGTTGCAAGCAAGAGAAAGTCCAGAGACAAGTGGGAGCCTAGGTCTGATGCAGGACAGCCTCCACAAAGGAGGTGACACTTGAGTTATTGGCTTCATGGCTAGGAGAGGAGAGATATGCCAAAGGCCAACAACAAAGGCCCTTAAAATCCTTATCAGTGGATGGAGGATGGATGGATGGATGGTTGATTAATAATGGATGGATGGAAGATGGGGGATGGATTGAAGATAGATAGATGGATGGAAGGACAGATGAATGGATGGAGGGAGGATGGATGCATAAGTGGATAGGTGATGGAGAGAAGACGGATAGATGCAGGCATGGATGAGGGATGCAGGGAGGATTGATGGATGATGAATGATGGATAATAATAGATGGATGGATGGAATATGGAGGATGGATTGAAGAGAGAAGGCTGGCTGGCTGGCTGGATAGATGAACAGATTGATAGGTGATGGAGGAAGCATGAATGGATGGGTGATGGAGGAAGGATGTACAGATGATGGAGGAAGGATGGATGGATGGATGTAGGGAAGATGAATGTATGGATGGATGACCACTACTACCCTTGAAGCACTGAAAGTGCTCCTGAGGATCCTGAGGAGTGTTCTAAGAACTGGATTCATCTTCTCTTCCTTTTTCCACCAGCCATCAGGGTCACCAAGAAGTCTTGGTGGGGAGTTATCTTCAGGGATTAGGTCACAATAGGCAAAGCTCTTGCCTACAAATGGACAAAGGTTACTATAATGAGAAGCAGTTGGTACGAATTTACTGGGAATTCCCTCTTTTCCAGTGCTGTGCCTGGCCTCCCTTGCAGAACAAAAAAAAACTGGAGAAACTGAGTCAGGCCAAACCCAAGGGACACAGAATCACTTTGCTGTCCAATGCCCCATCCCCAATTTCTTTGGGGTTCCTGTGTGCTTATGCCTCATGACCTGAAGTTAACCCACAGATAACGAGGGCCATCCCTAAGATCACAGAGCCACCCCTTCAAAGCATCCTCAGGCTCTCATGAAGGGCCCTTCTGCAGACTGCCAGAGCCCCTCTCCTCGCCTTACCCTACAAGTAACACTGACCCCCCGCCCAGGTTCCAGAAATGCCATGCTCTGTCCATCATTCACCAGAGTTGCTCAGCCTGGACTGTCCTTCCTTCCCCTACCCCAATCCTGGAGACCCGGTCTGGCTCCCTTCTGGAAGAAGCCTTCCAGGAATGCTCAGGAACCACTGTTTAGTTGAACACATGAGCCACTGCCAAAAGGCCCCCACCCCAGGTCTCCCATTATTCTTAGCCAGAACCCCGCAGTCCCTGACTCATAGCTGCCAGGAAGAGCCCGGTATAAAATTCATCGTGAAGTGAGAAACTGACCAGCCTGGGGCCCAAAACACAGATATCCAGTTTCTCTCCGACAATGGTTGAGGGCAACCCCTGCTCCTGGCAACATTCCTCTGTAGATGTCTTTTGAGGTCATGCTGGCCAATTTAGGCTTTCCTAATGTAGCCTCCCCACTAGGCATGGAGACTCTCAGAAGAAGATGCACATTTGAGAACCCTGCTGAGATCTCAGAGGCCAGTGGCTCTTCACCAAGTTAGCAAGGTGTGTGCTTCTGGCAGTGAGCTTAATAAGTGCAAGGCACATAACAGATGTTCCAGTAAGTGCTAGCTGATTGACTGATGGATTGCTCAAGGAATTCCTCATGATGGCAGTGGCCACACTATTTCCAATTCAAGGCACAGAAAAGAGAGTTGAAGATTTCCAGCCCGGTGTGAGATTGAAGTATGAAAAGGCGCTGCTGCCTGCTTTGCCAGCGAGAAGAGGACCAGAGTCCTGGTGCGTGGGTCAGGGAGGAAACCCTAGCTGGTGACAGCTCCCCCAGGGTTTCCCGATTGTAGCAATGGTAACATTTGGAGTTGGATAATTCCTTGTTGTGGGGCTGGCAAAGCAGTAACTTACGAGATGCCAGTAACACACTTATTAGATGCCAGGAACACACACACAAACATACACACACACACACCTCCAAGCTGTGACAACCAAAAATGTCTCCGGATATTGGCAAATGACCCCTGGGGGAAAATCGCCCTGGTTGAGAAACGGCGCTGTGGCCCAGCTGTTCCCAGGGCAGCACTCAGAAGTCACCGCCAGGAGAGTAAATTTCACTCTGCTCAGGGCTCTTCCTCCCAATGACAGGTAAACATGAAGATTATCCAGTGTCTCCAAGACTCAGTTTATCCATCTACAAAACGAGATCATAGTCCGCAAGTGACTTGCATGTTTCTAGGCATGCAGAAGGCACTCAGTAACTGTTTTTCCTGGATTTGTACATAGTTTTCTGAAAACTTCAAGCCAGCATCTTCAATCTCTCTCCCAAAGCTACCACTAGAAATCCACTAAGGTCTAATGATGGCTTCTTAGCTGTCCAAATACTTTGGCCAAGCTAGACCACTTTTCAGAATCTATTCTAAAGTCATGATCAGAATTTCAGGCAAACTAGAAACAATCAAGGGGCTCCTGGGTGTCTCAGGCGGTTAAATGGTTAAGTGTGTCTGCCTTCGGCTCAGGTCATGATCCCAGGGTCCTGGGATCGAGCCCCGCCTTGCGCTCCCTGCTCTGCTCCCTGTTTCTCCCTCTCCCTCTGCCCCTGTATCCTCCCTCTTACTCTCACTCAAATAAATAAAATCTTATGGAAAGAACCTAGATGTCCATCAACAGATGAATGGATAAAGACGTGGTGTATACATACAATGGACTAATATGCAGTCACCAAAAAAAATAAAAACGTAATCTTTCCGTTTGCAATGTCATGGATGGAACTAGAGGGTGTTATGCTGAGCGAAATAAGTCAGTCAGAGAAAGACAATTATCATATGATCTCTCTGATATGAGGAATTTGAGAAGCAGGGTGGGGGATTGTGGGGGTTAGGGAAGGAGAAAATGAAACAAGATGGGATCAGGAGGGAGACAAACCATAAGAGACTTTGAATCTCAGGAAACAAATTGAGGGTTCCTGGAGGGGAGGGGGGTGGAAGGGATGGGGTGGTTGGGTGATGGACACTGGGGAGGGTATGTGCTATGCTGAGTGCTGTGAATTGTGTAAGCCTGGTGATTCACAGACCTGTACCCCTGAAATAAATAATACATTACATGCTAATAAAAGAAAATATAAATATAAATAAACTAGAAACAATGTAAATATCCAACCATGTAGGAGAAAAAAGTACAAATACGATAGAGGCAGGTAAGGGAATATTATGTTGCCCAGAAAGACCCCACACGAATAGAAATTACTCATTAGTAACCATGGGAAAATGTCTATGATACAATGTTGAGTGAATCAAGAGTTAGCAACTAGACACAATGTCACTTCAATTTTGTAAGAAAATACAGGGCAAAAATATTATTTCATATAAAACAATAGAAAGAGACTGGAAGGATATTTAATGAAATTTCCCTCTTTATGTTCCCTAGTTCTCAGGGGTTTTTTTTTTTTGTATTTAAAAAAAAAAAAAAAAGCATGCCTTAGCCTTAAGATCTTGTGGGAAAGATATTTTGTTGTTGTTTTTCATATTTTTACATCAGAAGAGAAGGCTTTGTTTGAATCCCCAAGTGCTAAATCAAAGCCCAGACCTTGAACACAGAGCCCCTAGCCATGCAAAGAGAAGAATTTTAAACCTAAATAAAGAGAAGCAGAAACAGAAAGAGAAGAGGGATCAATGGGGCCCGAGGCTACTGGTAAACAGCCTGAGGTACCACAGGGTGAGCTGGGCTGGGCAGGGCTGTGGGTAAGACCCAGGCCTGCTGCTCTGTTTGCCTGGCTGGGCCAGCCCCAGGCGACTGGAGGGGGGCACACAGCACTCAATCAGGCAGCCAGCCCCGTAGATGCCTAGTAGATGCCCATGACCAGGCACTGGTCTAGGAGCTTGGCTCTCCCAGCTGAAATCATCAAAAGCACAAACAGGACTCATACCACACAGGTGGGTGGTGGGGGTCCTGGTGGGGGAGGCGGTCAGTTAGGACCCAGGCCTCCAAGCCAGATTCCAAAGGCACCATTGGCCTTAAGCTGCCTCTGGCTTTTCTTCCTGCCACTACGACCCAGTCAAGGTCGGGTCCCTTGAAGATGCCCAGGGATGGCAATTAAGGAAGTACCACACTAGAACATGGGGGAGGCTCAGCCCTTCCTGGTAAGACAGCTGGGAAGAGTGCTGGGGGCCTGGGGGACCTGCAGGGCCTGGGACTGAGGGCTGGATCTGGAAGGTTCGGCACCCAGGAGTTGCACTGTAGAGCCCTGGAGGAGAGGGGCATCCCACTTCCCTCTTCCCACAGAGCGCCCAGAGGAGCTGAGCACGCGTGGACAGGAGACCATACGGTACCTTCAGACCTACCGAATTGCCTCCCAACAGCCTCCATCTGAACCAGCCACACCACGGGTGACAGGGGATCCACAAGTCCCAAGTCCCAAGTTCAGAGGCATCCAAGTTTTCTTTTTCTCAGGCTCTCTTGAAGTCCTTGCCCAGGACTTGAAGCATCCACACAAAGCTATCAGAGTCTGCAAAGCAGGACCCTACGGATCACAAAGGCCCCGGAGGCTGGCCCACGCCATTGGAGCCAGAGGCCTATGGGGACTTGAGGGTCCAAGGCCAGCCAGACCTCAGTCATGGGAAAGGCCACTGGTCCTGGGACCATTGACTTGAGCGGGGACCTTGCTGGGCTGTCATGTGCAGCCTCATTTAAAACTAAAACACCCTAGTCAGGCAGATATCAGGACACACACTCTGAGCTGAAAAGCAAGAGCTTGAGAAAAACCAGGCGGGTGCTAATGTTCAGAGGCCCCGCACACGTCAGACTCCTTCCAGGCTCTTCTGTGCCTTCTTTCTGTGATGATGACTCAAGTCATTGTAAGACAGAATGTTCTGGGAAGACAGTGACGCCAGGGAAGTGTGCGGGGACAGGCAGCTGTGACGGGGATGGGATGCCAGGCGGCACTGTGGGGCACTCGGGCAGCCAGCTGACCTCGCAGGTGCACATAAGCTGGGCAGAGGTGAGGGATAATCGCCCCATGGGCCGTCCTCCCCTGTGGGCAGGCTCCTTCTGGCCCCCAGGCCCGAGGCCAGCGCCACGTGGGCAGGGCCGAGGCCATCCACTCCTTTCCACACGCCCACTCCTGCCAGACTATCTCCTTCCTACCTTCCTTCGGAAGCCACAGGCACCCACAAGTTAGGCCTTTTAGCCAAGCCTCGGTGTGAGTGGAACTTCCAGAATTCCACAGTTCTGCTCAAACTGTGAAACACCAAACTGGGCCGTAAGGGGGTCCCACTTCTGGCCACTTTGCCCATGAGCACAGAGACAGCAGCTGTCAAGACCCACAGGAGGGTTCTTAACACAGGTAAGAAAAAGAAGTCAGGGTGCCTGGGTGGCTCAGCTGGTTTAGCGTCTGCTTTCAGCTCAGGGCATGATCCCAGGGTCCTGGGATCGACCCCCCATGTTAGGCTTCCTGCTCAGCAAGGAGAGCCTGCTTCTCCCTCCTCCTCTGCCCCCCTGCCCTACTCATGTGTTCACTCTCTATCTCGCCCTATCTCAAATAAATGAATAAACTCTCAAGCAGCTGATCACGCAGCTAAACATCTTAACAATCTGCTGAGACCCATCCTGGGTTATCCACCCAAGCTTACAGACGCCAACGCTATCCCTTTTCAATGCGAAAGTCACCAAGGAATTGAGGACAACACAGAAAGAAAACACTAATCCCCATTACCTCACCCTAAAAATCCTCCATATAATGCAGATCTCAGAACCCCTCTGGAAAAGAATTCTCTCTCATTCACTAGGTACTCCCTGGGGCCTGAAAATCTGCATATTTAACAAGCTTCCCACCTGAATCTGAATCTCATCCAGGAGTCCCAGGAACCCCACTTAGAGGTGCCTGAGGCTTTATTCTCAGATTTGCCTCTGTAACTCATTTCCACTTCTGACTTCATTCTTTCATGCTATTTCTTTTTTGTAGAAGTGCATCTTGGGCGAAGGAAAAAATATCTCATTCTTGGAGGGATCTGATAGTTAAGGGGCTTATGGATATATCCGTATTTCAGAATACATGTATATACAGATCACACATCCCACACTGACACTGAATGGGAAGAGCAACTTAACATAATATATCACATATTTGAGCAACGGACTATATTATACACATTATCATACACATTTCCATAGATGAAGACATCTGAATTACACTCAAACCTGAAAATCCCTCACTGTGCAGCAGTGGAGCCTAACTTCTCCTTTCCCTACATAAGCAAGACAAGACATGCACACACTCTGTCCGGGAACACCAGACACGTCCCCTCACCTTGATCTCCGCAGACAGCGAGGGCCGGCCCTAAATACGCTGTCACAGCTTGGACACATAATGTATCACCACAGCATAACATACCCCAGTCTGCGGAAATGTCTGAGTGATGTGCCTTCAACCTGTCATCGGACCACGATGACCTCAATTTTTGGAGAAGTCAAGTCAAAACTCTCCCCTTATCTTCAGAGATCCAAGACATATTTATGTGTCATCCCTCCTTCGGCTTGTCCATAGCCTTCAAGAAAGTCTGAAAAGGCTATCACCACCCCCGCCACCCACCAATGTCCTCAAGTTCATGCCCATCTACACTCACACCGTGACCACATCCCAGAGGTGCCCAAGCCCTATTGTGGGCTAGGGAGAGTGACTGGTGGGAAAATGGGACATAGTCCTTGAGCAGCACCTCACTACAGAGTGAGGGAGACCCCACACTTTCTCCAGATTCTGGTCCTCCCACCCTGCTGTCTGATTCTGAGGGTGGGCGGCGAGAGACGGGGTATCCTGGCTCCCAGGATTCTGAAGCCAAGGAATCCTAGATGGCCTTTGCCAAGGTCCCCCTTCCAGAGTCAAAGGAACTTGCACAGGGTCAGCAGCTCTCCCTCTCCCTAGGGTAACCCCAAGGGTTTGGGCTAATTTTTCTTCATATGCACTCATCCATCTCACTAACTCTCTGCCTCAACTCTTGCCAGAGGAAAACAGCCCGAAAGATGATGTATATAAGAAAGGATTCCTAGCAAATGACAAAGATGGGGGTAGGGGACATCAAAGGTCCTTGACCCTCTCCACCTGGGTTGGGTCATATTCCTCTTTGAAGATCAGTTCAAAAGGGAAGCCCCTCTTGGTTCCCAAAGCAGAGCTAGTTCAATCCCATGGGTTATTGTTACCTTGATAGTCATGCTGGAATTATTTAAATGCATTTGTGTCCTCCCCCACAAGAAACCTGGGAAGACTTCTATCCCCTTCTTCTTAAGCCACTGTTTGGTGAATTGTAGATTTGCAAAGAAAGAGTCAACAAATTAAGAGCTATTTTCTGGCCATCAAGGTCTGCCTTACACTGCAAATACTTACATATTAATCTCCCCATCTCAGTTTTAAAAATATGGACTTGTTTTTTTTTTAACTCCCAACATAATGAATGAGTTTAAATATTAGAAGTTGAAATTATTTAGTAAATCATTTCACCTGCAAAGCTCCTATTTGCATAACATTAATTCATGATGGCAGCTGAAACAAATTCATCACATTCTGTATATTAGAAGCTGATTTATGTAGGAATTGAAAAAAATCATGAGCTCAAAATTATGTTGACATGACGTACATACTCAATGGAGAAAGATTTTTCTCTTTCCTTCTCCTCCCCCCCTTTTTTTTAAATCATCCGAACAACTGAATTATGGTGAGGAGGAAAAGGATTTGAGCAGAGGAAGGAGACGAAGGAAATGAATAATGCTAAGCCTCACGTGTGTGGCAGGCTCTCGGTGAGCATAGACACACACTCTCTGGTTATTAATGTCAAGTATGCCAAAGATACGCTGGAAAATCATTACCATTCATCGCCACTAACCGCCATTAAATTTCAATCAATTCAACTTAGCACAAGTGTACTTGAGCGGCCCTTACAGTTCCTTATAAATGTGGCTCAAAAGTCGGGTTGACTTATTGCATTGTCCACCGCACAAAGAAGCATGCCTAAGCGTCTGCTTGGACCCGGGGACGGATGCTCTTTTAACATCCTAAGCATTCAGAGATCTTTCTTTTTCTGAACTAAGAGGTCTCGCATCCATGCAGGTCAAGACGAATGGGGGGAGGGGGCGGACTATTCTGAAAGACCACCACTCCTTTCCTGCCTTTCCGGTGGGGACAGGGCTACGGGATGCCTTCTTGCGTGTAGTCAGTCTCCCATATGCCCTACAGAAAGTTTCTGACGCCACCAAAAGTTTGGTGGCGTCAGAAACATGGCCTCTCTGTCTCCTGGCTCTGGCGAAATGATCTCAACCCATTCTGCAAACTGAACTGACCTCGAACCCCTTTCCCCCGCCACGGGGAAGGCGAGCCAACCCTTCGGGAGCAAGAGCGGGGGAGGGGAGGGGGCCTGGGCCGCAGCTTTGGGAAACCGCCCGGTTTCCAGGTGCGGAGCAGCCGGGCCCGCGCGCTCTGGGGCACTCGGGCAGCCACAAAGGCTGCAGCGGCGTGGACCCACTGGGATCGGGCCCGCTGGCTTTCTTCCCGACTGGCCACGAGCACGGCCCAGCCTGCCGTCACTCGCCACTCGCCGGAGGCTGCCGGTGCGCCCGCGGGACAATGTGGCCATTGTTCGGGCTCCGCAAACTAGGCCTGCGGGCAGGTGGGAGGAAGGCGGCGCGGCCGGCACTTGGGGCACCGAATGTCCCCCGGACGTAGGCACGGTCCCTAGGCACGGTCCCGTCGGCCTGGGCGCGCAGCCTCCCGGGCCAGCCCTTGGTGGGGTGGCAAGTGGAGGGGGTGAGGGGCGGGAGTGGGTGTCCCGGACAGGAGGGGAAAGCAGAGATAAGGGAAAAGAAGGAAAGGAGATGGGAGAGAGAGACAAAGAGGGTGGGAGAAGGAGATGAGGAGAGAGGGGAAGAAATAAAGCCACAAAAGAGGAAATGGGGGAAGAGAGATGTTAAAGCAGAAGAAGGTGGGAGGGAGCAGAAAGGGGCTGGGGAGAAAGAAAGGAGACAAAGAGGAGAGAGAGCAGGGGAGAAAGAAGAGTAGGGCAGGGAGAGACAGACAGACATATGTGCTCCAGAACTGGATATACCACAAGCTGCCCAAGAAGCCTCTGGAAAGAGCAAGAGTTCACCCTCTTTCGTAGAGGGAAGCGGTTCCAAACCCCGCCGAGTCAGCGAAGTGTAATCACACCAGGGGCTTTGCTTAATTACAGGTTTGCAAGCAGGGCTGGAGGAAGAGAGATACTTAACTGTGTCCCCGGGAAGGCCTAGGCAGGCCCTCAACTGGTTTCTAAGGTTGGGGAATACAAATATCCATGTCCACCCGCCCCTGGCCCAAAGCTCCCCCAGAGCCAGAAATCTTAGAGGACGAGGCTGGGGGTCTGCAGCGGAGTAGACAGGCTGATCAGGAATAGCCATCCTCTCCAACCTTTGAATGTTCAGTCGGGACAGGAGCCCCAGGCTCCCCAGTGCTGGTCAGCTGGGAGGCCACAGGGCTGGAGAGGCCCCGCGTCAGCCTGAAACAGGGCCACCCGCCCTCCTCCTCCCCCCTCCCCCCCTCACTTGCAGGAGGCCAGGGGCCCTTGGCCCAAGGGGGGAAATCAATCCCGTGCTAATGAATAAAAAGTCCCCTTTATTTCACTGCTGTTTTTGGTTCATTAAATTTTCCACAGATTTGCAGAGAAGAAAACATAATCAATAAACCTTGACAAAAGTGAATGTGTGAAAAAGGCCGGAGAATGGAAAAGCCAGATAAAAGTGATATCTGATCACAGATTTCAGCAGCAGATGACAAGCTGGGCCTGCAGAAGAATCCGGTGGACCATCACCCTTTGGCGGCTTTCCTTCCCTTTGCTGAAACTCTTCATTCAAGACAATAGTAAATGCACTAAAACTTTTTTCTTATGCTAATGCCTGAAACCCGGCACTCACAGTTAAAACACACTTCCCAGCAACCTGTTTTTTTTTTTTTAACAACACACATGCACACACACAAAACTGCATTGACTTATTCAATTTAAATGAAAAAAAAATCTCAAAAACGGTTTAATATGTACACTTTGGTCCCATCTTAACTGAGTTATATTCCCCCACTTGGCATGTTTTTAAAGAAACCAGAATCAGAACACAAACAGGATAATTGAGGATGCTTCTGTTTGTGAAGGATTTAGGATAAATAAGGTATTAACCCTGAAGAATGTATAGTGTTCTTATTGGTGTATTTTTTTCAGAGTTTTCAACAAAGTTTTGTAGGTTAAGGATGCTTTTGTCACCCTTGAAATCTAAAAACAATGAACAATGGTTTGTTTTTTTTTAATCCTATATTCCACAGCAAACACTCAAATTAATTTTAGAGAAAACGAGTAATATTGAGTCTGGTGTCCTGTGTTTATTTGAAAACCACAAAGCCACTGCCAAACACCAATGTCCCCTTCCTTTAGGGTCTTTTAAGCAAGCCTGAGGAAACAATTACAGAGTAGCTCCCCTCTCCGCGGTCTTTAGACTCCAGTAAGCCTCGTTCACTGGAAATTGCTGCATATTCTGGTGGTTGGTACAAACACCTAGTCTGCCTCCGAATTTTCTGGAATCTGAGACTAGTTCCCCTCTTTGGCATTCTTCACGTGTTTCATTTGTCCATGCCTCTGACACTTACTGAAAAGAAGAAAGGGGGAAACTGCTTCCCTGGGGTTCCCTTTCAAAGGGCCCTGGCCCAGCGGGGAACAGCTGCAGCTGTCCAGGGCGAGGCCCCACCTGGCCTGGCCAGCACCGCCCCCCCCCACCGCCGCTGCCGCCACCACCACCACCCCCCCTCCCACCCGGTGCACCCGGGAATGGGTCCTGGCACAGGTAGGACCTCCCCCCAACCCCAGCCTAAAGAAGCCAGACGGGTTGCTCAAGCCAGCATCAGGAGGGAGAGTCGTTCAGATGAAAGGAAGTCCTGCTGAACACACACTTTCCCAAGAAAAGGCAAGCTGCCGCACCCCTAGGGGACAGAAGGATGCAGGACTCCCTTCTGAGCGTTAACAAGCCAGTGGGGTGTGTAGGGATTTCAGAGGGCACATGACAACCTCCTGGTCTCATTTAAAGAGAATTGCTGGCATCTGTGGGGCGAACCCCCCACCCCGGGCCGCAGGGTGGCCGAGAGAGGCCCCAATGGAAGAAGGGTGTTTATTAGACAAATATCCAATTTTGTCTGCCTGCCTGCTGAATCCCCCGGCTTGCTAATCCAGCCCTACGGGCTGCACTGTGTACAGGGCACTTGTGGGAGTACAAAAAGCATGAAGTATTTGTGTATTTTTCAGTCGGCAGTGCAAACAAGCCAGCTACAGTACAGAGCCTCCAAGACCCCCACAGCCAGGCGAGGAGCCACTGACCAGTGGCCCTGTGGCCCCCTCTTCCGACCAGGCAACTCGAGGGATTTCCTCTGTCCGACACCCACACAAGCAGGCAGGAGCACCCCTGAAAGTGGAGTGGCGCTCCAGAAAGACCTCATCTAATTCCACACATGCTTCAAGGTGGGCCAAGTCCAAATTTCCCTCCAAGGCCATGGCCAGGCCAGGGTTAGTGCAAGCTGGAGAGGAGCCTGGGGGGGCGGGGGGAGGAGGTTCTGCTGGAGGAGTTTGAACACTGCAAATTCCCCTCAGAACAATTCCCACAGAGGATAAAAACATCTCTACTGGTCCCACCCTGTTCCTCTCCAGCCTGGCCCTGGGGTGGGGGGGCGGGGGTCTTCCTCCCAGCCTCATCCACTGACTTGCAAACACACTGCTCTGACGACAGCGGAGAGCTGGCCGGTTCACCCCGAGGGCTAGCTCCTAGGCAGGTGGGCTCAATGCCTCCACGGTGATCTTTCCGCATTAGTGTCAGTCTCCCTAGAACCACTAAATAACCTCCCGAAATCAGACTTCTCCAAGCAGCAGGAAAAACACAAGACTATCCTCAAGATTACAGAACATTAACTTCACTTTGCAACTCTCAGACAAGTGACAACTTTCATTGTCTGGGTCTGAATGGAATTTAAATCCAGGAGAGAACATCCCCACAATTTCCTCCAACCTTCCAGCCCTGGGAGGGAGAAGCAGCAGGTCCAGGAAAACGAAAGCAAGAAAGCTGAAGGAAGAGGAGCAAGGAGTGCAGTTAGAGGAACCAGCAGGGAGGGAGGCCTGGAAGGCACACTTCTGCAAGTCTACATTCTACATTCTAGACCTGACGCCCCAGGGCACACCAGAAGCTGTGAAAAGCCTAAATAAAGAACATCAAAATTAAAAGCAGCCAAGCATGGCCAGGGTCTCCCTACCCCCCCCCCAGGGGGGGTGACCAGCCCAGGTAGCCACACAATGAATTCCCTCCCGACTGAGCCACTGCAAAGCCAAGTAAGGCGCAGGGAGGCCTTACCCCTAGACACTGGGAAGCCCAGAGAAGGAAACCCCCAGCCAAGGTAAGGAAATGGGCGGGGAGGGGGCTTGTAGGTGAAGTGGCCAGAACAAACAGAGCTCATCAGGGGGACTTGCGACGAGTCCGCCTATCCCTCCGCTTTCCACCGCTGTATATTTTGGATTTCACAGTTTATTTACTTTACTTTTTGGCACTGAGCCCCCTGAGCATGCCAATACAATATTTGTTTAAACACTATTTTATGCCGCTTGTGAGGGAAACGTTTACTTTCAAATTCTCCAACATCCCCCAGAGCCTCGTCTGCAAACAGCGTATGAGCGTTTTACAACTGCTCCCTTTATCTGAAGCTGTCGGGATTAAACCTTCACACGCCTGGCGAGGGCGGCGGGGCTGGGGCCCAGGATTCCGCCGCGGCCACTGGGCTGCAAAGCCCGCGCCAGAGGCCGTGCACCCAGCGGGATGCCCGGGTTGGGAGGGCAGAGCGGCGCATAAAACACCCCCCAGGGTCCTGCACCAGACTTGCGAAGGGTCTACTTTTCCAGCAGGGATCTACCCAGACAGCCAAATAAAAAATTATACCGAAAAGAAGGGAGTGGGGAAAGAGAGAGAAAGACGCCCTAGAAAAGGGGGGGGGTCCGTGGAGGCCCGCAAGCGCCTCCACTGCCGATCACCCGGCTTGAAGCGCGCGGGCTCCATCCCGAGCTCCTCGCGCTGTAAAAGTCGGGTTTCCTAGGAAATGACAGCAATTACCGCGGGGCTGAAAAGGCGCCGAGTAGGGTGGACTTCCAGCTCCCCGACGCGGCGGGCGCACTCACACTCATACACTCACAAGCACACGCTCCCTTCCTCCACCCCTCTCTATCCCCCCTTGCCCCCGCCCCCGTCCAGGGAAAAAACGCTCCCCTCTCTAAACCCTTAATAGGATTGGCGCCCAACTCTCTACGCGCCTCTCCCCATCCATCACACACAGATCAAGTTGCAGTAGTGGATTTTTCAAATTCCTCAGCAAATATACTTGTTGAGAGATTGGCCCTTGGGGGGGTTGGTGGGGGGGGGGAGATGATGAGTGGGGACGGGGAGGAAAGTAAGGGGTGGGGGGACCCGAGGACAGGGCCAGGGATTACGTGCGGATCCCTTCGAGAAGTCAAGCGGATCTTGGGGCGGAGGGCAGGGGAGGAGGAGGAGTTGGAGAAAAGAAGCAAGGAGGGAGGCCGAAGAGGAGAGCCTGACCGAGGGGGAGGGGGCAACAGGGCCCGCAGACCGAGAGGAAGGAGCGAGGAAGAAAGAAAGGCAGGGCTCCGCGACGCGCGGCGCGGAGAAGTGCAGTTAGAAGTTCACAAGTGGCAGGCTGCAGTCCCTCTACACACAGCACACTCCCCTAAGACACACTCCCACTGCCCACCTCCAAGAGCTTAGCAGCATCCCAGCCTGTGGTGCTACCCACTACCTCCCACAAAAACAGCCCGGGGCTCGGGCGCGGTGAAGACCGGGTAGGGGTCGGCTAGGCTGTGCACCCGGGGAGGACAGGCTCTTCTCCCAGGTAGGAAGGTGGATGCAAAATCGCCCCCGGCCACGAGTTCCTAGCCCGGACCCCACTATCTTCCCCCCATGGCTTGGCCAGAGCCCGAAGCGGGGCCCTCTCGCCAGCCCCCGGCCCCCCCAAGCCGGGTTCCCGATTCCCCGTGGCGCGGGTACGCGGCCGAAGGACACTCCGAATCGGCACAGCATCCCAGTCGGCCCGGGCTCGGCCGGGGTAGGGGGCACTTCGCAACGCACAGCAAGCAAAAGAAGGCCAATGCAACTTTACCGAGGGAGACAAAAGTTTGCCTCTAGCACGCAGGTGGCCTCCGGGGCGCCGGGCGGTGGCTTCGGGCCCCCATCCCAACTTGGCTGGCGCGGTGACCCGCTGCGGGCTGCCGGGTACCGGGGCTCAGTCCGACTGGGGCGGGGAGGGCCAGGCAGGGGAGGGGACCGAGAGGCGGGCGGGGGCCCAGCAGCCCCTACCGCCCGTGAGCCGGCAGCTCCCCTAAGCTTCCGCGCGCCGCGCGGCCCGCGCTCCTTCCTGCGGCTCTTCTGGCTCCCCCAGCTCCTCCTCGCCTTCCTGCGTGTCCGCCGCCGCCGCCGCCTCCCGCTCCTCCTCGAAGTCTCATTGATGGGAGTTTGAAAAAAAGTCCGCGGAGCCGTGCTGCCTCGGCTGGCGAGCTCCGGCACTCCTGCAATCCATCAGCGCCGCCGGGACGGCGCAGCGCCCCCGCGCGCACCGCTGCAGCACACCCGGGCGCCTCGCCCCCGCCCGCGCCGCGCGCCCCCGCGCCCGCCCCCTGGGGAACCCAGGGGACCCGCGGGAGAGGGGGGTGCCTGGGAGGGGGCGGCCGAGGAGCCTCCTCCCCAGCGCCGAGGAGAGACAGCACAACTACGAACAAAGTTCGAGTAGAGAAGGAAAGAACGCGCCAGTTTCCAACACTTTTTTTTTTTAAGGCGCCGGGGTGGGTGGGTGGGGGGTCGCTAACTCAAGTCAGATGAGCTCCGGAGCTGAGGCGCAGAGACTGCTCTGTTTTCAATCTCTGAAATCACCCGCCCTCTCCACCTCCCTCTTCCCCCTCCGCGGGGAGATGCCCGGGTCGCTGTTCCCAGTGCGCCCGCTTCTCCGGGCGCCGGGCCGGAAGCCGGGAACAGGAGGCAAAACCGTTGTGGGCGGGGGGGAGGGGGGGCGGCTGGCACCTCGCGGACCCTCTTCCAAACCTGCAGCGCGCGCAGGTGCCGGGGGTCCTGCCCGCGCCCCCCGCAGGGGCTCACACGAGTCGCCAACAGAGCGCATGCAGGCGAGAAGCGAGAAGCCTTCTAGGTTTGGTACATGTGTGTTTTGTAGGGAGGGTTTTTGTTTGTTTTGTTTGTTTTTGTTTTTTTTTTTAAAGAGACTCCACTCTAGCTGCCACAGCAGATGGAAGTAATCAGAACCCAACAACAACAGAGGAAGAAGGAAGAAAAAAAACTTCACTGAATTTTGGGCCCAAGTGTGTATGGGGGTGTGTGTGTGGAAGAACTTGCTTAAGCAAACTGGGCGACTAGCTCTGGGCCCTCGAGCCACACCACTGCCCAGAACTGAGTTGCATGGGAGCAGCGGATTAAAGTGTCCCCCAACTCTTCGGGGGCCACCATTCTCTCTGTGCTGAGGGTTCTCACCCAAAGTGTGCCTCATCGAGGGATTTCTTGATGTTTCTTTCTAACATTTGTAAAACCCTGTGTGCTAGGGGACATGTAGTAATTCCTTTATATTATTTGACCTACAAATCTCTGAGTTTGGTTCTCCATTTTACAGGTAAGAAGACTGAGGTTTATAGAATTTAAGTGACTTACCCAAGGTCAGAGCGCTGAACCGCCATCTTGCATGTATTTTAGTGGGTTGTACCATTGGTTCAACTAAATTGGCCCCGCTGAGAGGAGTCCCTTCCTACAGTTGCATCTTGTCTGGAATGCAGGAGAAACAAAGGCTTAGAGAGGCAATTCGACACTCACTGTGGGGGTGTGATTTTCACAAACCCATTTTACTGATACAATCCCTTTTGGTCTGTAACTCTCTACAGATACCACTGACCATTTCCCTAACTTTTTTTTTCACATTTTACTCAAAGATGGAAGGAACATTATGGTCCCCATTCCCTATCACCCAAACTTCCTTCCTTTCTCCTTACATTCACTTACATGAGAGAAGTTAATAATTTCTTCCTGACCTAGAGAAAAAAATATGAAGAACAATATTAGAACAATTTGATGCTAATTTTGTTTTTCACAAATAGGCTCTCCAGATGGGGGCGGGGGGGGGACCAGCAGGGTTTTTAAAAACCAAAACTTGCAGAAGACAATGCATTTATTAAAGGGAAGAAAAGTTTGAAAGGGGCTTTTTCTTTAAATATGATCAGATTCACCATTCATTCCTCCATGCTATTTGTTTAAATTCCTGCTGAGCTTTCAGAACACAGACTCCAAGGAGACAGAAAAAGTAAACTCTTCCTCCCCTCAATGGCCGTATTTTAATGACCCTATTCATATTTACCCCACGAAATGTGGGGAATCATTTCATGTTACTGGAATATTAGCTTCATCGGCTGATTACTTCATTATAAGTTTGTCTCTGTTGGTTTCCTTGTGTTGTTAAGTTTGCGAAGAAGTTTAAACAAATCAACATTTTGGACTATTTCCTTTTTCTCTGTTTTTCTTCTCAGACCAGCTCAACTCCTGCTGGAATCCAGGCACTCCCATAACCTTTCCTGGCTTATTTTGGCAAGAAGATGACTGTTGAGATGAAGATGGAATGTTTTTGGTTTGAGGAGAGGTTGTAGACATCATGCCTTACTCTGTAGATGGTCTGAAGTTTTGGCACTGAGAAAAGCAACAAGGTTTGGAGTGGAGGCAAATGGCATACCAGAGAAAGCCTTCATCTAAACATCAGGACACCAAGTTCTGGTTTCAGATCTAATACTTAATATATGACCTTGGACAGGTCCCAGCTCATCCAGTAGGCAATTTTCTTTGTGCCAGGTGATGCGCTAAGTGACCTAACATCACCATGAGCCAGACTGGGGGGGTACCTTCCCCTGATGAGCTTAACGTTTTTACTAATAACTACAAACTACAAACTAATAACTAACTACATGATCAGAAACTGGGTGAAGGAAAAAATGCAAAGTGCGCTACGCCAGTGCTTGGTGACCTGAGCTAGCATGGGAGGCTATGTGGGAGGGCATTCCTGAGGAAATGAAGTTGCACAGATATGAAGAAGGAATGAAGGGCAACAAAAGCAAAAATAGAGAAGTAGGGCTACCTTACACCGAAAAGCTGGACAGCAAAGGAAACAACAGAATGAAACAGCCTCATGTGGGATGGAAGAAAATGTTTGCCACCGGTATATCTGACAAGGAGTTAATTTCCAAATATATAAGCAACTCCTAAAACTCAATAGCAAAAACACAGATAACCCAAGTTAAAAAAAAAAAAAATGGGCAGAAGATCGAAATAGACATTTCTCCAAACAAGACTTTCGACCAGCCAGCAGGTGCAAGAAAAGGTGCTCCACATCACACATCATCAAGGAAATGGAAATCAAAACCACAGTGAGGAGGCGCCTGGTTGGCTCAGTGGGTTAGACCTCTGACTTTGACTCAGGTCCTGATCTCAGAGTCCTGATGTTGAGCCCCACATCAGGCTCTCTGCTCAGCGGGGAGTTTGCTTCCCCCCCTCTCTCTGCCTGCTGCTGCTTTGCCTACTTGCGATCTCTCTCTCTCTCTCTCTCTCTCTCTCTGTTAAATAAATAAATAAATCTTAAAAACAAACAAACAAACACACAAAAAAAAAAAAACCACAGTGAGATATCAGCTCATGTGTGTTAGAATGGTTAGTGTCAAAAACACAAGATAACAAGTTGGTGAGGTTGTAGAGAAATCAGAGCCCTCATGCACTGTTGGCATGGGTGGGAATGAAAGATGGTGTAACCATCACAGAAAACAGTATACAGGTTCCTCAAAAAACCTGAGGATGGGGCGCCTGGGTGGCTCAGTCATTAAGCGTCTGCCTTTGGCTCAGGTCCTGATCCCAGAGTCCTGGGATCAAGCCCCATGTCAGGTTCCCTGCTCTGTGGGAAGCCTGCTTCTCCCTCTCTCACTCCCCCTGCTTGTGTTCCCTCTCTGGCTGTGTCTCTCTGTTAATAAATAAAATCTTAAAAAAAAAAAAAAACCCTGAGAATATGACCCTGCAAAAACCTGAGAATATCCTGAGATATCCAGAAATACAGAAATCGGGGTCTCAAAAAGCTATCTGCACTCTCATGTTCATTGCCGCATTATTCATGATAACCAAGATCTAGAAACAACACAAAAGTACATCATCAGATGAAGGGAGAAGGAAAAAGTGGAAAATACAGGCCATGAAATACTAGTCGACCTTAAAAAAGAAGGAAATCTGCCATTTGTGACCACAGAGATCCACCTGAAGGAAATTACGTAAAGTGAAGTAAGCCAGTCAGAGAAGGGCAAATACTGCTTGATTCATCTACTAAGAGGCTAAAATAGTCAAAGGTATAGAGTAGAGATTAAAATGGTGTTTACCCGGGGATTAAGATGGCAGCTTTGGGGAGTTCAATGGGTATAAAGTTCCAGTTATACGAGATGGACAAGTCCCAGAGATCTGCTGTGCAACATAGCACCTATGGTCAAAAATTAAAGTGTCAAAACTTTAAGAGGGTAAGTCCCAAGGATGAAGTGTTCTTACTCGATCCTCTGCCAAAAAAAGGGGGCACCAGGAAACTTGTAGAAGTGATGGATATATTTATTACCTGGATTGTGATGATGGTAACACAATAAATGCATATATCCAAGGTCACCCTATTTATATATTAATTATGTGCAACTTTTACTCTATTTAATATTTTTTTAAGATTTTATTTATTTGAGGGATGCCTGGGTGGCTCAGTGGGTTAAAGCCTCTGCCTTCCGCTCAGGTCATGATCCCAGGGTCTTGGGATCGAACCCCGCATCGGGCTCTCTGCTCAGCAGGGATCCTGCTTCCCTTCCTCTCGCTCTCCCTGCCTCTCTGCCTACTTGTGATCTCTGTCTGTCAAATAAATAAATAAAATATTTTTAGAAAAAAGATTTTATTTATTTGAGAGAGTGAGGGAGAGAGAGCATGAGCAGAGGGGGAGGGGCAGAGGGAGTGGGAGAAGCAGGCTCCCCACTGATCATGACCTGAGCCAAAGGCAGACGCTTCACTGACTGAGCCACCCAGGCACCCCCGTGAGCAACTTTTATATATCAATCACCATTTAATAAAGCCGGAGAGAACGTAGAAGGAATGAGGATGGGTTAACTGGGAGGAGGAAGAGAACACAGCGTGCCAATGCTTCCTTTCTCTTCCTGTAAAAGGGGTCTGAGTGATAAGAAAACTCAGGCCCAAAAAGAAGTGCTTGTCCATCATTTCACAGTTTTCTAGTTACTGAGGTTGTATAACAAATGGACCCAAACACAGTGGGAGAGAACAACCATTTGCTACACATGAAGATTCTATGGTTCAGGATTTCGGACAGGGCATAAGAAGGACTGTCTCTTCCCCAGAGTATTGGGACCTCAGTTAGAAGACCTCAAGCCTAGCACTGGGATCATCTGAAGACTTGGCTACTCACATGCTTGGGACTCAATGCTGGCTACTGGCTTGGGGGATGGTGGGGAAGTGTGGGGGTGGGGCATCGGTTCCTTTCTGTCTGGACCTCACCACATGGTCTCTCAGACTACTTGGGCTTCTTCATAGTGTGGTGGTAGCTAGGTTTCAAGGGTGAGCTTACAAAGAGTTAGCAACGTGAAAGCTTTCCAAAGAGCATGCTTCTATAGGAGTAGGAAACAAAGATGGCACCTGAGGGGATAATCCTGGAGGGACAGGTACACAAAGGGAGAGTGTGAGGCAGACCAAAGAGGAGCCTTTTATGAAACTCTGGAAGCCACAGCATCACTTGGGTACATTCTGTTCATGGAGACAAAGTTCTACCCAGGTTCAAGGGATGGGAAAACAGACTCCACCATGTTGACGGGAAATGGCAAGATTCTGAAGAGCATATGGGGACAGAAATGGTGCTGTGGTTATTTTTGGAAATAAAGTCTGCCACACAAAACTAAGCAGAGATAGAGAAGACTAGCGAAATGCTCTGAGGCAGCCCACCAGGTGTACTGTTTTCTGGCTTGGCTATAAAGCCCCTGGTAGCAAGCACTTGGGAATCTAGAAAGGAGAGACCCAATCCCTAACTCCAAGGAATCCACACTGTCATCAAGACAGACACAAATTTGGCAACAGTGGAAGGACACAAGTTGAGTCCCTGGCTGGCTCAGTCCATGGAGCATGTGACTCTTGATCTCAGGGTTGTAAGTTCGACCCCCACGTTGGGTGGAGAGATTACTTCAAAATAAAATCTTAAAAAAAAAAAAAGAGGAAGGACACAAAATGGCATACTAAAAGAGGCTTGAGTGGTGGAGCTATGGCAGAGAGGAACTGGATGATAGAACAAACAGTGGTCAGTGGCTAAGGAGGACGGCAGTGATGGTGTCAGGACCACAGTAAATGTCAGTCCCCAAACCAGATTGTTGATGTGTTTGTTATTCTCTCAGGAATCCTGAGATGGGATCAGTTCTGCTGGGAAGTCTGGAGTCACTTCTAAGACTTGAGGCTGTGTCCTTTATTACAGTGCAAATACACTTGGAGGAGAACCCAATAGAATGTTTGTATAGGACACTTGTTACCACTGAATGAATTCAGCAGATCTCTTCCACAGAACAAGCTCATCTAGTAGTGGGAAACATCAGGATGGCACCTGTGGGGGAACTATTGGAGGACAAGTGCACGGCAGGTTGGGGGTGGAGGTGCACATTGCCAGCCAGGCCAAAGACGAATACATAATCTGATTTTCAGTGCAGATCTTCAACCTTGCCCAGTAAACATCATGGGGAAAATGGTATAAGGACACACACAAAGAATTTGTGCAAGGTTGGAGATGTTAGGAACCGCTCCCCACAGAAGCAACGAGTGAAAACCCTTTTCTCTTTCAGAGCTTCCCTAGAGGGCACAGCTGGGAGAGATTCAAGTGCAGAAAGATGAAAACTCTTTAGCTAATGGATTCATTCATTCATTCATTCATACATAGATACATATGTACACGCATTCATTCATACATTCATTCATCCCTCCTTGTTGAGCTCCTACAATTACCATGCACTATAGAGATAAAGGAAATGAGTAAGATATAGTTCACACCTTCCACCAGCTAGTCCCTGGCTGGGAGGTGCCCCCACAGACCCTGTGTCAGCTCAGACTAGTTGGAGCTTTAGAGGACGTCGCCATATGCAGGGAGATCAGAAAAGGAAGGAAGATGAGGCCATCCAGAGAAGGAGAGAGAAGGCAGCAAAATCAACAGGGCTCAGAGATCCAATGAATATTTGTCAGGATCTTTATCTCCCTCAGGACCAGCCCTCTCAAGAACTTTTCTCAGGATACATTGTGGCTTTCTTAACCAAACTGAAAAAGATCGCATTGTCTCCCAGCCACTAGGGACTCTAAGAAATATCAACAGTCCTCAAACTCACTAAGCATATAATAATGAAAGCCATTATTTCAAGACAATTTTTCTTCCTCTTTTTTTAAAAAAGTAGGTTCACACCTAGCATGGTGCCAACATGGGGCTTGAACTCACAACCCTGAGATCAAGATCCAAGCCAAATCAAGAGTCGGACGCTTAACCAACTAAGCCACCCAGGTGCCCCCTCAAGACAATTTTCTAAAATTCTCAGACACGTAACTAAAATGTGATGAAATTATTATAAGATACCAGACCGACTTACACAGTGATCTCAAGGGTAGACTCTCCATGCCCATAATGTGTCATAGTTAGTTTAAATCTGTTGCCTCTTGTGGGAGTCAGTGGGAAAGAGTGGAGAGACTGTGGGAGATGACCAGCTTCTACTATATCCACTTCTTTGGGTTCCCTCCATCCCATTCATCGTCTGCCTCAGAAAGAAGATAACGTGGGAGCCCCTTGTGGACTTCATTAAAGGAACATTTAAACTTGTGGATAGATCATTTCTCTCCTTCAATACCTCCTCTGTTACCTGGTATTTTATTAACATTTCAACTTGTCTTTCTTCTTTTGTTTTTTAAAGATTTTATTTTGAAGAGATCTCTACACCCAATGTGGGGCTCGAACTCACAACCCCGAGATGAAGAGTCGCATGACACTTCACCTGAGCCAGCCAGGCACCCCTTACCTAGTCTTTGTAAAGGCTCAGTGTCAGAAGTCACTGGATAACTTGGTAAGCCTCATTTTGTCAGAAGTCATTTGGGGAGAGGCATGTTCCCACAGACTTTGAATAAATTGAAGGTGGGAAGAGATGGCGTGGGGACTGTCCCGTCAGGCTGTGTGGTGTGGGGTATCATTATAGCAGAAACAGGAAACTGCTTCAAGAAGGCTGGAGTCGGTCAGTAGCTGAGGATAGCCCACTTGGGTGTATTGGGCAGCAAGCCTCCCCCCCCATTAACATACAAGTCAAGATTTTCATACAAATAAGCAAAAGCAGTCAGAAAAAAAGATGGAACAGAAGACTCCAGTTAGGATAGCAAAGAGGAAGAAAATATAATCTGTCTAGGCTTAAATAGTAAAAGAAATGCCCCAAACCTGTATGAGAAAATAACAAAACACTACCAGAATTAATATAATTAGATGTGAAAATATAGAAAGATAGGTGTTCTTGAGTAGGACGATTCAACACGCAGAGGACTTCATTCTTCCTGAGTTAATGTACCAATTGTTGCAGCTCACATAAAAGTGTGGTGTTTTCTGGGGGTGGAGGAAAAACAGGGCTAGATAAGTTAACAATTTTAAAGTTCATTTAGATGGAGAAGAACCAAGAAGGGCCAGGAAAAACCCTGAAAAGGAAAAGCAACTGGAGGGGAGGAGGAGGCAGCCCGGTGAGATATTAAAATCTAAAGCTCTTATAACTGAAACAATTTGGTATTGATGAATGACTAAAAAGATGGACCAGTGGAGTGGAATACAAAATCCAGAAATAGACCTAGCTGGGTATGGAAATTTCTATTTTGATAAAGGTGACACCATGAACGAGGGGTTGAGCTTTTTAATAGGTTCTAGCAGGACAAGTAGAAATTAACATGAGACCAAGATACCAATTTCCACCTGACAGACTGACAAAATCCCAAAACTGGACAGCAGACTCTGGCTGTAGGGAAACCAGGCACTCTCTCATAGATTGCTGGCAGGATTGCAGAGTGGACAGCCCTATGGAGGGAAATGTGGGAAATCCAGCAAAATCGCATATATATTTACCCCTTTGAACTGCCCATCTCACTTCCATGTATCTATCCCAGACACAATACCAAAAGGCACATGCAGAGGATGAACAATGGCAGCACTATTTATAATATCAAAAAAACTGGCAACAACCCAAATATCTTCATGTCAGATCAGATTGAATGAACTAAAACATATCCTCCTAATGCAATATTAGCTATAAGAAGCTATAAGAAAGGGGGCCTCTGGGTGGCTCAATGGTTGAGCAGCTGCTTTCAGCTCAGGTCATGATCCCAGGGTCTTGGGGTTGAGCCCCA
This sequence comes from Taxidea taxus jeffersonii, assembly GCA_003697995.1. Lineage (NCBI taxonomy): Eukaryota > Metazoa > Chordata > Mammalia > Carnivora > Mustelidae > Taxidea > Taxidea taxus. Next base: position 329,767 of record ML105403.1, read on the forward strand.
AGTCAGGCTCCCTGCTCAGCAGGGAGTCTGCTTCTCCCTCTGCCCCTACCCATCCCTTGCTCCTGCTCTCTCTCTCACTTTCTATCTCAGATAAATAAATGAAATCTTAAGAAAAAAAGAAAAAGAAGAAGCTATAAGAAGGAATGAGGCATATTTCTTAGGCTATTATATATATCCTTAAGTGAAAGAAATTATGTGATGCAAAGTGTATATGGTATCCTACTGTTGATCCTATTTATTTATATGACAGAGATCACAAGTAGGCAGAGAGGCAGGCAGGCAGAGAGGAGGAAGCAGGCTCCCTGCTGAGCAGAGAGCCTGATGCTGGGCTCGATCCCAGAACCCTGGGATCATGACCTGAGCAGAAGGCAGAGGCTTTAACCCACTAAGCCACCCAGGCGCCCCCTACTGTTGATCTTAAAATGAGTGAGACACTGGGGAGTGTGGGTGGCTCAGTGGGTTAAGCCTCTGCCTTCGGCTCAGGTCATGATCTCAGTGTTCTGGGATCGAGTCCCGCATTGGGCTCCTTGCTCGGCAGGGAGCCTGCTTCTCCGTCTGCCTCTGCCTGCCTCTCTGTCTGCCTGTGCTCGCTCTCTCTAACAAATAATAAATAAAAAAAAATCTTTAAAAAAATAAAAATAAAAAATAAAAAAAATGAGTGAGACACCATGTGTACACAGACACATACATAAGATTTGTTTATATTTTTAAGTAGACAAATCATAAAATGTTTTAAAATTATCTAGCAGGAGAAGGAGGGAATAAGATGGAGGGGACAGGGATAAAAGCTAGACTTCTTTTAAACACTTTGGGTTTTAAAGTTGACATTGGAACCATGAAAATACATTACATTATTATAGAATAAAATTCCTTTTTAAAAAGTAGTCCCGGGGGCACCTGAGTGGCTCAGTGGGTTAAAGCCTCTGCCTTGGGCTCAGGTCATGATCCCGCGGTCCTGGGATCAAGCCCCACATTGGGCTCTCTGCTCATTGGGGAGCCTACTTCCTCCTCTCTCTCTCTCTGCCTGCCTCTCTGCCTACTTGTGATCTCTGTCTGTCAAATAAATAAATAAATAAATAAATAAAAAACACTTAAAAAAAAAGTAGTCCCCATAACTGAAAGTAAAATGAAACAAATGAAAGTGAATGTGTGTCCAGTTATAGCCACAAAGAGATAGAATGTTCCATATGACCTGAAAACAATAATTTGATCAACCAAAGAGGGATAGACCTTTATTTAGGACAAAAAGAAGTAGGGGTAAAAGAAACACATTGTTTTCAATAATTATATTGGTGGAGCACTGATATTGGTTTGAGATACTGTTTATACAGCAAGAAATAATGCCAGTGAGTAATTATGTTGGCGTTGACAACTAAAATTTTTCAGCATGGGCAAAAGGAGACATAAATATAATATTAAAGTTTTTTTATTTATTTACGTAATCTCTATACCCAACTCAAATGCACCCCAAGATAAAGAGTTGTATACTCTTTCATTGGAGACAGCCAGGTGCCCCAATACAAATATAATATTAATAAGGTTAAGTAAAATCATTCATTCTGAGTTTGAGTTGGAAATACTATGAATTCATATTATGAATTATAAATTCATACGACAATTTGTTTTATAATGTAAATTGTTTCTGTTTCTTAAAAAAATCACATTTTCTAACTATGCCCATTGGAAATTCCTAAAAACAACAACGAATTCAATAGCAATGAGCAGCCCAAGGGATTAGACTTGATTCCTAAATATCATTTCCCACCATAAAGAATGAGAACCACTAGGAAAGTGGTTGCTCCAGGTCTTGGGAAGAAAGTGGGAGGAACCATAATAAAAGGAAAGATAACGTCATACTTATAGAAAGCAAGGCAAATGTCAAACCAATAAAATAAAGATCAAATAAAGAAGCTTCCTGGCCAAATAGGTGACATGCGAGTTTCAGTAAGAATAATAACAGAGGGGCGCCTGAGTGGCTCAGTGGGTTAAAGCCTCTGCCTTCAGCTCAGGTCTTGATCCCGGGGTCCTGGGATCGAGCCCCACATCGGGCTCTCTGCTCAGCGGGGAACCTGTTTCCTCCTCTCTCTGCCTGCCTCTCTGCCTACTTGTGATCTCTGTCTGTCAAATAAATAAACAAAATCTTTAAAAAAAAAGAATAATAACAGAAATGGGTTAAAACACATCCAGTTTGTTTAAGTCCGTGCATCTATAAATATACTTGAAAGAAAACCTACCCCCATTGGTTTCCTTGAATGTGTGTTGTCTATTGCAGTAATCACTAGCCATCCAGGGGACTGAGCACTTCAAATGTGGCTAGCCCAACTGAGGGACAAAAGTTTAAGATTTATGACATTGTAAAGTTTGAGATCTGACACTTCGTTCAGCTACTGAAAAGCTTTTAAGTGTGTTTGGACCAATTTAAGCATATGCCTCTACATTTTCCACTATAAATTTGGGAAATCTGATTGCAGTTCAAGTACTGTTTAAGATGAAAACTTAGCAGAGTATAAAATACACACTAGAATTTAAAGAAAGTCTACCAAAAAAAGATGTAAAGTGACTCATGAATTTTTTTATGTTGATTACATGTTGGAATGTCACACTTTGAAAATATTGGGACATATAAAATATGTTATTAAAATTAATCTTATCTGTTTCTTTTTCCTTTTTCCATGGGGCAGCTAGAAAATTTAAGTTACATTTGTGGCTGGCATTTTATTTCTATTGCATAAGGGTTGCCTTAAAGGATGCTATCATTAGACTGATATATATGGAAAATAACAGGGGAAAAACCCAACTGTTTGTTCTGCTTTTCCTACCCTAACTATACCTCAGAGTAACCAAGTAGTAATGGAGCTAAGTGTCTCTTTTTAGAAGCATTCAGCTAAGGGCACCTGAGTGGCTCAGTCATTGGGCATCTGCCTTCTGCTCAGGTCATGATCCCAGCATCCTGGGATCAAGTCTCTCACCCGGCTCCCTGCTCAGTGGGAATCATGCTTCTCCTTATCCCACTCCTCCTGCTTGTGTTCCTTCTCTTTCTGTATCTCTCTCTGTCAAATAAATAAATAAAATATTAAAAAAAAAAAGAATCATTCAGCTAATAAATAAAGAAGAAGGGATGCCTGGGTGTCTGCTCGTGCTTTCTCTCTCCCTCTTTCTCAAATAAATAAACTCTTTAAAAATAAATAAATAAATAAATGAAGAATAAATGGCAGGGGGTGCCTGGCTGGCTTAGCTGGTAAAACATGGGTTTCTTGATTTCTGGGTTGTGAGTTTGACTTCTGTGCTGGGCATAGAGATTACCTTAAAAAAAAAAAAAAAAGGAATGGCTGAATCAGAACTATCTCATTTTGCACTTCCTAATGAATTGATGGTTTGGGCCTCTCAAATCTGTATCTGGTCAAACTTCTGAATCTAACTACAATTAGCAGAAATATAGGGAACAGAGGTCCATCACTAGAGAAATGCAGTCCAGACAGTGAGAAACTACAGAGGAATCAGCACAATTCTTTCAACAAAAAATTACAAGGTGGCGGAGGAGGGGATGGGAGCGGCTTGGGTGGCTCAGTCAGTTAAGCATCTGCCTTCCACTCAGGTCATGGTCCCAGGGTCCTGGGATCAAGCCCTGTGCTATTAAATAAAATAAACAAAATCTTAAAATAAATTATGAGGGGAGCGTAAAACATTGGAGAGGGAACTGTAAATTATAAAAGATTTGAAAGACATAACAACCACTTGCAGTGAGGGACCTTTCCTGAATCCTGATTCAACAATATCACAGGGGGAAAAAAGGCATAAGACAGTATGGGGAGGTTGAACCCCGACTGGAGAGTCATTGATATTAAGGAATTACTACTGATTCTTTAGATCTGATAATATATTGAGGTTATTTTCTTAAGAGTCCTTATCTTGGAGATATATATTGAAATCTTCATAGGTGAAATTATATTACGTCTGGGATTGGCTTCCAAATGAGCTGGAATAGAGGAAGCTGGTGGGGATAGAGATAAACCAAAATCAGCTGGGAATTGGTAATTGTGGATCTTGAGTGATGAATTCATGGGGGTTTCTTCTTGTTCTCCCTAAGCTTGAAATGTTTGATATTTTCAATAATAAAAAGGGGTTTTTCTTTAATTCAAAAAAAAAAAAAAAGGAGAAGAAGAAGCAATGAGAACGAGTCAGGGTTTAAGGAAAGAACACACACAGCTGAGGTTCTGCCCAGCCTCCTGCTGGCTTCCCTGATGGCGGTACCACCCCTCCCTCACCACAGCCTCCTAAAACACCACCTGCTAGTGTCACTCCTCTGCTCCAAACTGTCCAGCAGGGCATGCGAGGCCTTTCAGAGTGGAGCCCAAGCTCTCTCTTGTAGCATGCTGTGGGTCCTTTGTCTCCACACCTTTGAGGCTGGGCTGCCTTTCCCTGGAAAGCCCTTCACCACCTTGTCTGGTACAGAACTCCTCTGCATCCATCAAAGCCCTGCTTGCTCTGCCCCTTCTGTGATGCCTTCCCTGACTCCCCTAGACAAAGTGGGGCAGTTCCTGTCTTTTCATAGTGATATAGCAACACTGTGCTATTGATGTCTAGGGGTCTCTTTTCACCCCCACACCACTGCCCCTGCTTGCTCTCAGAAAGCAAGTTAGCCTTTGGCTCAGGTCTCTAGCTGGGAGGACAGCACTAAACACTCAGGAGGCTCTCCATGTACACTAAGTGAATAAACAAGCCCCCTACACTGACAATTCTCCTCAATCCTGAATGAAGTTCTCTCTAGCTTTCTACTTCCTTCGGCTGCAATGTTTCATGCATCTGACTCTGTTGCATCTCGCCCCATCCTGATTTGGGAAACTTCATTCCTTCATGGGTGGGCTGTGTTGGGTATATTGGATTCATAGGCAATGACCCTAGGTTGAAATTCCAAAGTTAGGGAATGGTGCCTTTTTATAGTATGTTCAGGATGATAACAATAATTATTATTATTATTAATAAGGAAGGAATAGAGGCAGTTCCAGGGCCAGCAGCTCCTGCTGGCAGGGGCGTTGTGTCATTTATCTTTGTATCTTTCTTTCCTGGGTGGGCCACAGGGCATACTCCCTGATGGGTGGAATGATCTGATTCTGATGTCACAGACTTTTAAAGAATAGTAATGAACTTCACCCAGAAGGGGGCTGAAAAAAACATGGTTAAGGGGCAATTGACCCACGAGGCTGAGAATCGAACCAGGCTGGAGATCTGGTTCCCAAGATCAGGTAAGTTACAGCTCAAAGTATTATAAGAACCTGTAGGAGTGAATGCAGACTTGTACCCTGCAGCTCTCCAGGAAGGGGAAGCCAGGGAGATGGGACCAGAAAACGGAATGTATGTCCCAGGGAAACACTGTCTGCTTCTGCGGACGAGGAAAAGGTGGATTCCGACAATGACTAACCTTGGTGAAAAGTCTGGCGCAAGTCCAGGATGGAGAGGTGGTGGTAGGCAGAGTTCTCCCTCCTGGAGGAGAGCAGGAGCAGAGAAACTCCTGGGTGGATTTGTAGCTGGTGGTGGGGGTTGTTGAGGGGGGGGGTGGGAATTACCGCCCTGAGAGCCAAGCAGAGTGCCACCTGACTCTGTCCTCAGCACTGCCTGACTCTGCAGTTTTGTTAGGTATTTACACAAAGACGGGAAGGCTGCTGATCACACCTGGGAGGGGGAGGACACAAAGCTGAAACCTAGTGCTTGAGATGCAGAATCAAGATTTGAAAGGATAAGACATCACCCTGGAAGCAGGAAAAGAAACTGGCAAAATATTAGGGTGCCTGGGTGGCTCAGTCGGTTAAGCGGCTGCCTTTGGCTCAGGTCATGATCCCAGGGTCCGGGGATTGAGTCCGAATCAGGCTCCCTGCTCAGTGGAGAGCCTGCTTTTCCCTCTCTCTCTGCCTGCTACTATGCCTACTTGTGCACTCTCTCTATCTCTCTTCCAAATAAATAAATAAATAAATAAATATCTTTAAAAAAAAAAAGGAAAAATGTAGATTTCAAAATCTAAGATTTTGAGCTTCACAACCTGCATCTTCTTTTTTAAGTTTATTCTTTTAAGTTTATTAATTTCATTTAGTCATCTGTACACCCAATGTGGGAATCAAACTCCCAACCCTGACATCAAGAGTCACACGCTCTTCTTTTTTATTTTTTTAAGATTTTATTTGTTTATTTGAGAAACACCACAAAAGCACAAATGGGGGAGAGGGCAGAGAGAGAGGGAGAAGCAGACACCCTGCTGAGTAGGAAGACCTATGTAGGGCTCCATCTCAGGACCCTGGGATCATGACCTGAGCGGAAGGCAGACACTTAACTGACTGAGCCACCCAGGAGCCCCTCACATGCTCTTCTGACTGAGCCAGCCAGGTGCCCCCATAAAACCCATCTTAGAAGGAAAGAATGGAGAGCTATGACTTAGCCACAATGCTTGTGGAAGAGAGAGAAACAAAAGAAAAATCTGAGGGTGCTCAGTTAAGCCCAGACTTTGAAATGCTGTCACAAAAGCTGATGGCTGTGGCCCAGAGCAGTGGCCCCAAACCTTGCTCTCATGGCCCATCACCATGGCTTCCGCCATGATGACAGACCCCTTTGCTCTTGATCACCCTTAGGTCAACTCAATTCCTCACAAAACAAAGTCTAGATAAATAAGACTAGTGTGCTGGTCATAAACACAAGACATACAAACATAAACGCGGAACTGCCGGCTGTAAAATGTTCGTGCGCCTTCCTGGCTCATCTCTCCTGCCACCGGGGTCCTCATGCTCAGCAAGGGGCTGCATTCCAAGACTACAGTAACAAACATCCCAAGACTGGCCTGGAAGACAAAAACCCCTAACCCTGACCCATGGCCCAAAGTTGAAGGAATCAGAGGTGTTTTACATGGAATAGAAAGACTTACGGGACATCCAGAGCTGCACGTAAGCACCTGATGGCAGGTTGTCCCAGAGGGCGGGGCTCACACGGTGTTTCCCGAGGGCTTGGGGGTAGCTTCCCAACCCTGGAGAGACCCTCAGCTACCTTCTAGGTAAGTCTGTGCTCTTGAGCAGATCTTTTGGCTAATGGAAGCCAATCCCATCACCCTTCCAAACCAGAGGCTCTTCATCAGAAAAAATGGGGAAGCCAGACCTCTCTTGTGTAGAGCAAAATGGTCAACCTACCCTCCCTGCCCCTGCCCTCTTTGGAGCACATTCTCCCTTCCTCTGGCTGCCTTTGATAGAGACAGGGTGGAGTTGAGGGGAGAGCATTGAGTGTGAGGTCAGCAGAACCCTGCTGTTGATTCCCTCCAAGGTCAGAGAAGCCCCACCCCTCCGGGCCTCAGTTTTCCCATCTGTGACACCATGAGTGGATTGGACTGGTTCACAGGTCTCAGGCTGAACCTGGGCCACAGATGTGGTTGGCTTGGCCTGGGCACTTGAAACAGTTGTTTTCTAATTTATTGACAATATTTAAAAATGAGGGTATTCAATATGATACAACATCATATGACATAAGGCCATATGTATAAGGAAATATCTGCATTCTCCTGAAAAATACAGAAGCTCTAGCAAGCCTAGGCCTGCCCTGGGACACCTGGGTGTTTCAGTTGGTTAAGCGTCTGCCTTTGGTTCAGGTCATGATCCCAGGGTCCTGCTTCTCCCTTTCCCTCTGCTGCTCCTCCTTCTTGTCCTCTCCCTCTCTCTCTCTGTCAAATAAATAAATAAAATCTTGAGAAAAAAAAAAAAAGGAAAGAAAAGAAAAGAAGCACCACCTTTAGATAGGGCCAGAGTCCCCAGCTGCCCCTGTCATTGCTCCAACAGCCTGTGGATGGGGTGACCATATACTTTATCCTCCAAACTGGGACCAGGGAGGAAGGGAGTGCTTTCCATAATGTCAGGACAACAGATGGGAATAAAAACTATCCCAGAAGAACCGACAGGCAGTCATCCTCCATGTAGGGTATAAGAAGTTTAAAGTGGCTTCCTGCTCTTAGATCCAACACTCCTTTTAGGGAATATATCTCCAATCTGGACACTGCTTTCTGCAAATGATGTCCATCAAAATGGGTTTAACAAATAATTTATTCCAGCACGGTGAAGATCTGTCTAACATAATGCTGTAAGGAAAAAGCAAAATGCAATTTTGTTTGTGTAGCATGATTATAATGCTAATCTTTAAACTCACCCTGTGCAGAGAATGAAAGAGTCGAAGGAAATTCGGTGACATATTAACAGTGCCTTGTTGGGGGGTTGGGGCTTTTTCTTCTTGTACCTTTTAAATATTTTCCAAACTTAACTTTCATGTAGTTCTTTCCTGAGGGAAAAGCCCACTTGCTGGATGGCAGCCAGCAGCTGGGCAGAGGGCAGGGAGCATCCTGTAGGCAGAGCCTGGGTGGGGTAGCAGGGTGGCAGGTTCCATGATCAATTCTGTGATGTCTCCCCTGGGGCCACACGAAGCTGCTTGGCAAAGCTGGCCATTGACTCTGTTTCGGTCCTTTCAGAAATGAACAGGGCATGAGGGGTAGTAGGAGATACGGCCTTCCAGTTGTGGAATGAAAAGTCACGGAATAGAGGACAGAGCATGGGGAATATAGTCAATGGTACTGTAATAGGGTTGCACTGGGACAGAGGGGAGCCACGCTTGTGGGAGCATAGCATAATGTCTAGAGAAGTTGAATCACTGTGTCGTACACTTGAAACTAATGTAACATTGTGCGTCAACTATACTCAAATTTTAAAAATTACAAAAAAAGAAAAGAAAAGAAAGAAACTGACTAGCGCAATGCAGTAGGCAAAACAATGACCCCCAAAGCTATCTATGCCTTGATCCTTGGAACATGTGATGATACTGCCTCCCAGGGCAAAAGAGACTGTGCGGATGTGATTAAGTCAAGGGCCTTGAAATGGGGAGATTATCCTGGATTATCCGGGTGGGCCCCACCTAATCACATGAGTCCTTAAAAGTAGAAGAGGAAGGTGATGAGGGGGTTAGAGAGATGCGTCTGGGAAGGATTCGGGCCGCCACTACTGGCCCTGAAGACAGAGAAAGCTTGCCACGAGGCGAGGAGTATGGTGGTCTCTTTCAGTTCCTGTTCAGCAAGAAAACAGGGGCTTTGGTCCTGAAACCACAAAGAACGAAATCCTTCCAACAACCTGAGTGAGCAGAGAACGGATTCTCCCCCAGAGCCCCCGGAACGGGACCCAGGCTTGTTGACACCTGGATTTTAGTCTGGTGAGACCCAAGACTAGATTTCTGACCTACAGAACGGTAAGATAATACATCTGTGTCATTTTTAAGCCACTACATTTGTGATGATTTGTTATGGCAGCAGTAGAAAATAAATACAGGCAAGAACAGAGCACTGGCTGTTGTGGGGCATGGGGGGCAGGGTATGGTGGCTAAGCCCAGCTCTACCATCAGGGGCTCCTATGCCCTTGGAGAGCCTTTGGTTCTTGGGCTTTTTCTTCCATGGAGGACAGCAGTAATCTCATAACCCCTTGCAGCTCAGAAGCTCTGTTTGGCATGTGTACTGGCCCTGAATTTTGCAGAGGGAGGAGTTTTTTTCCCACTGCAAAGTACAGGATCCCATGGAGATTCCTTAAAACACTAAAAGTAGAACTACGATATGATCCAGAAATCCCACTTCTGGGTCCGTATCTGAAGGAAACAATATCCCTATCTTGAAAAGATACCTGTGCCCCCATATTCACGGATGCATTATATACAACAGCCAAGACAGAGAAACAATGTACCTACACACTGATGGATGAAGGACAAAGTCAATGTGAGATAGATATATATTTTTATCTCCATTATGTATATAAGGGAATATCATTCAGCCGTAAAAAAGAAGCACATGCTGACATTTGCAACAGATGTTGCAACATGGACATGTTGCAAGTACATGGACAGAACTTGAAGGGATGATTCTAAGTGAAATAAGTCAGAAAAAGACAGATACTTTATCATCTCACTTAAATGAGAATCTCAAAAACCAAACTCCTAGAAAGAGGGCTGATGGAGGCTTTTCCAAGGTGAGGGGTGGAGGGAGGGCGGCGTGGATGAAGGTAGTCGGAAGATACAAACTTGCAGTTATAAACGCTGAGAATGCACACTACGATGACTGGAGTTCACAGGTCTGTATTATGTATTTGAAAGTTGATCAGAGAGCAGATCTTGGGGCGCCTAGGTGGCTCAGTCGTTTAAGCATCTGCCTTCAGCTGAGGTCTGATCCCAGGGTTCTGGGATCGAGCCCTGCATCGGGCTCCCTGCTCAGAGAGGAGTCCGCTTCTCCCTCTGCCCCTCCTCCCACTCATTCTCTTGATCGCTCTCTCTCTCTCTCTCTCAGATAAATAGGTAAAATATTTAAAAAATATAAATAAAATGGGAAAGCTAAAACTAAAAGAAATAAATAATTAAAGAGCACAGGACTCTTATCCTCCTTCAACCGATGGGCTGCTGGGAGTGGGGGTGAGGACAAAGGCATACTCAGGGGAACGAGCCCAAGCCCTCCTTTTCCCAGAGCTGCTAGCAGACTCTGCCCACAGTCGGCTGGCCATGCTTTATGTTTGCTGTACCTGCCCCTCATGGAGAGGTCAGCGTTTTCTCCGGGATGCTCCCAGGCTGCTCTACCATTTGCTGGCAGCCCAAATGGGGAGCGGGGAGAGCATGTGGAAGCTTGGGGAAGGTACACAGAACTCCTGAGTGCCTCCTGCTTCTTTGTGCCTGCCTCTCAGCCCCTCTGCTGGGGCACCGCATAGAAGGGTGGGCCCCAGGGTTGGTCTGGGGAGGGTAGGTGGCTCCCTGCAGGACCCTTTGGGGCCCCCTGGCTGGGACCCTGCTTCTCTGCCCTGCTTTCTTCTGCAGCACCGGCGCAGGCGGCTTCCCACCCTAGTGCTTTGATGGAGCGCAGACAGGCCCTGGGGTGCTCTCTGTCTGTTCCTGTCTCTGGGGCTGAGCCAAGGTGGAATGTGGGAGGCCTGTGTGGTTTGGGGCTCCCCACCCTGCCCAAGCTGAGACCTCATCCTGAGGTGGCCCCGGTGAGAGCTTGAGCCCCTTCCTCAAAGCACAGTCCCCTCACAAGCTCAGAGCCATACTTGGGTGAATACCTCTCTGAGCCTCAGTTTCCCCATCTGTCAAATAGAGATAGTAAATAGTACCTACCTCAAAGGGTTGTTATGGTGATAAAAATCAGAAAATTTCTAACGAGCCCTTAATACGTCAGTGTCTGGCATGTTATAAGCAAGTGTTCAGTAAGTCTTGACTGTTTTTATTTTTAATTACAGCATTAATAAAATCATTATGAAGTCATTGTAAGGACAAGAGCAATTCAGTTCTCTCTCTGGGGCCCTTCCCATGTCTGGGATGAATGGGTTGCACTGGGTGATATCTGGAGTGCTGCCCCTCTCTGAGATCCTGAGTTGCCTCAGTTTCCCCACCTCTTCCTAGGCATGCAATGGGCATATGGCAAGCACAGGCTGATGCTGAGATGGCAGCGCCCTGGGGCCTGGTTCCTGGTCTGCTGCCTGCTGCCTGGGGGCCCTCAACTGAAAGATGGGGCTGATGGAATTTTAGACCCTCCCATGCCTGCCCCTGCCTGTCTTCACGAGGCACCCTGCAGGCTTGGCCAAGATGGCAGCTGAGGAATGAGGAAGTCTGGGGAGCCATCTTGGTCATGCTACCATGTAGACTGAGGCCTGACACAGCCTGGGGCAGCCTTCACCAGTCCCCCCAACCCCGCCCCTGCCCTTATCTTCTGTAAATCCCAACACTCCAGCAACCCAGTCTCATCACCCTGTCCCACACCATAGGGTGCCCTGTAGACACATTGTCCCTCAAGAAATTGGAACCCCAGCTCTGGTCATAGTAGAGTGAATAGTGATCAGATCCAGACATGGCTGGTGAGGACCAAAAAGACCCATCATCAGTGAGGTCAGGTGGAATGGTCCAGACTACCAAGCTGTGCTCACAGACTCCAGTAACTAAGACGGCTTTGGAAGTTCAAGGTTGACATGTTGGTGCCCCGCCTCCATACCGTCACCCTTCCCATTGTGTGCCCTCTAGGCAGGGCCTGACTTCCAGCTGCTAGCCCCTCTGTCTTTTGGCCTTGGGGTCTGTTTGGATGCTAGGTCTACCCTACTTGTACACCAGCTGGGAGTCCCAGGGAAGTACGTCCCTTGAGAGTGGCCTCCTCTGCTGATGAACAGAGGCTGGTGGATAAGTACCCCAGGGCCCGTGCACCTCCGGGGCGGCCGGGGCGGGGGGCGGGTAGAATCCCAGAGCTCCTTATGGTATTCTAGCTGTCTGTAGTGGACAACTGCTGGAGAGTATGGTCTGTACTAGCTTCCTTCCCTCCTGTCTCCCTTCTCCACCCCTGTTAGGAGCTGAGTCCTATCCCCACAAAACTCAGAGGTTGAAGCCTTCACCTCTAGGACCTCAGAATGGGACCTTATTTGGAAATAGGATTGCTGCAGATGTAATTAGTTGAAATGAGGTCAGTAGGTTGGGCGCTGATCCAACGTGACTGTGTCTTTATAAAAAGGGGGGCTGTGGACACAGACACATGCAGCCTGGAGAACACTAGGTGAGGGTGGAAGGCAGAGACCAGAGTGAGACTTCTACAAGCCCAACGATGCCACATATGGCCGGGAAACTGCCAGAAGCTGGCCCTCAGAAGGAACCAACCTTGCTGACACCTTGATTTTGGACTTCCAGCTTCTAGAACTGTGAGACGATAAATTTCTGTTATTTAAGCCCCCTCCCCCACCCCATCCCTGACCCAGTTTGTGGTACTGTTATTACAACCCTAATAAACACATTCTTCCCCATGGTGGTATTTTTGAGACTGGCCAAATAAAGTATTTCTCCTCCAGTCTTTGTCCGGGGTCAGGAACTCGAAGCTGAGGGATGGGGGAAAGGAGGCAGGCTGCTTCCATCAGGCAGGAAAATGTCAAGTGAGCACATGAAAAAGAACCTGGGAACTGGGGGGGGCAGGGGCAGGTTGAAGACCAGAGCCCACCCTCTGAACCAAGATTTGGGGAAGTGCAGGGTGATTCTGTGTGTTTTCAGGGACAGGACATCAGGGTGAGACATCGGCTCCCGCTGCCAAGGCAATGACCCCTTTGACACCCTCCTTTAGGTACCCTCCACTCCTGGCTGATGGGGAGATGGCTGGGTGGCCCCCATGCTCTCCCTGGATCAGGAACAGGTGGTTTATGTGTGTGCAGAGCAGGAGCTCGTACGAAATTCCTATAGAGAAACCAGCCTCCTGCTTAAGAGAAGGGGTGAGTGGCCACCATGCCACCCCACCCAGGGTCTCCTGGAAGTCTCACTGTTTAATAAAGCATGGGAAAATGGAGAAAATGAGAATATGGAGGAAAAGAATCTTCTAGAATCTCATAAGAAAAAGAAATTTGGGTTTGGGTTAAAAATTTAATGTTAATTTGGGGGAGCTAAACATACATCAAGAGGGGAATAACTATATCCCTAAGAGTTCATCCCCCTGACTCAGCCAAGGTCCTTGCTTGTTCTACTCAGTGCCTCCTGGCCCCTCGGCCCTTCTCCTGGTTGGATCGCATGGCTCGATTTATTGGCATAGGCGATGCCCCTGTCCTGACTGGGTACCGAGGGCTGATGCTTTGAGAAGGAGCAAGGCCTGTAATAGGCATAGAGGCTTGGCTGTGCCAAACCTGACTCCCCTTGACATGGGCCTCAATCTCCCTCTCCTCCAGTGTGGTGCTGGGGTGGGGACAGGACGTCACAAAGCTTTCAGCTCACCACTTCCGGGGGCAGCCATTCTGAGGGCCTTTCTCTGAGATCCTGCTGGCTGGAGTCCTAGAGGCTGAGGGGGGGCGGTCCCTGAGGGTGGAGTGCTGGTGGGAGGGCAGGGTGGAGGGGCATTGTGGGGGGCCAGGGCAGGCTTGGGGCTAAATGGGCAGCCTGTGGGTGCTGGAGACTAGGCAGGATTCCTGATAGTTTGGGTGTAACTTGAAATTCTGCCATTTTCCATCTTATCTCATCATCAGAAGGAAATCAGACGAGAGAGTGTTGAGCTCATTCTAATGGAAGTAATTTTTTTGCCCTCTGGTTCCTATCAATTAAATCCTCTTTTCTGTTGATCATCTTCAGAGACTCTCTGAAAGGTCTTTCTGGGCCGATTGGCACAGAGCTAATTAGGCTAGTAAGTACAAGTCAAGTGCTGTCCCCACAGGGCCACGGGACAGCTGCTCAGCCTTGGGCACCATTTGGCTTGGGTTTGAAGCTCAACCCTACTATTAAGCAGCTGTGTCACTGTTGCTAAGGTACTTGCCAGTCTGTGCCTTAACTTTCCCACCTGTAAAATGGGAATGATAGCAACGCAGACCCATGTATCCAATATCTACTGGGTCTTAATCCCTGGGGTTGCAGAGGAACCTCGGATTCAAGCTGTCCAAAACTGGACTGGACACCTTTCTTCCCCATTCTGCTCCTCTTTTGGCATTTCCCACCTCAGTAAATGGCCTACCATCAGCCAAGCCCCACACCTGGATGCCTAAGGCAGAAAGCTATAAAAAAAAAAAAAAAACCCTCAAGTGTCACTTCCTCCCTCCAGGAAGCCCTCCTTGATCACTTTCATCCTCCCATGGGTTAGAGAGCCCTCCAGCAGACTTCCATGTCATCATGTGTGTTTCTCTTTGACACACTTACATTTTAATCATCTCTTGGTGTGTCTCTCTCACTAAATGGTGAGGTCCTTCAGGGAGGGACCTTTTAGTCTTCTTAGAATCTCCAAGACCTAGTATAGGACCTGCTTGGGATGGTTTCTGAGAGTCTAAACCTCTGTTATCTCCATCATGCACATTCTCCCCAGCCCCAAATAAACAGGCAATTCATATATTTATTTTTAAGAAGATTGGTTTATTTTATTTTTTTTAAGATTTTATTTATTTGTTTGACAGAGAGAGAGATAACAAGTGAGGCAGGCAGAGAGAGACGGGGAAGCAGGCTTCCCACTGAGCAGAGAGCCTGATGTGGGGCTCGATCCCAGGACCCTAAGATCAGGACCTGAGCTGAAGGCAGAGGCTTAACCCACTGAGCCACCCAGGCTTCCCTGATTTGTTCATTTTAGAGAGAGAATGAGAGTGTGGAGAGAAGAGCAGAGGGAGAGGGAGAGAGAGAGAATCTTCAAGCAGACTCCACACTGAGCACTGAGCCCAATGCAGGGCTCGATCTCAGGACCCTGAGCTCAAGAGTCAGACACCTAACCGACTGAGCCACCCAGGTGTCCCTAAACAGGCAATTAAGATAAAACAGTGTGCTAGCTTCAAGACAAATCCCCCTAGCCACACCTCTCAGCTAGACTGCAGTTCTGGAATCTTCCAATATAGAACGCTGGCGTTGCCTCCAGGGTCTGAGGTGGCATGGAACGATAGTGAATTCAGGAGTTATCCTGTGCTTTTAAAAACATATTATTTTATTTTTTATTTATCTAGTCACAGATGTACCTATATGTTATAAATTATGTATTCATAAATTATAAATTGTATATTTTTATGTAAAATCTTATATTTATATTTGTGTTTAAATTTTATTCATAATTTTATAAAAATTATATATAAATTATAAATAAATGCAATTATATTTATATGTATTTTATAAATTATAAATATAATTATATTTATAAATTAATTTATGAATTATAAGTTAATATAATTATATTGATTGTAATATAATATAATATAATATATATAATATAATATAATTATATTGATTTGTAATTTATAATTTATAAATTTTTAGATTATAATTATAATATAATTTAAAAATTTGTAAAAATATAATTATCTATAAAATATATGTATATATTATATATATACATATATAATATAATATAATTTCTATTAAATATAATTTAATATATATATAATACAGAAAATATAAAAATTATGATTATAATTTATAAATTATAAATATTGTTTTTATTTTTAATTCCAGTATAGTTAACATACAGTGTTACATTAGTTTCAGGTGTACAATGCAGTACTGATGCATCTCCATCAGTAAGTCTGGGGCAGACCTGAGAATCTGCATTTCCAACAAGGTCCATAGTGATGGAAAGCATGTGATGCTTGTCTGGGGACCACATTTTGAGAAACACTGCCCTGAGCAATTTCCAAAATAAATGCTTGTCTGTCTGACAGATACCAGCACAAATGAAATGTGCTCACACGTAGATCAGCATCATAGTTGACAGCCTGCTTTTTGAGGGTTGTTTTTTTTTAAGATGTCATTTATTTGCTTGATGGGGAGAGAGAGATAGCACAAACAGGGATGGGGAGGGGCAGAGAGAGGGGGAGAAGCAGACTCCGGACTCTGGGTTCGATCCCTGGACCCTGGGATCATGACCTGAGCCAAAGGTAGATGCTTAACCAATGGAGCCACCCAAACATCCCTCTTTGAGGGTTTAAAAATATATTTGTTTTTTAAATATGTTCAGAAGCTTTTAGTGGCAAGATCTCATTGTATCTTAGCTTCCCCATCTGTAAAATGGTTAGGTTCTAGTAACTACCCCCCCCATTGCTATGAGGGAATCCAGAAAAAGTATGTAGCCCAGTGCCTGGCACACTGTTCCATCCTTTCTGGAAATTACCTATTATGACCTTGATCTCATATTTCTGCTGGACTAGGAGATTAGTGCCATAAGTCCTCCTGTGAATCCCAAATCATATGAAGTACATACATGAAAATTGAGAATGGGGGCACCTGGGTGGCTCAGTCATTTAAGCATCTGAATCTCGGTTTTGGCTCAGGTCGTGATCTTGGGGATCATGGGGTCTAGCCTCGTGTCGGGCTCCACGCTTAGCACAGCGTCTGCTTGTCCCTCTCCCCCTGTCTTTCCCCTGTTGGTGTTCTCTCTGTCTCTCTCCCTCAAATGAAGAAATAAATAAAATCTTTAAAAAAAACCCTGAGAATTAACTACATTGTGTCCCAAGCTCATGAGTGGGGAGACAATTGTTCTTAGCCCTCAGAGGGGAGGGGAGTAGGAGTCTACATGCCCTCAGCCATACCCGCTTGGCCCTGGGTCTGGGCGTCCCAGAGATGGACAAAGAATTAGAAAAGGTGGTGCTGAAACCATTCCTCGGGTCAAATTTTACTACAGTTTGGATTGTAAAAGTAACATGTGTTTGTCCTGAAAAACTGGTATGTTAATGGCATCTCTGTCCTTCAGGACAGCTGGTGGTGTCCACTGGCCAACAATGTGTTCTGCATCCTTCTCCACTGCCTAGGGATGTGCAAATGTACAGGGGTAGCATCTTATTGTCTTTCTCTAGGGCAAGTTCAGTGTTTGACCATACTGATGCAAGATTTCCTGCTTTGGTCTTCAGAGAGGTACTATGAGGGACATGCATTGTTGTTGGTGACTTTCGTGGCATAAAAAGTTACTGCTCCTTACACTCGCCCAGAGAACAGAATGTCCTGATACTGAGTCAGTGCAAGGAAGACTTTTCTAATCCGGAGGTCCCAGGCAGGGGTGATGGGGGAACTGAGTTTAGTCAGGTAACAAGCACCGGTCGGGCCCTCTGAGGAGAGGGCTTCTCTTGCAAAATGCCTCCCCAGAGAAAAGAACCTCATTTCAGTGACAACTTCTGAACCTCCGAACCTCTCTCGATCCTTTGAGTTGCCTTCCTCAATGCCTCTCAGTGCATCTCATCTCTTCCACCGGCTTCCCAGTGTGCCCACAGATGTCCCCTCAGAGCAGACTGACCACAGGCCCACTGTGGGCTGCAGACATGGTTCCTGCAGCAGAAGCAAGGGTCCCTTGTGGGATGGGGCTGTTGGCACCCACCTAGAGTTACCCTGTCTTCCTAACAACTCGTGCTCACCTGTCTAGCCTGCCGGAGGGAAAGTGATTCTATGCCTTTTACCCTGTCTTTCCTCCACTGACAATGTCCACGAGGGCTGGTTCCTGCTTGCAGGACTCGTGGGTTCTGGGGACCCCAGCGTGCCTGTCCATCTGCCGGCCCTCCTCTCTGGCCTCGGCAGTACTCCCACCCCCAGCAAGGCTCCCACCTCTGAGCACTCACACCTCTATTCTCTAGGCTAGGCACCCTCCTCTCCATTCTCCCTGTTCCTCCCTAGGTCAGCTGAGATAGATGCCTGCCCTCCTAGGAGCTGTGCCCTTCCATGTGCTCCCTCAGCCCACCAGCTTGTCCCTCACTTGTTTTTTCAAAAGATTTTAATTATTTATTTGAGAGAGAGAAAGAGTGAGAGAGCACTAGCCAGGGGAGCTCCAGAGGGAGAGGGAGAAGCAGACTCCCCATTGAGCAGGGAGCCCGATGTGGGGCTGGATCTCAGGACCCTGGGATCATGACCTGAACCGAAGGCAGATGCTTAACTGTCTGAGCCACTCAGGCGCCCCATCCCTCACTTTCTACAATCACCCATTCTTTCAAAATATGTTAGACATAAACTGGGTCATATTATAAGTGTTGTTCTGCAACTTGCTTTTTCCCTTCAACATTTATCTTGACCCCTGTCCCAAGAGCTCCCTGCCCTCTCTCCCACGGTCAGGGTATCTGGTGAGGGATTGGATGCTTCCCCTGCTGAGGGACACTAGGTTGTTCCCACTTTCCCCATTACAGAGTGTTGCAAAGAACATTCTTGTGCACAAATCTCTACACAGATGGAGAAAAATAGTCTAGGATAGAAATCTGAAGGTAGGGGCACCTGGTTGGCACAGTCCTCCCTCTTTAAGGACTTGTGCTCCCTCTCCCTCTGTCAAATAAATAAGTAAAATCTTAAAAAAAGAAAATCTGAAGGTAGACGGGCCCTTAGGCAGTTCAGTCTGGTAAGTGTCAGGCTCTTGATTTTGGCTAAGGTCATGATCTCGTGGTCATGGGATGAAGTCCCTCAGTGGGCTCTGCACTCAGTGGGGAGTCTGCTTGTTCCTCTCCCTCTGCTCCTACCTCTGCTCATTGTCTCTCTCTCTCAAATAAATAAATAAATAAATCTAACAACAACAAAAAAATCTGATGGTAGAGTTGTTGGGTTAGATGGTATATACTCACTTTGAATTTTGAAAAGAAATTCCAAAGTGCTTTCCAGAACCTACATACCTGTTTTCATTTCTACCAGTGATGAAAGGGCTCTCACCAATGTTCAAGGCCTGTGGAACTGAACTGAGCCCTGGCACATCCTTTCTAGTGACCTATGGGGTAGTGTCTCCCAGCAGCCCTGCAGCCCCTGGCCGTCCCTTTTCCCAGGACTTCTCCCTTCCATCTGCTGGTCCAGGTGCGCAGGTCTTCCGGAATCCAGAAAGCCTCTGGGTGCTGGGCCCCATCTGAGATGCGAATGAGGACAGGAACTGGAGGCTTTTAGTAGTTAATGAAAAACTCATTTGTTTTGCTGATGGACCCACTGGGGTTTTGACATGCTGTTTGTTTCATTTTTGTCCTTTCTGTGGCTTTGGAAGTGGCAGGTGCTTCTCCCCCCACCCTCCACCCCAGAACGTGTGTGAATCTGCCGCAGTGAAAGGGTGTAGCAGGTGAGGCCCCTGCTGGTGGCTGCCGGTAACAATGGCTGTAGCCCGGAGTCTTATTTCCTACAGTCACTTGTCCAGCCACTAATAAGCCATTCATTTGTAAGATAATGATGAAACTTTCCATATGTCAGGCACTGTACTAGGCTGGGATGCAGAGTCATTATACAGTTACAGATTTGAGGGGGAAGCCCACGGGGGGGGGGTGTTCCCAGCTAAGCCCCCAAAGTAGGATGGAGCACAGAGTGGGAAGAGAGAGAGAGGATGCTGGAAGGGCAGGCAGGGGCTGGATCCCCTAGGTTTTGAAGAGTACCCCAAGAGCAATGGGAAACCACCAAAGAATCTGTAGCAAGGGTAGGTGGAGTAACAGGATTTGATTTATGATATTAAAGGTTCCCTCCACTTACAATGGGACCTTAGGACCCAGTTGACCTCTGGCTTGGAGGAAGGAACCAGGCATCAACCTTGGATAGCAGAATCACTGGGTTTCTGTTCCTCTGGACAGTTTGAATTCCTCCCTTGTTCCTGGGATGGGGCTAGGATTAAATGACTGTGGCCTGGGCAAGTGCGGTGTTTTGGGGGAGGTGCCCAGGATGGGGGCAGGAGGCCCAGCTTCAGGCAGCCAGCCCCCAGCAATGCAGGGCCAAGAACTGTGTGCTCCATTAGTCCTTGCAGAAGCAGTGGGGATTTGTGGGGTGGAGGGGGGGAACCCTGGAGCAACTAGACAGGCTGGAGAGTGGGTCTGAGGCACCAGCTCCATTCACACCCACAACCTCTCACTAGCACCCCACACTGCTCACCCTTCTGCAGAGAAATATGGCGAGGCTTTCCACATTCGCTGGGCTAAAGCTCTTCAAAAGCCCATTGCAGGGGCATCTGGGTGGCTCAGTGGGTTAAAGCCTCTGCCTTCAGCTCAGGTCATGATCCCAGGGTCCTGGGATCGAGCCCCGCATCAGGCTCCCTGCTCAGCGGGGAGCCTGCTTCCTTCTCTCTCTCTCTGCCTGCTTCTCTGCCTACTTGTGATCTCTGTCAAACAAATAAATAAAATCCTTAAAAAAAAAAAAAAAAAGCCCATTGCAGAACCTAGCTGATAACCGTGAACTGAGCTAGTTCTCCACGTACACTGCCTGCCTTAATGCTCACAGCTGCCCAGCAGGAGCGTGAGGAGCCCATTAAACAGCAGGGGGAGCTGTCCATCTGAGCTGCGGAGTTAGCCAGGTCTTGCATCCATGAGGGCAGAACCAGGGTCTCAACCGGGGCCCTTCACCCTTCTCTAGCCTCCCAGAGGCTCAGTGTTAAAAACCTTTCTCAGTGTCTGACCTCAGAATGCCCGTGGGTCCTCCAAGCCCCTCACCTCCTTAGCTAGCCTACCCATCCTCGCTGCCCTGCTAGTCAGCCCACTAGGCCCCTCAGAATGCAGGAGACCCTGGGCACTGTGTCACACTGCAGGACTCGAAGTCGTCGGTCCCCTCACTGGACCTTGCATTGCTGGAGGGCCAGCCTCTGCTCTGACCCACCTATCCCTGGTCTCCCATCACCCTGCAAAAGGGTGCTGTGTAAGGCTCGTGGGGGTCGACGAGAGACCCTTGGTAAAGACCCCGGTGACCTGGTGTTTTTCAGAGTGGCCCAGTGAAAAGTGAGCGCCCCTCTTCTGCATCGTAGCCAGAATATCCTAGACTCCAGGAGTGTGAAGGTAAAAGCAGGAGCGTGCTTGCCTGGGGTGGGGGTGGGGGATGTAGTGGTTCAATGCACAGCTTCTGTCCAGGCCCACATCTTGGTCACACGCTAACTCTGTGAGCTTGGGCGAATCACTCAGCTGCTCTTTGCCTCAGTTTCCCCATCTGTAACTGGAGATGTGTTTGTACCTATTTTATAGGGTTGTGGTGAAAATAAAGTGAGCTACCATGTCTAGCATGCTTAGCATAGTGCCTGGCAAATACTCTGTTTAAAGATAAACTGAGGCAGGGTGTCTGGGTGGCTCAGTTGTTAAGCATGTGCCTTATGCTCAGGTCATGATCCTGGGGTCCTGGAATCAAACCCTGCATTGAGGTCCCGGCTCAGCAGGAAGCCTGCTTCTCCCTCTCCCACTCCCCCTGCTTGTGTTCCCTCTCTCGCTGTGTCTCTTGTCAAATAAATAAATAAATAAAATCTTAAAAAAAACTATTAAAAAAGGTAAACTGAGGCATATTGAAAATTGCAGTGTTTATGCAAGCAAAAACGGATTCAAATCAGGCAACATCCAATCTAGCCGATAGAAAAGTGCTCTGATGAGCTGTACAAAAGACTTTTATAGGCAGAAGGGGACAGGAGCAAGAAAGTTCTACTAGGAACAAACAAAGAAACAAGCAAAAAACCAGACTGGATATTGCAAGGTCACTTTCCCTGAGGAGAGAGCAGGGCTTTGGGGGTGGATTGCCTCACTAGCGCTGGTCAAGCAATTCCTGACTGACTGGCTTAAGATTCCATTTCTGGGACAGCCAACACTGCAGTTCAGTTCAGTCTTGGTTTGGTGACTGGGGTTTAGCATAAGTGGCTTCATTTTGGGCCTTTTTAAAAAAAATTTTTAACTTAATTTTTTTAAAGTAATCTTTACCCCCAACACGGGTCTCGTAACTCTAAGATCAAGAGTCCTATGCTCTCTCCGCTCTCCCGACTGAGCCAACCAGGCACCCCTGAGCCTTGTTTTTTAACAATGTAAACATTTGTTTTTCTTGTCCTGCTCTCCAGAGACTCAGAGTTTGGCAGAGGGACTGAGAGGCAATTGTACGAGCATATAATACACTCCCTAAGAGGGAACCAAGTACTCTACATAAGCTTGGACCCCACATTTTTGAGGCCCAGGCGATTCCAGAGATGTTCCCATTTTAAGTTTCTGACAGCTTCTGATTCATAATTGGGCAAGAACTGCTCTTTGTTTGGGGGAAACCACCTCAAAATTAAAGCCAGAAATTTGTTTTTGAGCTGAATTTTTGCCTGCGAGCTAAATCGTCCTGTTTCCAACTGGGAAGAGTTGTCCTTCCTGGGAGTGGAGTTGCTTCTGAGAAGGTGATCCTGATACTAAGAAAAAGAGCCAATTATTAGAAGGAGGGAGAGAGACCATTTATTGCCCTCACAGGGTCCAGGGAAAACTGGAGGCCAGGTCTTTGTGGAGAATCTTGGTCACAAGGAGGTGGGCACCAGATGGTTGGCTCATCCTAGCCACAGGGCAGCAGACGAGACCAGAAGGTGCCCTGTGGGCTGGCAAGGGGGGGCTGTCCAGCAGGCAGACCACAGAGCAGGGGGGGCTCCTGGCCCATAGGAAGCTTTTCTCTTCTACAACATAATTCCCTCCTGCCATTTCCAAATCTTTCTGGAAAAATTTGTTTCTGGTCCTAGCCATATTTGGGGACTCACAGAGGATCCTGTGCCTGTGGCCAGATGCATGGACCTGAAGACAAAGATTTCCTCAGGAATATTCAAGGGAGAAAAAGTGGGCATGACTGGCATTC
Organism: Taxidea taxus jeffersonii; assembly: GCA_003697995.1. Classification (NCBI taxonomy): domain Eukaryota; kingdom Metazoa; phylum Chordata; class Mammalia; order Carnivora; family Mustelidae; genus Taxidea; species Taxidea taxus. The sequence goes on from ML105403.1 coordinate 352,756, forward strand.
CTAAGACCTCAGTCCACTGCTCCTTGAGCATTAAAGGGAAGGGTGACCTTTCAGGCTGGAGAATCTGGGGCATCAGGAGTGACTCTGCTGAGGAGTGAGGAAAGCCAGGGCTCAGGGAGGGCTGCACAGAGGAGGTGACTCAAAGCAGGGTTTTGAAGGATGAATAGGAGTTCAACAGTGAAGCAGACAAGTGAAATTATTCCTCCTGCTTTCCCTGGTTTCCACCCATTACACACCACCTGAGAAATGCACACTGGCCTTTGAGAGACTCCTAAATTCCAGCAAGAATCAGCTGATTGGAGCACCCACTTGGAGCAGAAGAGTGGGGACAGCCTCTGCCTTTTTCAGTCATCTGTGGGGAGGGACAGGTTTCTGGCTCCCCTGGGCTCCTCTAGGCTTTCTAAGTGTGGCAATGAATACCATTTCCAGTCCCACCTTGGGTACTTCAGATTCAGTAGAGTGCTTATAGATTGCTTTTGTCAAAATGTGTGAATTCCCCTGGGGGCAGAAAGATTTATTCAGTCTTTGCCGAGTTGGCTCTTATTTGCCGTTACCTGCAAAAATATATTTCTTGGGCCCAGTTCCCAGAGGAGCAATGTTAGGTCATTACTCCGTGAATTGTTAGGCTGTAAAGGAACCATTCCTCACTCATCCGCAGCTCGGCAATGGTGGCTCAGCAGCCAGGTCACGGCAGGCACTCCTCTTACGGCCATTTGTTGTGGTGGCAGCCGATGATGGCTCCGCAGGCGCGGAAAGTGGACACTTGGGAATTATTTGTGGGTGCACATTTAACCATTTCTCCCTGCCTCTGTTCTAATATATGATGCAACAGAGCCAGCCTGCTGAGCAAAGGAACAGAGGGAGGTGGGCATTCAGAGTTTATCAGAAACTTTGAGTGTCTCTGCCCACGTCCCCTTGAGGGGGGAACAAGTGGGGACCTGGTGCTCTTCTGCATTCTTTCTCCTTCTGATGTATGCATTCGGGGCTCTGCCCCCAGGACTGGGTCAATGTCAAGGCTGGAGAGAGGCCCCCAAAGCAGGTCAGTAACTTGGGGTCTTTCTCTTTCTGATGTTGGTATTTTCTCCCTTTTCCTGGGCAGCCTCTCCCCAGTGGAAACCCCCTTGCTGCCTCCCCTCCCCCATCAGACCTCCCTAACAGGACCAAGGTCCCATTGCCTCAAGGCCTGATGGGGGACAGGGATGATGCTGGCTATGCAGTTAATTCTGGGAAGATGTTAATGCCTGAATCAGCCTGATCTGCACCAAAGAGGCTTCCATTTTGAGGATTACCACAGGTCTGTGTAGTTAAACCAGTGGTTTTCAATCAGAGTGATTGTGGTCCCTCCTGTCCTACCCCGAGCACATTTGGCAATGTCTGGAGACATTTTTGATTGTCATAACAGTGGGGAGTGGGCTTTTTGACATCTAGTGAGTAGAAGCCAGGGATGATGTCACTCATCCTATAATGCACAGGCCTCCTCTGACAAAGAATCACATGGTCCCAAATGCTAATGGTACCCGGTTGAGGAATCCTGACTTAGAAAGAGCCGGATTCTGGCTTGGATAAACAAAATGCTGCCTTGGGGTGCCTGCATGGCTCAGTCATTAAGTGTCTGCTTTTGGTTCAGGTCATGATTCCAGGGTCCTGGGATCTAGCCCTGCACTGGGCTCCCTGCTCCTTGCTCCGTGGGAAGCCTGCTTCTCCCTCTCCCACTCCCCCTGCCTGTGTTCCCTCTCTCACTGTGTCTCTCTCTGTTAAATAAATAAATAAAATCTTTAAAAAAAAAATGTTGCCTTCTGTCCCTTCAGGGAAGTATGAGCCTGGGAGAAGAAGGACCTGAAAGGCAGGGCAGTGGAAGGGGAATTTTGCATCCTTCCATCCCATTCTTGGTTTGCAGGATGAACAGGGACTCCTTTGGGAGCAAAGTAGCCCAAAAGAACTTTCTGTAGTGATAGGAATGCTCCATATTTATGGTCTGATAGCCACTAGCCACATGGGACTTACTGGGTACTTAATATGGGACTATTGAGTGAGACTGAGGGCTGAATTTTTTATCTCATTTATTTTCAATTCAAGTTAAATAGCCACAGGTGGCTAGTGTCTACTCTAATGAAAAGTGCAGTGTGAAAGTCCTCAAATCTGCCCTTCTCTGGGTTGTCATACTAGCTGGGTGGAGTATGTGCTTCATTCACAGTGAGGAGCTAACGGCAGGTAGGGAAAAGCGTAATCCTCCTTCTGAGTGAGGGGGTTCAAACTGAGAGTATACAGGGCCACTGGCCTGGCAGCATAACTGGGGCCCTGAGCCCTGGCAGTCTGTGTGCAGCAGCCTGAGCCCGTACAGACCTGAAGGCCAGCAGCTCTGTCCCCAGGAGACCTCAGGAGCTTTTAGGAGAACTCACTCCTGGGCGGGGCACAGAAGGACTGTCCATGGGGCAGGGGAAGGATAACCAGATGTAGAAAGGGCTGGAACCCACAAGGTTCCCCAAACTGAAGCCCTATAAGGCGGCCCATGACAGCTCCACTGCTTCTGTGACCCCAGGGAGAGGGCAGAGAGGTGACCTTCTGGCCCCCCCTCCCCAACCCCAGCAGAAGAAAGCAGGCACATAGATGGGAGGTCTTCCCAGGCTCCTCCCACAGCACAGAGTTTGAGAAGATGTGGACCGTTTAGAGACCACCTCATGCGTACCCTAATATATGAGCTTTGCAAGCAAATATCAATGCTAATGATGGGGTGAGGGTTAAACCCTGGGGCAGAACTTTGATTTTGATAGAAGAGCTGGCTGGTGAGCTCAGTCTGTTTCTATTACTGTTTATAATGGTAATTTTATTTTTTTAAGATTATATTTTTTTGCTTCATCTCTCTCCTTCTCTCTGTCTCTCTCCCTCTCTTCATCTGTCTCCCTCTGCCAGTGTGTGGCAGGGCAGGGAGTGAAATCCCTGTGTCTGTCCCCAGTACTCTTTCCCAGCGCTGCCTTACAGGACAGAACCATCACCATGGCCTATGGCTGCACCATGGGTCTGGCAGCCCACCCTCCCTCTTGGAGAGATTTCTAGCTTCCTGGGAAGGACCGGGATATTTTCCCTAACTTGCCAAAGAGGCCAAGGGGAGAGATTCTTAAAGCTAAGCTTCTGGAAGTCCTTGCCCAGTGGAGTTTTACCTGAAAAAGCCCAACGAACAGATCACATCTCTGCAACAAGAACAGAAAAGAAGATGGGAAAAGAAGATTCCGACGATAGAACTCTGAATTTACAGATTTACAGATGATAGAACTCTGAACTACAACCTTCCCAAGAAAGTATCCTTTCCCATGAACTTGGGTGAGTCTAACTTCGGTTTCAAGCAGCAACTCTGAGACATTTCCAGACCAGAATTCTAGAATATTCCCTCGTAATCCAATCTGGGTTCACCCTCAGAAAAACCTGATTCTTCTGTATCTCTGCGGAAACGGAGGCTGAAGGGGAAACGGGTGGGGAGAGGGAAGAGTATGCTCTCTGCTCCACTCCTTCCAAGGGACAGCCACTCCCAACATGTTCTAAGTGCCAGTGTTCTAGCGGCTGTCGCTGCAGAGCAAGAGAAACGTGGACACTTTGCAGAGAAGTGGTTTGTCACACCCAGGGGCGCTGTGGGGGGCCTAGCAAGGGATGGCCTGTCTCTGCCCCGTGTCTGAACCTCACTTGTGACCAGGACTTGAGCGTGTGCTGCAGCCCAGAGTGTCCGCCTATGAACACTCTGGGACCAGAAGCTTCCTCACAGCATGGCTGCCTCAGGGCTGCTCGGACTTCAGAAGCTCAGGCATCCAAACACAGGTGGCCCAGCAAACAGGACAGAGGCCGGATGGAATTTTCTGACCTAGGTTTGGAGGTTATTCTGTGTCACTTCTGTCTCCCACTGTTGTGGTGACAGGCTAGTCACAAGCCCACCCGGGGTCCAGCTCAAGGGAGGTTTATCCACTCTCAAAGAGTCTGTAGCCATGCCAGAGACACACAGTTCTGAATCAAGTCACCCACAGGCTGATAAATAAATAAATAAATAAATAAATAAATAAATAAATAAATAGTCTTGTTGTTATTCTTTTATTGTTTATTCATAATGCATTTTTAAAAAAATCTTAAAAGATTTTATTTATTTATTTGACAAAGAGAGAGAGATCACAAGTAGGCAGAGAGGCAGACAGAGAGAGAGGAGGAAGCAGGGTCCCTGCTGAGCAGAGAGCCTGATGGGGGGCTCGATCCCAGGACCCTGAGATCATGACCTGAGCAGAAGGCGGAGGCTTAACCCACTGAGCCACCCAGGAGCCCCACATTTAAAAAAATTTTTAATGTAAAAACCCAACATAAAATTTACCATCTTAACTATTTCTTTTTTTCTTTAAAAATATTTTATTTATTTATTTGAGAGAGAGAGAGAGACAGAGTGACAGAGAGGGGAGGAGAGGGAGAAGCAGGCTCCCCACTGAGCAAGGAGCTCCACATGGGACTCGATCCCAGAACCCTGGGATCATGACCTGAGCCAAAGGCAGATGCATAACTGACTGAACCACCCAGGTGCCCCTCTTCTTAACCACTGTTGATCGTGCAGTTTGGTGGCATCAAGCCCATTCACACTGGTGTGTAACTATCCCCACCCTCCTTCTCCAGAGCTCTTTTCATTTTGCAAAACTGAAACTCTGTCCCCAGAAAACACAGAGTCCCCTACCCCCTTCCCTGGTAACTCCCTACACCCGCCCAGCCCCTGACAACCACCTTTCTGCTTTTCATCTTTATGAATCTGACTGCTCTAGAGCCTCATGTACGTGGAATCATACAGTATTTGTCTTTCTGTGACTGACTCATTTCACGTAGCATAACATCCTCAAGGTTTATCCATGTAGCAGGTGTTCAAATTTCCTTCCTTTTTAAGGTTGAATAATATTTTACTGTCCGTATACCCTGTATTTTCCTTATCCACCCATCTGCTGATGGACAGTTGGGCTGCTTCCTCGTTTTGGCTACTTGTTTTGGAATAATGCTGCTATGAATATGGGTGTGCAAATAGTCTTTGCACATCCGCTTTTAATTTGGGGAGCATATGCCCAGAGTGGAATTGGTGGATCATGTAGAAATTCTATTTTTAACTTTTTGAGAAACCAACATCCTCTTCTCCATAAATGTTACACCACTTTAGATTCATATCAATAGCACGAGGGCTCCAATTTCTTACATCCTCGCCAACATTGTTATTTTCTGCTTTTTTGTTAGTAGCCATTTTAATGGGTGTGAGTGATTTAATACATTTTGTTTATATTTAATCCTGAGAAAAACCTCTCAAGATACAAACTAAGGTATCATCCTCAGTTTTACAAATAAGAAAACTAAAGAATGGAGAAGCTGGTAGGTGATCATGCGTTGGTTGAGTGTCAGACTCTTGATTTTGGCTCAGGTCATGATTTCAGGGTGGTGGGATTGAGCCCCACGTCTCTCCCTCTGCATCCCACCGCGCCCACCCCTGCTCATGTGCATGTGCACACTCTCTCTTGTTCACCAAAAAAATAAATAAGTAAGTAAATAAAATAAAAATTTCTTCAGTTCTTCTGGGAAGCCCCTCCCCTTCCTTATATCCCATCTTGCTCACTGCACCTGGCCCCTACCCTGCTGTGTGAACTCACTGATAGGAGGACGTGGAGCCAAGGCTCTAATCAGACTCAGTGACGCCCACCCCAACTTACCCAACCAAGGGAAGCAATATAGTATATAGCACAAGAGCACCAAGGCTATCAATCAGGGTCTGTGATTCATGACCTAAGTTTGAGACTTCGTACATTTGCCCAAGGGACTCAGCCCCTCTGGACCTCAATCTGCTCTTCCATAAAATGGGAGGGTACACGGGGGTGCTTAGACCGGGAGGAGATAAAGTGTTAAGAGTCCAAGTAAGGTAGGTCATAAACCTTATTGTATCGTAAGTCTTCTCACTGTTTTGGGAGTGTGTTCCTCACGTGGGCTTTAGCTATCTCCCTACAGTTCTGGCACATTTCTGTTGCTAGGCTCCAGATCCAGCCCCTATGGCCGAGGAAGGGGAAAGCAGCAGCCTCCGTCATTTTGTGCTTTTTGGAGACAACACAATTATCAGGAAGACTGAGTCCTTCAAATGCTCACGGCTGCTGGGATTCGACTGTGGCTGTGCAGCTGAACAGCTGTGACACAACCTCCACGGAGCCTCAGTGTCCTTGGCTGGGAAATGGGGGTTCAAATGCCATTTCATGGGGCTGCTGGGTTTGATGGCCTCACCCTTGTCCAGGGCCAGCATGGTGCCTGAACACTGAAGACAAAAGCACCGGAAATGCCGAGTTATTTTCCCTGCATGGAGAGAGAGGTCAGGGAGCTGAAGTCCCTCTTCACGGAGAGCAAAGCTGGGATCACACTGCCCTCCCTGCTGTAGGATCCTGCCTGCGCCACACTGAGGAGGCATCCCATTCTTGATTCTGCCCTGCCACCTGCTGGTGTAGTTTTGAGTTGCAGTCCTCCCCGCAGGGCAGCGGCAAGTTCAAGGTCCTATCAGGAGCAATTGAAGATTGGGAGTTAGCAGGGAGGTGACTACCTGGTTTGGAGCTTTTTCCTTCATCTCACAGAACTTCTATTCACCCTCCCAATGGGATTCTAGGCTCTTTAATCCCCAGAACAGAAGTGGAGGGGCTCAGACACCTGGGGAGAGGTGGGAACTTCTTCCCCCTTCACCCTCTCACAGGGGCCAGTAGGGAACAGCCTGTTTGGTGCCTCTTGGGGTCTGGGATGCTCTTGGCTAGTGCCCTGTGGGCAGCATTCAGACCTGAGCCTGTGAGTCTCTGTTATGTCTTAGGATCATTTCTCTGGGGTGGTGGGTAGTGAGAACCATGTGTGGGGACCAGGAGACAGTGGCCCCTCATAATCCCTGGGCACTCGCTCATCAGGCTGGGTCCACCTGCCTCACACGGGAGATGCCTGTGCCCTCAGTCAGGATAATGACCAGAAGTTTTCCCCAGAACTAAAGGAAGTGGGAGTGTGTGTGTAGGGGGACCCTAGGGAAGAATCCACAAACCTGCATCCTTATGTGGCCCACGGAAGAGGGGCTGACGATGGCTGCTGTCCCCCTAAGACCCCTCCCTCAGAGTCAAAAGTCCTTTTCAGGTAATGAGGACAGAGCCCCATGGCCAGGAAGTCCTGTTAATGAACTTGCCCTGTTCCCAAGGACAAGGTTACCAAATGTAATTAACTTTGGGAATTGTTACTTAAGAACCAAAGGAAGAAGGATTGGCTTTGCTCAAAGCTTCTTATTTTGAAAACAAAAACAAAAACAAAAAAAAATATGGAAAAGTTGAAACATGGAATCAATAACCACTCTTATATCTTTGGTGTATTCACCAGGTCCTAATATTGTGCCATCCTTGGTTTCTTTACATTTCTCTCCATACATAGGGTGTGGATACTGATACAGATACAATGTAGCTGTAGACAGATCTAGATCTGCAGACATACACTCGTGTGCACCTGTGGAAATGTTCAAAAGATGCAGACTTGGGTCATTCCACCTGCATTATGGACTGAACGTTTGTGTCCCTCCAAAATCCATCTGTGGAAGGCCTGAACCCCGATATCCCCATGGGATGATATTATGAGGTGGCGCCTTTGGGGGATAGGGGTTAGGCCCTGGGGTTCTCCCACCCTCCTTCTGCCAAGTGAGATGTTGGCCCTTCTGGAAAACAGCTGTTACCGGAGTCTGACCATGCTAGCCCCTGGTCTCAGACTTCCAGCCTCCAGAACCATGAGAAAGAAATGTCTGGTGTCTGTCAGCCACCCAGTCTATGGTTGTTCTCTTCTAGCCTGAGCTTCAATAATCCCTGAAGTATCTCAACAGGCATTTCCTAAGAAGAAGGATGTTCTCCTATACAACCATGCTGTCCTTATCATACCTAAGAAAATGATAAGTAATTCAATATTACCCAATATATAATCCATATTCACAATTATTCCCCAAATATCTTTGAAAGCTGATTTAAAAAAATTTTTTTAAAGATTTTATTTATATGAGAGAGAGTGAGGGAGATCAGAGAGTGAGAGAGTGCAAGAAACAGACTCCCCGCTGAGCAGGGAGTCTGATTCAGGGCTCAATCCCAGGACCCTGGGATCATGACCTGAGCTGAAGGCAGAGGCTTTAACCCACCGAGCCATCCAGGCAGCCCACCTTTAGTCCCTTTTAATTGCAGAGACTTCCTTCTTCCTTCCTTCCTTCTTTCCTTCCTTCCTTTCTTTTTTGTCTTTCGTGGCTTTGATATTTTTTAAGCCTCAGGGCAGTTATTTTGCCAAAATTTCTCCACTTTGCATTTGTCAGATCTTTTCTTCCCCATGACTCATTAGGGTGAGCACTTTTTGTGAGAATAGTGCATGGGGAATCGAGGTCCTTCTGCGTGTGTCACTTCGGGAGGCCTGTGATGCCCAGCTGTCCCACTAGTAATGATGCTGAGTGCGATCACTTGGGTACGGTGATGACTGCCAGATCAACATGTTCTCACCCATTACTATCATTTCAATTTCTGATGTTCAAATACCCCCAAATGATCAGTGGGAACACTTCGTACCAGCCCCTAGACCCTTTCACAGGACCCGAGTAGGCTTTGGTAGTTCCCTTGTTTCCAGTACCAAATGTCCCAGATTCACTTTGTATCTTCCATTTGTGACCTGGAACCAGCCTTTTCTCCAAGGAGGCCTGGCTCCAAGTGGGAAATCCAAGATGGAGGTGCTGGCTGTGCTCATCATTACCAGACATCCGAGCCTCCAGCCGGGTGTCCGGTTCCTTGCCCTGAGGCCTCTTTGCTCTTCCAGAAGGCCTTTTAAGGCCAGAGCTATAGGGATTCCATACCAGTTGCCTTTGTGCCCACGTACTGTGAATGGGGCTGAGCCCAACACAGTAGCCAACGCAGCCTGCCTCCCGGCCTGAGCTGCAGCAGCCTCTTGTCCCTCATGCTCCTGAGGTGACACAGACACCTGTCCACTGTGCCCAAACGGCGGCTCCCCACGATCTCCCCTAAAGCCCCTCACTGTCAGCCCCTGGTGAAAGGAAGTGCGATCACCATCCAGCAGCGGTTTCCAAAGAAATGCCCTTCCCCTCTCCCTGACACCTACTTTCTCTAAACTGCGTTGAGACGCCTCCTCCGCAAGGCCTCCGTGGAGTTCCTGCCTCTCACCGTTGACCTGAGGTATCTCTCGTTTCGTGGACACGGCCAAGATGGAAACCAAAGGGGTTCCTCTTAAATGACCCTCTCACTGTTAGGGGCCGGGTTCCTCCCTCCTCCTCTGCACACTCCACGTTCTGCCACTTGTGGCCTGGAGCCTCTTCTCCCAGCACCAGCCTGCGGAGGTGGCTGCGAAGCACCTTCTGCGGAGAGCTCAGAGGTGGGGCACGCTCTCGAAGACCCAATAAATGGCAGCAGGTGGAGAAGGGACCTGGGCCAGGAAAGTAAAGGATGGAGGAAGAGGCGTCCTGAAAATTCAGACTTGTCCTTATTTCTCTCCTTCTTAGTATAAATCCCCAGGGCTATGTGGTCATGCAGGACCACCAGCACCCTGTTTCTGACCAGAGGGAGAGGGTCCTGGCGATGAGCCAGGACCCCGGAGTCCTCTGAGTATTCCGCTTGTCTGGGTCCTGACACTGCCTGACTTCACCGACTGGAAGACTCTGATTGGCTGGCCTGGTTGGGATCATGTGTCCTTCCCTGAGCCAATCACCGTGTCTGAGGAGATGTACGGCTCTCATTGGCCAAGCCTGAGCCAAGCGCCTTCCCTGGAGCATCTGGGGGCGGGGGTGGGGTGGGGGTGGGGTGGGGGTGGGGCACTGAAAGTGAGGGGGGAACTGAAGGCAAGCGGGAGTGGGGGAAGGGCTGAAGGCAAGAGGGAGGAGGGTGGCATGGCTACCTCCCTAGGTGAAGACTATGAGGAGGGAAGCTCCCCTTCCCGATCCCCAAAGACCAGCTTGAAATTCTCTCCGAGCTCAATCACGAGTGGCTACACCATCACCTTTGTGTGAGCTTTGTATGTATTTTGCACCGTGTGGTAGATCCACAATAGTTTGCAATTTTTTAGAATTTTATTTATTTATTTGAGAGAGAGAGAGGATGGGGAAAGGAGCATAGGGAGGGGGACAAGCAGACCACATGCTGAGGTTAGAGGCTGGGGAATCGATCCCACTATTCTGAGATCAGGACCCCAGCCGAAATCGAGAGTCAGATCTTTAACGGACTGAGCCACTCAGGGAACCTGTTTGCAATTTCTGAAGAGGAATGATATTTTTAAAAGAATTTTAAAAAAATATATTTATTTATTCATTTGAGACGGAGAGAGCAGGGTGGGTGGGGCAGAGGGAGAGAGAGAGAATCCCAAGCAGACCCTGGGCTGAGCACAGAACCCAAGGTGGGGCTTGGTCCTACCACCCTGAGATCATGACCTGAGCCAAAATCAAGAGTTGGAGGCTCAACGGACTGAGCCATCCAGGTGCCCCAAGAGGAATGACTACAAAACAAGTCTTTCTGTATCACTCCTAGCTCAGAACTCTATAGCAAGGGCAGTTAAATGAGCATCTCGTTTACAGCCAATCCTGTGGCTCCACTTTCCCCAAACTCTTTGGATTCAAAGTCATCTACAGTAAAAAGACCAGAAAATGGAAGACACATTTGTTGGCAGATTTTCTTGACTGTCTGCATGTTAAGCTTCAAATGGAAGTTGACTTATGTTTTTGCTTCCTTTAATGTGCCACTTGGACCTCAATTATTCTCAGCTTCCTGGCACATCTTCTGCCTTCTGGAACTAGAGGGGAAAGAAGCTTTCTTTCCACTGGGTTTGCTAAGATGCTGGGATGTCGCCCTGAGGGTGCTGTGGGACATTTTCACTTTCTCACGAGAAGAATAACCAAGACCAAAGGCAACTTGGAGAAAAGCAGAGACAAGAAATGGAGAGAATCGAATTTGGCACCATGTATGCCCCTGGATCAAGTTATTCCTGAAGCTGATGGATCTCCTCAGGACTTTTCAATGATGTGAGTCACAGTACAAACCCAAAGAGTCCTGAAAACTCAAACTTGCCCTTATTTCTCTCTTTCTTAGTACAATCACAGACTCCAGCACTGAATAAGACCTTCGATGCTTGTTAAGCAGATGTTGACTAAATTGGACTGTTCTGTGTCAGGCCCTATACTGGACACCAGGATCCAGCAACAAATCAGGTATGGGTCGTGTGCACAGAGAGCTCCCGGTCTGGTGAGTAGCAGGTGTTCCCCTTGATTCTACCCTGATTATAAACCCTCTATTTTTAAAATTAATTAATTAATTAATAAGTAGGCTCCATGTGCAATGTGACACTTGAACTCACAACCCTGATATTGAGAGTCATATGCTCTACCGACTGAGCCAGCCAGGTTGCCCCTAAACCCTCAATTTTATTTTATTTATTTTAAAGATTTTGTTTATTTATTTGACAGAGAGAGAGAGAGAGATCACAAGTAGGCAGAGAGACACGCAGAGAGAGGAGGAAGCAGGCTCCCCACTAAGCAGAGAGCTCGATGAGGGGCTCAATCCCAGGACCCTGAGAGCATGACCTGAGCCGAAGGCAGAGACTTAACCCACTGAGCCACCCAGGCGCCCCTAAATTCTCAATTTTAAAAGCTGGATTTTTCGTTCCCACTGAGATTCCGAAGTCTGCTTTGAAATTGACTTCGCTCTTCACTGAATTGCCCCCACCCTATAGATCCCTTCATTCCCCCAACCCAGCCTGGGGAAGGGATAGAGGAAAGCAAAAGAGAGGGGTCGTGGCTGGCTAGTGTCTTGTGATTAGGAAGATCACAGCCTCCTCCCACCCCTCGACCAACATTCCCACAGTAAGTGGTGTGATGAGCCCAGCAGCAGGACACATGACTGAGCTGTCAAAAGTTGGTGAAATCGGCTATGTAAACAACCAGTCGTGACGCAGAATTTAAAAGATGTAGGGAAGGTCTGGGAGAGCCCCGTCCCCACCTTCTGCAGATCTCTCCTGAGGCCAGAGGGGCTTGGCTGGCTGGCCGCTCCTTTAGCAGCTGGTGGGCGAACCACATGGCATTGCTGATTTTCAGTGGTTTTGATCCATAAACGTGGCAGTGTCATAGGCTCGAAAGTATTTCTGCAGAACTGGGTTTTCTCATGGAAGCCCATTCCTTTTTTTTTTTTTTTTTAAGATTTTATTTATTTATTTGACAGAGAGACAGCGAGAGAGGGAACACAAGCAGGGGGAGTGCGAGAGGGAGAAGCAGGCTTCCCACTGAGCAGGGAGCCCGATGATAGACTTGATCCCAGGACCCTGGGACCATGACTTAAGCCAAAGGCAGATGCTTAAAGACTGAGCCACCCAGGCGCCCCTCATGGAAGCCCATTCTGACTGATAATGTAAAACTCAGGCATTCTGGGGTCCTTCAACCACAAACTCTGAATTCGATGTCAAGGACATCTTGGGGGTTGTGTAGACTGTGTCCGGCTAAGACAAAGCTGAGGATGTAGCCGACCTCACGAACGTCACTTTCTCATGCTGTAGGTGGGAGGGGGGCATGAGAGAGAGGCTGACTGTAACGAAGGACTGATGAAACCTTGTGAAGTTTCCTTGTCTGCCCAGAACTGAACAGCCCAGCACAGAGTTGTTCCTGTGGTTAGGGTTAGCAGCAGGGAAAAGCGGGGGAGCAGGTAGGGATGAGAAGTGTTGTTAAAAAATACAGCACCTGTCCCCTGGGGTTCCTGGGGGGATCTTGGCCCATTTTAACCCCAGAGGAATCAGGAGATCAAGAGTGCTTTGTGAAGGGGTGGAAAGAGGAGGAAGAGCTGGGTGTTGGCACGTGGAGTGAAGGGAATTTCTTGCTCTGGCCGGATTCCCCCAGCCCCTCTGGTCTGGCGGGTAGGTGGCAAGTCTGTCTGGGGAAGCCGGGGGCAGGGCAAGGCTTTGGGAACCCCCTCCAGCCCTCAGGCTGGAGTTTCCAGCAAAGAATAGAACGAGGCATGAATATAACAGCGGGTGAATTTTGTTTCCTTCTTTACTTTTTTTGTATTATCCAATATTTTCATGAGACGATCCCATATGCTTTTTGTTGTCCGAGAAATGACAAATGTAATGGATATTTTCAAGCAGCAGTGATGAGTGGGTTGGAAGACAAGAGGGAGGACCCGAGAAGCTGGTCAGCGAGACGTGTCGTGTTGTAGGGGCCCATCCCTGGGGGAACAGGCTGGGAGCAGTAGAGTCGCGGTGGGGTCGGGAGCGGTGGGTGTGAATCTCCCTGGGAACTGACAAGCTCGGGGCCAGGGGAGGAACTGCTCTGAGCATCCTGGTCCTCTGCTGTGGATGGTGTCAGCTCATGGGGCTGGGGTGGGGCAGATGAGGTGTGTCAGGGGCCGAGAGCCAGACAAAGCGTGGGGTTGGAGCAGACCTCGGACCTGGGGACACCAAGATGTCCTGAAGGGACAGGGATGATAAAATGGCCTTAAGACATAGTGTGTGTGAAGGGCAGCTGCCTTCTGGGTGCACGGTAGCCCACAGAGTCACTGTTGGAGTCACCCCAACATAGCCACCGATCTTGAGCTTGTCCTCTGTTCCAGGCTCCACAGCTGGTTCCAGACCTCCCCACCAAGGGCAGCTAGGGTGGCTCAAATCCCCGGGGGGCGAGGGTTACCCTCAGAGCCATGCAGTGGGGAGGGAGACCAAGCCCAGCGCCGAGGCTCTTGCTCTAAGCTCACACCTTTCGTCCTCTCTCTGCGCGGAAAGAGAAGGGATCGGGAGGGTATCACCAGCCACACAGCTAAATGAGCCAGGACAAAGCTTTACTCTTTGTTGAGTGGATTTGAGCTGAGGTTTGAGATGCAGAGGCTGTAGGGTCTGACTTTCTTCGGGGAGGGGGGAGTGTCTCTCGGCTCTGGCTCCCCCAAGCCCCTCCCACGACACGAGTCTACCTGACAATATCTGCGAGTGCTCCCGTGTGCTGGGCTCTGTGCTGAGAGCTGCCATCAACTCGGATGAAAGGGACAGGGGAGCCGATGTCCTTTTGTTCGCTGGCCCTGTTGAAAGGATGGACAGTGCTTCTGGGCCTTTCTCTGGCCCTCAGGTGGAGCCCTGCTGTCCCCTCCACTATCACCCGACCCTCTCCTTTCCCCACTTATAAAATGTGGTGGCCTCAGACTTTCACAGCCCAAAGCTAAACTTGGTCATGGGTGGTGACAGGAATTCAGGAATGTCAAAGACAAAGGTGATTGCTGGACCCAACAAATCCCCGGGGGCCTCTCCCTGGCCCCGGGTGTGCATGTTGTCCTCAGGGCCTATAGCAGGTACACGATGGGAGGAGGAAGGTGTGGTCATGCTGGGGCTCACATGTGTTGCCTCTGCTTGGGCACAGATCCCCAGGTGGCATGTCTCCTTCTGTGCTGTCCTGACAAAAGGCCTGGGAACCCCACCCCCCCGCCCCCACCATTGCTGCTGCCAGATCAGTCTGTCAGCAGAGAAGTGACCTCTTTGAGGAGGAATGTTCTGGAACTCTTCCCGCATTAACAGCCAAATGAGTAACAAATCACCATTTTAAAGTTAAACATTTTCACTTTAAAAATGCTGCCTGGGGTTGCCTCGGTGGCTTAGTTGGCGAAGCATCTGCCTTCGGCTCAGGTCATGACCCTGGAGTCCCAAGATCAAGTCCCATGTCAGGCTCCCTGCTCAGCGGGGAGTCTGCTTCTCCCTCTGACCCTCCCTCCCCCATGCTTTCTCTCTCTCTCAAATAAATAAAATATTTAAAAATATAAAAATGCTGCCTGTTTTCCAATCAACACAGCATTTATAAAGTGATTTCCCCCCCAGAAGGATGACAGTCTACTTCGAGCTCAGTATGAGTGAGGCACGGCAGGCCTGGAAGAAATAGGAAGCTAGACTGGCCTACGGCTGTGCCGCGTTCTGTTCGTTAGCTGCGAGGAGGAAGGTAGGGAAATAATTTGTGCCAAATGAACATTGTTTCCCCGCCTGCTGTTTTGTGCAAGGGCCCGTGATCTTGGCAGGCTGGAGAATTCAGCCGGGTTCCCTCATGTCATGCTTCTGTTTTTCCAGAAAGTCATGTAAACTCCTGCAAAATAAAGCATGCTGATCTCCAGATCACAGAGAAAAAACTGACTTCACCTGAATTGTCCAACAGGGAGGCAAGGCCTGGATGAGGTGGGGAGCTGTGGCAGCATGGGGAAAATGTTAAAGGACGTAAAATCGACAGAATTCGGGGAAGACCTGCTTACTGCCCTCTCTTATAAAATCATGGCCCTTTCTGGCTTAGCTGTTACCATGTTAATGTGCAGCATGTGGCCGAACTGGACAACAGCTTTTTGTCACATGAGCAAATCAGCAGGTGCAGTGAGCTCTCTAACTTACGATGTAAAATGGGGTCTAAGTATCGCCCAGCCTTCTCACCAGAGGGCCTTGTACACACTCGTCTCCCTTCTGGGCAACGTCTGATTTCTCCCTGGATCTCAGGCTTGTGTCCTCTTCCCTGACCTCCCCGGCTGAGTCAGAGGGCCCTAGCACTGTGTACTCATGGGGACTGGGCCCCGTGTGCCCTGGGAGGGCACTGACTGTGTGTGTCTTAGCCATTTTGTACCCCAGCCTCTGTCACAGTGGGGGCACCTGGTGCACCATGGGGAATGAAACAGACTCAGGGCAGGGCCCCTCCAACCAGCTCTGCACAGGCAGGTCCCGCATACCCGTTTGGCCCTCCTGGGGTGGGACATGGCTCACCTGCGTGTGTTCCAAGTCATGGGCTTTCTGCCTCTGCCCTGGTCCCTCTCTATCCTATAGGCTGTGCCCCAGGTAGCTTCCCCTCTCATCTTCTCCAAGGGCAACTTGAGACATGCACCTATCTCCTCAGACAGCATGGTCAGGGCTCATCTGTTCCCCAGAGACCTTGCTCAGCTGTGGGTCTCCCCTGCTGGCTCCCACCCTCTCTCATTTTCCCTTGGCCATGGAGCTTCTTGGGAGATGATTCATATTTGCTGACTCTGTTTCCCCCTCCAGCCCAGGGTGGCGTCCCCTCTATCCCTACCCCCTCCCCAAAGTCCTGAGTGGTTGGCATGTATGCTTGGCCTCCGCCTTAGGTACCAGCCTTCCTGGCTACATCTGACATTGCTGGTCAGCCTCCATCCCCTTCCCTGTCTTCTCCAAGTAAAGATCTTGTAATATGCAAAGATCACCAGGGTTTTATAGATTTTTGATAATTGTTCTCATGTATCAACAGTTTCCCTTGAAGCTCTATCATTTCAATACCTAAAAAACCTGACCTGGGGAGGGAGGGCTCCATGGGCCCAGAGAGGGGACAGAAGAAGGCCCAGGACCCAGGATGGGCTGGGGCTCCTGCGGGGAGGTCAGAGAGGATGCTGGGAAGT
The DNA here is from genome assembly GCA_003697995.1 of Taxidea taxus jeffersonii. Lineage (NCBI taxonomy): Eukaryota > Metazoa > Chordata > Mammalia > Carnivora > Mustelidae > Taxidea > Taxidea taxus. The sequence continues at coordinate 369,171 of ML105403.1, forward strand.
GCCCGCAGTGGTTGGATTTTGAGGAGCCGGTGGCCCAGCCTGGGATGGCCAAGGAGACAGAAAGGGAAGACCCTTCTCAGCTGTTTTAAGCCAAAAACTGACCTCAAGGCTTTAGCCTATAGAAACCCGCTCTGACAGTGACCCAAAACTTGGGAAAAGTTGTGGAATTATGTAACTAGAAATGAGAATGTTCTCAAGACTTTCAGAAGAGGAGATAAGTATAGTGGACCCTTGAACAATATGGCTTTTAACTGGATGGGTCTGCATTCCAATAAATCCAGAATAGTACTGTAAATGTATTTTCTCTTCCTTATGCTTTTTTTCTTTTCTTTTCTTTTTTTTGAGTGGCTTCCATGGAGCCCAGCGCAGGGCTTGAACTCACAACCCTGAGATCAAGATCTGAGCTGAGATCAAGAGTTGGACACTTCACTGACTGAGCCACTCAGATGTCCCCCTCTTTGCGCTTTTCTTAACAGTTTCCTTTCTCTGGCTTACTTTATCATAAGAGTATAGTATATATTACACATAGCACACAGATATAGGTTAAGTGACTATTTATGGGATCAGTAAGGCTTCTTGTCAAGAGTAGGGGAGGCAAGGCAGAGAAGTTTTGGAGGTTTCAAAGGTTATACGTGGATTTTCCACCACACGGAGGTTCAGTGCCCCAATCCCCACGTTGTTCAAGGATCAGCTAGCTGTAAATGGATTTGAATTTTCAGTTTTATTTATTTCTTTATTTTTAATTTTATTGTTATTTTTAAAAGATTTTTATTTATTTATTTGACAGAGGGAGAGAGAAAGAGAGAGAGCATGAGCAGGGACAGCAGCAGAAGGAGAGGGAGAAGCAGGCTCCCCGCTGAGCAGGAAGCCCGATGTGGCTTGATCCCAGACCTGAAGCAAAGGCAGATACCTTTGACCTGAGATGAAACCAAGAGTTGGACCCTGAACCAGCATAGCCATCCAGGCGCCCTCCAAAATGATTTTTTAAAAAAGTGAATGTTTGGGGAGACTTTTGGATTTCGGATTTGAGGATCAGAAACCCAGGGCCAGGAACCAGGAAGTTGACTCGTAACTCTCTGGGATGCGGTCTGAAACTGCGGCAGCCAGAGCCCAGCAGTCCCATGGTACCAATCAGTGTTTCCAATTCATAAAGCAAATTTACCTCTGGGATCTCACTTCATCACCCCCCCCCCCCACCCGCCAGGGGCAGATGAGAACAGAAATCCTGAGCAGGTATCTGGCGCCTTTATCTTTTGCAGCCTCTCGAGAGTGCTGTAGTCCCCCCCTTGTTCCCCTGAGATTCCTGCCCTGTGGGACCTCCAGCCCACATCTCTGTCTGCAGGGACTTCCTCTGCTGCGGACATCTGTTCTGGGGCCACATCCTCCCAGCTGCTGGGCATGGAACCAGCTGTTGTGTGGGAGGATACAACAGTATGAGGTCCCCGAGGTGACCTGGACAGGGAGGGCATGGACTCCATTCCCCCTCCTGGAAAGTAAGTGGAGGGCTGGGTGGTGGTAGTGGCCACCAGAGCCATAGAATCTGGTTGACCAGTACTCTGGGGCTACTTCTTTCTTTCTGGGGAATAAATTGACTCTCACCTCCCAAGGGAAAACCCCTCCCCTCTATTCCCCCAAAGTAACTGGCCATCTTCCCCAGTTTTAATGAGAAATAATTGGGGATGAGAAAGGGGGTCTTGGGTCTTGCCGGGGAAGGCGACTCCACCCCTGACTTGCAGTCAAGGCCCATTTTTACTGATTATCCCTTTGCAGTAACCTCCAGTCCAACCCCCCCCCCCATAAATGGAGGTGACTTGTCAGGTCAGCCCCATCAACTCCTCCAGGCTTTGCTCTTGCTTGATTCTTTCCTATTTCTCTCCTTGTCCTGTGCATCTACGGAGGCCCAGACAGCCCGTCAGAGCATGCTCTAGGTGCTGGTCAGGCAAGCCTGCCCCTCACCCTGGGCTGGCTCTGCCCTCTGTCTTGGTGAGCTTCCTTTATAGCTGTTTGATATGGAACCAGCTCCACGTGGAGACAGCAGCCCTCAGTTAAAGTATAAATAAAGAAATCATCAGACCAAGCTCAGGAGCCACAACTTGTGCTGAGCTGAACATGGGTACCCACAGACGTTCCCCAAACTCCTGCTGTGCACTGCTCTGGGTGGTGGAGTTGGGTGTGGAGAGCAGGCACTCGGCTGGCCAGCTAGTGGAAGGGCTGATCTCCTGCGAAAGCATCTTTGCTGACTAGGGGTAGAATCGGGTAGCTTCAGTTTATGACCAGCCTCCTAAAAGCCGCATAAGCTCATCTAACAACTCTGTAAGGGGAGGAATATTATTCCCATCTTCCAGATAAGATGCAAGCTCATAGCGTTTATGGGACTTGTCCAAGGTCAATTATTATGTAAGTAAGAGAGCTGGGATTTGAAACTAGGTTTTCTATCACTTCTCAGCCTTTTGGCTAAGGTCAAGTGTGAAACTAGGTTTTCCAGACAATAAAGGCTGCCCCTTCCCAAGCTGCTCCTGACCCACGCCTTGTGGTCTCTCTCTCTCTGTCTTACACACACACACACACACACACACACACCCCAGATGGGTTGGGGCAAACAGTAGTGTGTCTATTGACCACCAGATGGCGCCAGGATGCCGCAGTTGGGACCGCGGAGCCCCTGGAAGTTCCTCATTCAGAAGAAAATCTAGAGCGTCCTGAAAGGCAGGGAGGGGAGAGGCCCAGCGAGCCGGGGTTGGTATATCTGACCTAACAGGAGCCCTTATCCAGGGACCTACGTGCATTTGAAACTTGGGCGAGCACAATCCCAGCCCAGCCCAGCAATGAGCAGTAGATAAGAAGTACGGAGAGCCCATGTGTTCCCGTAACTTCCAGGAGATTTGCAGCAGGGAGGCTTTAAAATGGGGGGGGGGGGGATTGTTTTAGTAAGAATTCATTTTTAAAGTCCCATGTATTTCCAGATCCCCACCATTCAACACTTCTTAGCTACCCTCACTGCCCCAAACACATTAAATGATGCTCAAAAGGCATGATATATGAGAAATAGTAAAAAACTCCGTTACACACTTTTACCTTCTTTTGATGAACGTGTCCACGCATCATCTCACCAACACCCACCGTCAAGGTCCAGTGGCCTGGAGCGTGGTGTGTGTTCGAGAGCGGGAAGCGGACCCCCTCAGACAGCCTGTTTTTCCTCGCTGACTGCTTGTCTGGTTTTCCAGGCTCTGGGCTGACCCCTCAGGGCAGGGCTCTCCTCGTGATGGGCATTCCATGGCCACCCTCTCCTGCTCTTTAATCTTTTGTAAGCACAAACTCAGGTATGCGAGGTGGGTCCCCTGCTTTGTTTTCCATAACCCAGCTGAGTTTCTATTTCCTCCTTTGGTGTTCGACTTGAATGCACCTGATTCGCCACTGGTCCCTGGCCCTGGCGTTAGGTTTAGAAAAAGTGTGAGGGTGTACTTGAGCATGAGGGGGGTATGCGTGTGTGCGCATGTGCATGTGTGCAAGAGAGAACAAATCTGGTCTTGGATACCATCTACAGCTCACTTAGTGATGCTTCCTGTTCACTGTGCCCAGGGCCCTTAGGGTCCCAAACCCTCCCTGTGGTTTCCATGACACCCTGGGGAGGGTGGACGGGGAAATCACAGAGCAGCTTTTCCCACAGCCACAGGAAACGTGGACACTCAGGATGCAGCCATTGCTTCATGGAGCTCTCCATGAGGGGTGGGCTCAGGGCCCCTCTGCCCCTGGGTCCCAAAAGGGAGAGAGCTCAAGCTCCTCAAAAGGGGACCCACCATCCTCTCCCCCACCTGGTCAACCATATCCAGGTCTTGGGGGAAAGAAAAAGGGAGTATTTTCTCCTCCGATTTCTCCAGCATCTTACCTGACCATGAATGTGCTCTCCTGTAACAGGAGACTTCTGAAAGACAGAGACCTAGGCAGACTAACATGGTGGCCCTCGATGGTGTGGGCACACTGTGGTTGTCCCAAACTTGGAGGTATAAGTGGCTTTTTGAGTGTGGGATCAGGGATGCTGAGCATCCTGTAATACAGACAATGGTCCTATACAGAGAGAGATGGCCTCTGCTCAGTGTCCATAGGGCCCCCATCGGGGGACTGCTGGACAAGAAGCCATTTGCTTTGCACTCTGCAGTATCCCTCCCCAGCTTGAGTAAGAGGAAGGACAAAAAGGACAATGTGAACTATCATTAAAACATGCTGTGTGCTTCCAAATGACAAGCAGGGGGATCCAGAGGATGGATAAGGGGCTACTTTGGGGATACATGGCATGATCCCAGGTTTGCAGTCGGCTCTCCTGCGGGGTGGGGTCAGGCTGCTGGGAGCAAGGACTTCCCACTGACAACCTCAGAAATAGGCTTGTGGGCTCAGCAGGGTCAGCCGGGTGTTTGAAAAGGTCCCAAATGGCCTGGCCTGCCGAAACAGAGAAGGAAAGGATCCGAGACTCAGCAGGAAGAAATACTCATGATCCCAAAGTGCTTTCTCCTCCCCCCCAAGCGTGGTTGAGAACTGCTTCTGGGCAGTGTTTTATATTTATTTATTTATTTATTTATTTGAGAGAGAGCGAAAGCAAGTCGGAGCAAGCAGTGGGGAGGGGCAGAGGAAGAGAGAAACTCAAGCCGATTCCCCGTTTGATCTCGGAGCTGGATGCAGGTCTTGATCCCAGGACCCTCTGATCACAACTTGAGCCAAAACCAGGAGTCGGACCCTTAGCCCCCTAAGCCAGCCCTGGGCAGTGTTTTAAAACACATTTTATTTTGGAGAATTTCAAACCTATGCCAGGTAGACAGAGGAGTATAATGAACCCCTAAGAATCACTCGCAGCCTTTCTTACATAACCACAGGCCAATGATCAAAATCAAGAATTAACCTGCTCACAAGCAGTGCTGTTATCCAATGCACAGATGTTCTTTAAATTTTGCCAATTCAGTAATCTCCTTTAATCTGAGAGCCTTGCTCAGTGTTGCTTTATATTTTTTGGAAGAGCATGGGCTGGTTATTTTGTAGAATTTGGGTTTGTGTGCTGTTCCCCCATGATTAAATCTGGGTGACGTATTTTAGGCAGGGGGGCCACCGAGGGGACCTTACAACCTTCAGTGCATCATTTTGGGGGCACACGAGGTCCGATTGCTCTACCAATAAGTTACTGTGTCTCCCTTTTGTAATTAAGTGCCCATGGGGAGATAATTTGAGACTCTGTTCATGTCTTATTTCTCACTGTATTTTTGCCTATGGTTTTAGCATTCATTGTTGATTGTTGTTTGAAACAATTGTTACTAAAATGTAAATTTACTAAATAGTGACTTTCTTCTACATTTAACACTTGAAATTTCTTTGGTGAAGAAAGGTTTCCTTTTCTCCCCCACTGATGTATTTATTCATTTATCTATATTTGTGTAGCTCAGGGATTCTTATTTTAATCTATGGCTTATCAACCACTCCCATCATTGTTTATTTTGTTATTGAAATTGTTCCAGATTTGACCATTGGGAACACCTTCAAGTGGCTTCAATGTCCTTTTTGACATGTCCTTGTTATCTTTTGAGCATTTCCTTGCTCTTTGCCATCACACTCTGTTCCAGGCTCATCTTGTACTTGTGCTGACCCAGCCCTGGAATGAGCTGTTTCTCTAAGGAGCCCTGGTTTCTTTTATTGGGAATGGTTTGTAGAAAGCAAGCTTGGGGTGCTGGTTGTGCTCATTTACTTGTTTGCTCAGTTCTACGATGCACATAAACTAGTTCCACAATTGCTCTCCTGTATCCTGGTGAAAAAGACACCTGCTAACTAGGGTGTAATAAATGTAGGCAGGTCTTTCCATCTTCAGCCGTACAGAACATAATAAAAATACTGTTGGGGTGCCTGGATGGCTCAGTTAGTTGATCTTCCGACTCTTGGTTTTGGCTCAGGTCAGTATTTCAGGGTCCTGGGATTGAGTCCCATGTCAGGCTCCCTGTTCAGCAGGAAGCCTGCTTCTCCCCCTGCCTGCCCTCTGTTCATGCTCTCTCTCTCCCAAATAAATAAATAAATCATAAAAAAGACAAAAAAATACTTTTTCCCAAAGTTTCTTAGATTAGCTTCTCCTCTCCCTCCCGTTCAGCATAGGTATATAGCTCATGCGTGAAAGTCTTAGTTTCACCTATTTCTGGCTGTATTCCATTTTGGGCTTCCTCCCATCCTTACCTGTTTAAAAAATGTTTTGACTGCATGCAATGTTATCATGATTCTAAAAGAACTATTCAAATAGGTACACTCGGGGTGCCTGGGTGGCTCAGTGGGTTAAGCCTTTGCCTTTGGCTCAGGTCATGATCCCAGGGTCCTGGGATCAAGTCCTGCATTGGGCTCTCTGCTCAGCGGGGAGCTGGCTTCCTCCACTCTCTCCCTGCCTGCCTCTCTGCCTACTTGTGATCTCTGTCAAATAAATAAATAAATCTTAAAAAAAAATAGGCACACTCAGGCAGCAATCCCTGGTTCTCTCTACCCTGTCTCCATTGTCCATCCTTTTCACCCTGGTTCCTCTCTACCTGCTCCATATCCAATTTCATCAGGGTCAGGTTTATCCTTTTAAAAAATTTCAAAAATATTTATTCATTATTTATTTGAGATAGAGCGAGAGAGAGAGAACACAAGTGGGGAAGGGGGTAGAGGGAGAGGGAGAAGCAGGCTCCCCACTGAGCAGGGAGCCTAATGCGGGACTCCATCCCAGGACCCCAGGGTCATGACCCAAGCAGAAGGCAGACGCTTAACCGACTGAGCCACCCAGGCGCCACAGGATCAGGTTTATCTTTCCTGAGTTTCCTTTGCACAAATGAGCAGGTCCATGTTGATTTTCTCTCCGTGGAAGGTAGTGTGTTACAGACACGCTTCAGCACTCAGCAATTTTTACTCAAAACTGTCGCCTGGAAATGGCTTTTTTTCTGAAGCCCTTTTTAATCCAGTGCTTCTTTCCACCTTTTTAATTTTCCTGCACAATGTATATGTTGGAGAAGTTTGTCTCGTTTCCCACAGTCTGTATTTTGCCAGTTGCATCCCCATTGCAGTGTTGAACAGGTTCCTCTGTCCCCGTCTTTTCTTCAGTTTACAATTATGTCTAGAGATTTGGTCCAATTCAAGTTTGGTTTCTTGTTTTTATCCTTCCCAACCCATAGGGCGAAAGCATTTTTTACTTATCAATTATTGTTGTGAAATCACAACAGGTTCAGCGTTCCTCCCTGCAATATCACAGATGGCCAGTAGAGGGAGATGTTACCTCAAGAAAACTCCCTCTTGGCCTGGTTGTCCCTGGCCCGCCACTCTCTGCTCCGCCTGTCCTTGTCTCTGTTTACCTGGGCCTGGTAACAGGGTTTACTCCTTGTTCTCCAAGGACCTGCCTGCATGCATGTCAGCGAGGCCTGCATCTCACCTGTGGTGAGTGCTCACAAAGGTCCAGGGAGAGAGGGGACAGTGATGCAGGTGGCCAGCAGACTCCTGGTGTTCTGGGCCAATCCTTCTCTCCACTCTCCTGTGCTTTCCTGTTTTCCCTGAATCTGATCTGATGCAGACCGAGCTTGGCATGTGAAGGGATTGGCTTATGTCATGAGCATAAACGTATTGCCTCTTTTTAAAAGTTTTTATTTATTTGAGAGAGAGAGCATCAGCAAACGTGTGAAAGCAGGAGTGAGGAGGCAGAAGGGCAGAAGGAGCCTGAGAAGCCGGCTCCCTGTGGAGCAGGGAACTCGGTGCGGGGCTGGATCCCAGGACCCCGAGATCATGACCTGAGCAAAAGGCAGACGCTTAGCTGGCTGAGTCGCCAGGTGCCCCAACTTACTGCTTCTAATAAAGAATGAGTGGGTCGTCTAACGTTTAAAAAACCCAAATAGAGTAGATTTTTATTTTGCAGATGCCTCTGTGAGACAATGGTTTTTTATTAAAAAAAAAAAAAAAGTCAAACGTATTTATAAATAAGAACAAAAATTTCTAAACGGCCCTAAGTTTTGTGTGTGTTTTCTTTGATCACATGCGTTTGATCTGGCAGCCCCCCAGTCTCCGGACCCCATTTCCAGCCTTCTTTTTTTTCCCCTTCAGAGGGAAGCTCCATGAGGGCAACACTGGGAAAGTCCGAAATGGGAAACTTTAGCCAAAGTGAGGGTGTCCAGGGCACACCAGAAAGAGGCACTCATTTCACCTGCTGGCTCTGTGGGTTTCTAGAATTGGAGGGCTTGAGGCATATCTGTGACCTACTGGTTTGACCCCCTCCCCCCAGCCACCACCTTAATAACTTACAGCTTTTGTAAAGGATCTGGATTTGAATCTGGCTGGCCAAGTTTCTCCCTGTAAGGAAATTAGTGTGAGAAAGTGACACTCCAAGGCTGTTTGGTGAGTGGCATGGCCCCAAGACCCCCATTCCCCTGGGTGTGGGGTTCTGGGGCCTGGGCTTCCCTCTGTCAGCTAGAACCAGCTGGACTCTGTTCGGGCTGATCTCACAGAAGGCCCCTCAATCCCTCTCAGGAGAAGGATTTCTGCAGGACCTCTCCCTAACACAGGTCGAACCAGGGACTGCAACCAGGATAGTATGGTCCTTCCAGAGTACCCAGTGCGTGAGGCTGAGTGCTGACTCTCTGGGTCCCATCTGGGCAATGGGGACAGAGGCAGTGCCCAGTGGACAGGGCTGTGGGAGGCTGAAGTGAGAGCAAGTCTGAACCGCTCAAGATCCTGGGCCTGACTCACCACACACGTTGGGAGTTCGGGGCCACTCTGGTCAGCAGCTTCCTCCTGCGCCCACAGGGGAAGTCAGACCTGGCTGGAAACCCTTGGTTGGGAGGTTCGGCAACCTGGGGGGGTGGACAGTGGTATGCTGGGCATGGCTAGTACCGACTGGTCATTAAATATGCAGGAATGCTGAGAGTTGTCCTTATAAATTAAATTGTACTAACAGATTAAATAAACGTGAAAAACAAAGGCCATCAATACTCCAGACTCAAGGCATCCTGGTCACCCAGCCACACTGTGCTGCAGGTCTAGGCTCTAGGAGCAATTGGCCACCTGTTTATTGGGCAGTGGGAAGGCTGTTTGACGCATGCGACTGTCTCTGTGTTCAATGAAGTAGCTTGAAATGACCGATGCCACAGATCAGGGCTTTTCTCCCCAGAAGTTGGCTGTTGGAATTTCTCCGAACACCACCAGCAGGTGCCTTCTGCACGCCTGGCCAGGGCTCCCCTGTGCACACACCTGCCTTCTTGAGCTGAGTGGGCAGATGGTTAGGGGACCCCCTGCTGCTCTCTGTCCCTACATCTGGGGAACTTCTCCTGCAGGTGTGTGGTGTGCAGGTCCTATTCTGCCTTCTCGCTCTTTTCTGCTGAGGCTCAAAGGCCCCTGCTGGTCTGAGGCCACTCTGGCTGGTCCTGGGTCCTGGGTGTGGTCTGAGGCGGCTGCTGCAACAGACACATGTTGGCTGAGCCCTGGCCAGGACAGGCCCCAGCTGGCTCATCTGTGCATCTGCTCTGCAAGCCACTGCTGGGAGAGTGAGGTTCTGAGAGAGGGAGCTCACCAGGGCCTGGCAATCGGTACGTGGCAGGCCTGGATTCCAGCACATTCTGCTGGACTCAAGGTCAGTGTGTCCCAGCACACTGCCCTGGGCCTCTGGCCACCAGAGCAGCACTAGGGGGAGGCCCGATGGGAGGTCGCCATGCTGGTTTGGGCCCCTGGGGTGTGGAGCCCTGCTGGCTACTCTGGCCAGTATAGAATTCCTCCACGGGTGCATGGCCCTTTCCTTGTGTCCTCTCCTGCATGTGTTACTGAGACGACAAAATTGTCAGAGCACCAACATCTTACTCGGGGTTCTTGGGAGGAGAAAGTAGCAGGAGGAACCCAGGTGGGCTGTGGCCTGGTGGACAAGAGGAAAACAGGCAGAGGAAGGCTTGTCAGTAACCCCCAGGAGGGACTTCTTACAGGGCCAAGGGCACAGGAGGGGCCTCACCCCAGCCATCTCCCTTTGCTGGGAAAGACCAGGGAGGAGGAATGCCGGGCTGGGGCCTGGCAGGTGGGGAGGGACACGGGGACAGGGCTGGGCAGGCTGGCCCCTGGGAGGGCTCCACACAGCTGTCAGGGTCCAGCTCACAGCCCGGCTCTAAAGCACAGAAGGTCAGAGACGGATGAGTGGATAAGCCCAGTGGGGTACGTCCATACAATGGAATGTCATTAATTCTTAAAAAGAAACTGAATTCAGGGACGCCTGGGTGGCTCAGTTGGTTAAGCAGCTGCCTTCTGCTCAGGTCATGATCCCAGCGTCCTGGGATCGAGTCCCACATCGGGCTCCTTGCTTGGCAGGGAGCCTGCCTCTTCCTCTGCCTCTGCCTGCCACTCTGTCTGCCTGTGTTCCTCTGTCTGCCTGTGCTCTCTCTCTCTCACAAATAAATAAATAAAATCTTTTAAAAAGAAACTGAATTCAAACATAGGCTGGAAACATGGACAAAGCTTGGGGACCTTCTTCTTCTTCTTTTTTAAAAAAAGATTTTGCTTGTTTGAGAGAGAGAGAGCAAGAGCAGGGTGGGGGGCAGAGGAAGAAGCAGACTCCCTGCTGAGCAGGGAGCCTGACATGGGGCTTGACCCCAGGACTCCAGGACTCTGGGATCATGCCCTGAGCTGAAGGCAGACGCCCAACCAACTGAGCCACCTGGGAGCCCCCCTGAGGATGTTATTCTACAAGAAACGAGCCAGTCTCAGGACGTTCAATGCTGTAGGATTCCGCTGGTGAGCAGTCAAATCCATACAGGGAGGGTGCAATGGCGTGGCCAGGGCTGGGGGTGGGGGTCATGGGGAGTTAGGGACAATTGCAGTTGGAGAAGATGAGAAGGTTCTGGAGAGGGATGGTAGGGATGGTTGCACAGACACCTAAACACAGCTCAATGGTAGATTTCATGTTGTGTATTTTACCATGATTTAAAAAAAAAAGTTAAAAATATGCTCGAACAACCACAAAAAAACAGAGTGTTGAAGGAAGTCACAGGAGTGCAAAGAGAAAATCCCAAAGGCACTGGGCAAGGGGCCGAACGGAAGGATCTGTGTGGGCCCCAAGGGGCTGATTCTAGGCATGTGGCCAAGGGCAGGTCCCCACTGCTGTGGACGTCTGCCTTCCCCTCTGTGACATGGCTCAAAACAACCAGCAAGCCTTCCTCACGAGGCTGCTGTGAGGCTCCCGGGCTTTGTGGTGGGACAAGGGAGAACTGCCCCAGGGGTGGAGCCCAGGCCTTGGAGACCCGTCGCCCAGGGAAAGACAGCTCAGAACGTGGAGCTTCCAGTGGCCACCTGAGCAACCTCCCGCTCGAGGGGGACACAGTCTGTGTCAGTAGTCCTGGCTCGCCCCGGACAGCACGGGAGTGTGTGGGAAGCCTCTCCCAGGAAGAAAGCAGGTGGTTCCTGAAGCAGCAACTGAAATAGTACCCAAAGGGAAACCCCAGCCTGGACCAGCAACTGCCGCTGATCTAACAGGATTTGATTTCTCTACCCAGGAATTCCTGTCTCGCTCCTGAAAAGACCTTCAGTGATTTGCAATCATTTTGTTTTGCAATTGAGCAAAACAAGGCAGGAGGTGTAATCCCAAGTGATACTTCGGTTGGACCCCTATGGCTCCCCCCACCACCCCTGCCCACACAGATGGGAAATGGGGCTCAGTGGGGAGAAGAGACAAGCCTAAGGGCACACTGCTGGGCAGAGCCTGACAGACTGAGGCTGTGGATCCGCCATTGGTAGCCTCAGCCTTGTGAATCTGCCCTCCCTCCCCTTACAGGTCCAGACCAGCCTTGTGCCATTTGGCTGAGGATCAGCCTCCTGGCTCCGATGTCCTTGCCCAGGGAAGAAACTTCTCATAGCAGCCCAGTTTGTTCTTCCTTTCAATTGGGTTTTCAAGGCACAGCCGGTGTAGGGATTTCATGATGGGCCTAGGGCCCCCGAGCATCCCCATGGGGAGTTCAGGGCTCCCTCTCTCCCAGAGCCTTCCCCCTTCCTTCCTCCCATCCTAAACTCTTCTCTGCCCTCCTCCCTCCCTCCCTTGCTTCTTCAAACACTTATGGAGATCCTGCTTAGGGCTAGGCCCTGGGGTCCCCGCCTGGAGGAAAGGGCAGTCTGATGGGGAGCCGGGCAAGTGAATAGGGGTTTGTGCTAAGACAAAGGTCAAAGCGTGGGGCTGTGGGCACTGGTGGAGGACAATCTCAGCAGAGGCAGGAACCAGCAAGGGAGCATCTTGCTGCATCTGGAGAGGCCTCAAGCATCCCAGCCCCCAGCATCCCAGTGGTTCGAGGCTCAGGGTCCTTCTTTCAGGTGCAAGAGGTCCACTGTGAAGGAGGCAGAATTCTGCCTTCACATCTAGTCTCAGCCTCTTGCTTGCTGCACCCTTGGGCAGTTGATTATCTGTTATTCTACTTGCCCAGCCATAAAATGGGTCTGAGAAGACCTACAGTGGGGAGCCAAGGCTGGGAGGGCAGCAGGAGGAATGGCCCGTCAGTGGGTTCCGTGGCCTTCCTGGCTGCCGGCTGCCCTCATTCCCGTGGTCGTGGCCCTGGGCTCTGCACTTCAGCTGTCTGTGGGGATGGGGGAATGGGGCCCCTCATTCACCTTCAGGTTGGTCCCCAAGCCAGGCCTGGCACAGAGCCTCCCTTTCGTAGGAAGGCCAAGTTACCAAAACAGATAAATCAATCTGTCAAGAAGAAGGCCTTGGAGAAAGAATCTCTCAACTGTCTCAGCCAAGAAGCTCAAAAGGGGAATTGTTCCCGGAGATGAAGGAGGAAACAACAGACATCTTCTTCACGGGCTCTGCCTGCGGGCTCCCCTCGAACGTCTCACTGCCCCTCCTTCCCACGTGGCCCCCCGAGAGCACCTGTGGGTGGGGGGCCAGCCCAGGGACCCACACGGCCTCCTCCTGATGGCTCCGGGGCAGTGCCCCAGCCTGAAGCCACCTGTCTGGGGGAGGTGGAAGCCAAGAGCCACTGTTTGGCCTCTGTCCCACTTCTGACTGGGACACCTTCTCACTCAGTCCCTTATCTGTTCCGCAGGGGCCTGAGGACCTGAGCCACCCGCCTTGCCAGTGGGGAGTGTGTGTCTGTCCCAGGCCAACTCCTAGTCAGGGTGGCTGTCAGAACTGGGAGGGCGACAGGGACCGGGGAGAATGGTCAGGAGCAGATAATGAGCCTCTGGAGACCAGAGCACCTCCTGTTCCCTTAAGAAGGAAAGGAATGTTCTCAGAGAAGTGGGGATGACCTCTTCCTGGAGGGAAAGGGGTGACGCTTGGGTTCACAGCCAGTTCTTCCCTCTCCCAGCTGTGTGACCTCGTGAAAGGTACTTGATCTCTCTGTGCAGTGGTTTCCTCAGGTGTAGGATGGACATCTTGTGGGATTGTCCTTGTGGCTTACACTGAAGATGAAGTTTACAGGTATGCTGTGTGCCTGGCACATTGTGGGCATGTCATAAATGCTAACTGTCATTATCTTGTAGTATTGTAAGGATGTATTTTAAGCCATCACTTTGTACAGCTTTTCTCATTTAACCCTCACTGCCACCTGGGGGTGGGTCTTAATGTCCTTACTCTCCAGATGAGGGAAATAAGGCTCAGAGATGGGAGTAACCACCTAGGGCTTCCCAGCTAAGGTCTGTGTCCCCTTCGAAGGGGCTCTTTCTGGCTCCGAATTATCGCTGATTCCACTACACTTTGTTATCAGGAGGGCGGGAAGTGCCGCTGAAGTGGCTGAGGGGACAGGTGGGGCAGATGTGGGCCCACTTCCTGTCACAGTACCCCCACCTCATGTGGCTGTCACAGCTTGTCAAAGGGACTGTCACCAGAAGCAGCCCCTCCGGGGGGGAGGGGTCGTGGGAAGGGATGGGGCAGTACAGAGCCAGAAGTGAGCATTAGATACAAAAGTAAGCCCTGAATCAAGGGGTAGTGTGAGGACCTGCCTGGCGGGCCTGGGAACATGTGAGCAGTGGTTCAAACCAGAGCAAAAGCATGACAATCCCATCCCCCCCCTCCAACAGCTCTGCCCCCACCTCGGCCCTAGGAAAGGCTGTGGGCACAAAGACGTTAGTTCAACACTGGGAAGATTGCCCAAGAGAGGCAGAGCGGGAAGCCCCCAGTGGTTGTGGGTGGAGGACCCATGAGTCAGAGGGGTCCTCCAGACGCAGCAGGGGAGGCTGTAGGGACACTGTGGCCACCCGGAAACCCATGCAGTGACATCTGCTCACACATGAAAGGTGGCTTCAGAGTGTCATCAGCCTGGGAGTGCCAGCATGACGTCACTAGGGCGAGGGGGGCCGGGGCGGGGGGGGTGTGGTACAGGCCCCTTGACTTCCCAGGGGAAAAAGCTTGCCACTGTCAGGAACATGAAAGAACTGTCAGAGATCCATGAAACTAGCTGCGTGGATTGTGAAACATAAGACTCACTTCTGTTTGTTTTGTGACAATGCGGAAGCCACAGATGTTCTCTCAAGATGAAAGAGAAGAACTACCAGGGACCTTTCTTGTTTTGACCTCCAGCACCTCCTCCCCATCCCCTGTCCACCGTCTCCTGCTTCCCCCCAACCCCAATCCAGTGGGGCTGCACCCACACCTGGAGTACATGGGTCAGGGGTCACAGGAAAGGATGGGCCAATGGTGAAATCTTGAGGCGAGGAGGGACGAGCAGGTGTCATACGTCAGGGATCAAAGGTCAGATGGGTAGTCATACCAAGGCAAAGACATGCAGCTGTTAATACCTAGAGGCCAAGGGCTGAGCAGTTAGTGTGTGTCTGGAGCAGTCTAGTGGTCGAGGAAGAGGAAGGCCTTGAAAAAGGAGCCATGGTCAATGAGGAGAGAAGGCAGCACTCCCATCCAGGGGGCTAAAGCTGAGCTTGGCCATGTGGCTGGGCTGCCTGCCAATGGCTCCTCCCCTAAACTTGGGAGGTAAACGCCCTTATACTCATCTTGCAGGTGAGGAACTGAGGCTCACAGAAGTTGAGTGAATCACCAAAAGTCTCATCACTTCTGCATCTGAAGCAGTCTGTCTGACAACAGTGAGGGGCCAGGTCACCATAGTGAGGATGGTCTGTACCCTGAGAACAGACTCAAATGCTGATGGCTCATCTCTAGAAAGGAGGCCTATGTCTGAGGTCCAGAATTGTAAAAGCATTAGATCAGGGGAAAATGAAATCCATCATATTCTAGACCAGGGATCTCCAAAGAGGCCTCAGTGAGCAATAATGACAGCAGTAACTAACAAAGTCCTACTTTATATGTGTACCCATTTTTGCTCATATTAAAAGATGTCATAGGTTAAAGTCAGAGAAAATTTTTAAAATAAATCTATGGTTAGGAGATACTAGAGAAACCATGAGTATCTGTAGCATGGTAACATTGTGGGTGGGGGACAAAGGGAAGCTGATCTGGGCTTGGTAGTCTGAGTTGTCCCTGGGGAATTAGTGGGTTCCTCTTTGAAGATGACAGTTGCAATTTCTGTCTGGCATATCTGTCCCCCTTTTCTGAACTGAGCACCCCACCTCCCTTAGAGACCACCCCTCCTGCACTCTGCACTCTCAGACTGTGTGTCTGTGTGGGGTTGCCCCTGCTCTGGCTTCCAGGGAAGGATATGACTCAGGCATGGCCAGGCAGAATGACCATGTTGCATCCAAGGAAAGGCCTAGAGTCTAATCCAGCCAGAGGATCCTCCCCTGCACTGTGGGGGGACCCCTGGGAAAGGAGCTGAGCTGGGCTTGCTCATCTATCAGAAAAGAGATGGAGCTGTGTGTGCATGGGAGGCAGAAGCTATCTTGGTATGCTCATGTAAGTACACGTGTATATGTATAAGCATGCTATGTGCATAGGGGTACATATGTAAAATGGAGGCCGATGAATGAGATAAAAGTCAGATTAAATTCATTTAGTCTTTCAACACTTAATGAAACTTACTACTATCCACACACTATGCCTCCCAGCATCCATTGTCTTTTCTTCCTTCATGGCCCATTTGGTGATCTTCTTTCCTCTGGATGAGGTCAGTTGGTGGGGTTCCATCCCAGGCCAAGCTAATCAGCATATCTCATTCCCATGGCCACATCATTGGCACAGAGGTGGGCACATGACCTAAGCTAGACCAACCAGAGACAGTCTCAGGGCTTTTGTAGAAGCTTTGGCAGAAGAGGTTCTTCTCTTAATGGCTCAGTTTGAATCTGAGAGGATGGCAGAGTTTGACACCATGAGGAGTCATAAGTCTGATAATAGAGTCAACGCAGATGAAGTGCATCCAAAGAATAGAAAAAGAGAGAAATTAGGCCCTGGGTTTTAGCCCTGAACCAAATTGTGACTAAAACCAATAAAACCCTAGACTTTTCAGTTACATAAACCAATGGACTTACTTTTGCTCAGGTCTGATTTATGTGGGATTATCTGTCCTTATGATTAAAAATAGTTCTGAACAAAATCAATGAAAAGAAGATTCCAGTTCTGAGAGTGAGAAATAATAAAATAATCTAGACTTGAACAAAAATGGACTAAAAGAAATATGATCAAAACATTTAAAAAGAGAAAATGAGAAAAAAATGACAAAATAAAATGAGACAGATTTGAACAACAGCCAAACACATCTCATGAAAAAATAAATGTAGTCATTAACATGAACAACTCAATGGAGCATTTAAGCAAAGAGAAGTGGGGTTTTGGTAGACAAAAGAGAGAAGGAGATGTGACAGTGATTTTAAGAGACTGGTAGACATAAAGAAGTGGTCCAGGTACATATTCTCTCCAGAAAGAGGAAATAGTTATGAAAGACTGAAGAAGCACATCAAGTTCCAAACAGGTGAAATAGAAGTAAATCAATGCCTAGACACGTCATTATAAAACAACAGACACAGTAGACTAAGTCAAGAGACAGAGTAATGAAAGCAGAATGATAATTAGGCTGACAACAGACTTCTCAGCAGCAACACCTGATGCCAGGAGACGATGGGATAAAATCATCACAGAACTGAAGAAAAATAAATTCTGTCAACCCGATCACTGATGTCGAGCTAAACAATAACTCATGGATAGAGATGAGAGAGACAGTCTTCAAACAAAGATCGAATGAGTTTATTACTCACAGCCTCAATTTGAGAATAAAGGATTGTTTTGAGGAGCAAGGAAATGGAATCCAGAGGAAGGGGTAGTAAACTAACAAAGAAATTAGTAAGCATGTTGATAAGTCCAAAAAAAAGCATTCATTACTAAAACAAAAACAAAAAAAACCACCCTAACTTGTGGAAAGGGTTTAAAATCAGATAGAAGTGAAAAAGTATACAGCAATACTGTGATACATGTTAAATGGTTGATTGACGTTTAATGATTGTGAACTCTATGCATCATTTGGCTGAAGGATAGTCTCAGATACACATGTTAACCATAGTGGGTTGGCACTGGAAGAGTAGATATGGACTGCATGACTTTCAAACCAGTGGGATAGTAGAACAGAGAGGAACAAAGAGAAGTCAGTCAACATAATGGAGATAGGAAAAGAGAAAAAAATAAGCAAAAAAAGAGAGAGAGAAGAAGAAGAAGAAGAGGAGGAGGAGGAGGAAGAGGAAGAAGAAGAAGAAGGAGGAGGAGAAGAAGAAAAGAGAAAGAAAATACAAAAAAAGACCAAAATTACATGGTGGAAATAATTCCAAGTAACAAATAACTCAGTTGTCATAAAATGTAAGAGACTTCTAATGAATGTAACCTCATACCTCTTCCTGCATGCCTGTAAATAGCCTTTGGTCCAGATGTTTGCACCCATGTCTTTCCACTATTACCAGAAGAGTAGCTCCCCAGCACAGAAGCCTATCCCATTTGATTCCATGATTCATGCCCCATGCAGCACAATGTTTGGCCCTCAGTCTGGTGAAGCTTGTGAAAAAGCATTTGTTTATTTGAATTAAATTGAACAATGGAAGCAAGGGGGGAAAGCAGACACCTAAGGTCTAGTAAGTCATAGCCATAAAGAAAGAATATGTAAAAGGAAGAATTAAAATGCTAATAAACATATTCAACTTCACTGGATATCTGAGATATGCAAATGAAAACTAAAGATAAAGTTTGGATGTTTTGCCTATCAGAAGCAGGTTTCAAAATGACAACACTAAATGTTGGGGTAGGCACAGAAGCTCTTGCATACACATCAGGATAAATATGATTTCACACTTTCTGGAAAGTAGTTTTACCTCCAAAATTTTAATTCTATTATGGTAGCTCTAGTTGCAAGTGTCTACACACTGATTCAACTAGTTCGTTTGTTTGTGTATTTATTTATATAAGATTTTAAAATTTATTTTATTTATTTATTTTTTTAAAAGATTTTATTTATTTATTTGTCAGATAGAGAGAGAGCACAGGAGTGAACACAGGCAGACAGAGTGGCAGGCAGAGGCAAAGGGAGAAGCAGGCTCCCTGCTGAGCAAGGAGCCCGATGTGGGACTCGATCCCGGATGCTGGGATCATGACCTGAGCTGAAGGCAGCCACTTAACCAACTGAGCCACCCAGGCGTCCCTAAAATTTATTTTAGAAAGCGAGATAGAGCAGGAGCAGGGAAGGGGCAGAGAGAGAGGGACACAATCTCCAGGAGACTCCATGCAGAGAGTAGAGCCTGACACAGGGCTCAGTCCTGGGATTCCGACGTCATGACTTGAGCTGAAACCAAGAGTCAGAGACTTAACTAACTGGGCCACCCAGGGACCCCATGATTCAACTGTTTTAAAAGGGAATTTATTGCCTCAAATAATCACACAGGGAGGCGTGTGCGTGCATGTGTGTGTATGTGTTTGTGTGTGCACGCGCTGTTGGTTTTAGGCATGCCTTAATTGTGTGATCTAATGAAAAAGATCTACTTTCTCTGTGTCTATGGCATCACCTTTCTTCCAAGACTACTCTTTAATGCTTACAAAATAGCTGCTGCCATTCTTGCTCTCACACTCTACTGTCCAGGAAAAGAGATATCATCTCTTCCCAAGGTTCCCAGAAGTTCCCAGAAAATGTTGCCTTTTGATTTATTAATGTTGCATATGGCAAATATCTGAGTCATAATTATTCTCAAGAAGTACCAAATAGGAACAAAAGAGAAATAGGATGGGGAAGCAAAGACAAAAGAACCCAGAAACTTGAATTATTTGGAATGGATTAAATGGGAAGAGCACACAAATGGGAAAATTGTCAGCTCTTCTCTCTTCCCATGGCTCTCTGCTCCATTCTCCCTCTTTTCTCCCTCTTAGATTCCAGTTAGAGGCCTGGTTTCTTTACCATATCCCATCTGTTATGCTCTTTTCCATTTGTTCCATCCTTTTGTTTCATTGACCCTTCCTCTGGATATTTTCTTCTATTATATTTTCCAGCTCACTAATCCTCTCTGCATCTATGCCTAATTATCTCTGAAATCCACCCAGTGTGCTCTTAATTTCCTTTTTTTTTCAGTTTTAAGAATTTCAACTTTAAATAGTTTACATTCATTCTCTGCTGAAAACTGAATGTCATCTTTCATTTTCTAAAGCATATTAAACAGAAATACAAGGTTTGTGCCTGATCATACTACCATCTGGAACTACTGTTGTCTTTATTGTTTCTCCTAGCTTTTGATTTTGTCATCTGACCTATTCAAATATCTCATAATTTTTTATTCCATGCCAGACATGGTATTTATATATATATACATTTTTTAATATTTTATTTATTTGACAGAAAGAACACAAGCAGGGGGAGCTGGAGAGGGAGAAGCAGGTTCCCCACCGAGCAGGGAGCCCAAAGTGGGGCTCGATCCGAGCACCCTGGGGTCATGACCTGAGCTGAAGGCAGCTGCTTAACTGAGCCCCCCAGGATGATGTTACATTTCAAAAAAAAATGTTATATTGTGGTAACAACACACAACATCAGATCTACCCTCTTAACAAATTTGTAAGTACAATACAGTGTTGTTGGCTACAGGTACAATGCTGTGGAGCAGATTTCTAGAGCTTATTCATCATGGATAATGTTATAATTTGGGGGGAAAGATTTATATTTGATTGTGGCAGCCTCTGAGGCTAGGGCCCCACAATCCCAGATCACCTTAACCCAACCAAACATTGGGCTTCAGATTCAGTGAGAGTGGGCAATACAGCTGGTCACACTTACCCTTATGGTGCAGTCCTCTGGGTTGCAAAGCCTGGGATGACTGGGATGTTTACTAAGGACATCCTTAGTGGGCCCAGAATTCCAATATTTGTCCCAGATCTGCATTAGGCCTGACCCCACAGCTCACTCATGCTCTCAGTGTCTTCAGGAGCCCCTGGAGGGGAATGGCCCTATGGTGGGGTCACCACTCTGGGCTCCCCTCCATCCTTAGTCTTGGCACCCCAGGCCCTCCCTGCCTGGAAGATCTCTCAAGCCTTCTGGCAGATGTTTACATTCTGCCTCTCCACTTTGCTGGTTGCTCTCCACAGGAGCCTGCCATCACCAGTGTGAAGGTGATGAGGGACTTCAGAATCCAGTTATGTGTGGGTTCACCTCCATCTTTTAATAACTGGGTGGTCTTTTTTTTTAAAGCTTTTATTTATTTATTTGACAGAGAGAGGGAGAGAGAGAGATCACAAGTAGGCAGAGAGGCAGGCAGAGAGAGAGGAGGAAGCAGGCTTCCTGCTGAGCAGAAAGCCCGATGCGGGGCTCCATCCCAGAACTCTGAGATCATGACCTGAGCCGAAGGCAGAGGCTTAACCCTCTGTGCCACCCAGGCGCCCCTAACTGGGTGGTCTTAGGCAATTGTTCAGTCTTTCTGAGCCCCAGTTATCTCTCTGAAAGAAGAGGTTAATACACACCTTGCAGGATTTCTTTGAAGCTTAGAAGTAACTTAACTCCTTAAGAATGTCCAACATGTGGTAGGTACTCAAGACATATAGCTTTGTTTTGTTGATGTTCTCAAAGGGTCTTCATGGGTCCCTCATTGTATCTCGGGTGCCCTGGTGGGCCTCTGGGATTTTGTGTGCATGACATCCAGGAGGCTTCTGGGGGCAGTGATGAGTGGCCAGGCTGGGAGGAAAGTTGGTGGGAACCATGCTTTCTGGGCTAACATCTCTCAGAGGTCACTGGGGCTTGCCTGGGCCTGAACAGGTGGTGGTAAGAGGCCAAGAGAGTGCTCCAATCAGGATCAGAGAGGAGAGGACCAGTCCAGGCCAGGAAAACTGGGAGATATTGGGAGGGAGAGGATGAGAGGAGGCTGCGAAGCGGAAATGGTTGGAGGTCAGACACTGGGCGGAGCATGACTGGGGAACAGGCCAGGATGCAGGAAATGCGCTGGAGTAGCAATTCAGGCTGAAGCTGTGCCTTGCAGGGTACGTGGAGCCCTTTAGGGGTAAGATGGGGCATTATGTCCTTAGCCTTTTGGCTCTGACATTTTGACTTTAATCCTGAGGATATTTTGACCCATACACTGTTTGGATATTTACATTTTAATAGGATTATGCAAAACACTGATGCAATCTTATTGTGAAACTATTTTTCAGACCAAATACCATGCCAATTTAATTGTAGGTTTTTATATAGTATAATTATCATTCCTGTTATTTTTTCTTACTTTATTGAGATTATATTAGGTCAAATAAGTTCTTTTCTGTTTTGTTTTTGTTTTTGTTTTGAGGGAGATATGAGAGAGCATGTGAATGGTGGTGGTGGGGGATGGGCAGAGGAAGAGGGAGAGAGAGCCTCTTAAGCAGGCTCCATGCCCAACATGCAGGGACCAATCCCACGACCCTGAGATCATGACCTGACCCAAAATCGAAAGTCAGACACTTAACCAACTGAGCCACCTTGGCACCCCAAAATAAGCTCTTTTCTGGTTAATTTTTATTACAAAATTTGCAACTAATTGACAGATCAGTTTTTTGTCCATTTATAATTTTTCTTCTGCTGTCGCACGTGTGTGTGTGTGTGTAGCCACTATTTCTACCAACTCCACTTTCTCTTGGAAATGATGCAGATCCAAACTTCATAAGGAAGGTTAATTTTTTTGTAAATTATTAGTCAATTATACTTTTTCCTCAAGTGCTGATTATGTTGATGTACTTTGTGCTGATTATTTCTCCTGGCTGATAGTCTTTATTACTTCTCTAAAAAGTATAAATAGTTATA
Source organism: Taxidea taxus jeffersonii (assembly GCA_003697995.1). NCBI lineage: Eukaryota > Metazoa > Chordata > Mammalia > Carnivora > Mustelidae > Taxidea > Taxidea taxus. The sequence continues at coordinate 391,292 of ML105403.1, forward strand.
TCTTTTTCTTTGTTCATCTATCAGAAATTCACGAACAGTTTTGTGAAATGAAGAATCATGGGGAAAGAGAGAGAAGTGCGAGGCTCATGAGGAGAGGAAAAGACCAGAAGATCAAATGAGAGGGAGGCCCAGAAACACAAGTGGGGAAGGGCCCAAGAAGGTTGGGTTCAGAATGTCCTCCTTCCCAGTTGGACAGCAATTTTGGTCAAGTGAGGGTCCCGACTGTGGCATTGTTGGGGCACAAGGGTGGCCGTGGTCTTCGGAGAAGATCAAGGTAGTCAGGCGTCTTGAGTTGAAGTAGGAGTGCCTAAAGGGGTGTTGCTTTGGGGTTGGGATGAGCATGGTTGACAACAGGGGTGGCAGCTGTGACTGGACCCTGTGAGGCTACCTACCACCTGAGACCATGGTTCCACCAGGTCGTGCCACTCAGCAGAAAGCCCATGCTTGTCTCTGACTGCTTCCTCACTCATCAGCCGGCACATGGGTAAGTTACTTAGCCTCTGTCACTTTGGTTTTCTCATCTGAAGAGTGGGGATACTTCCTCTCAGAGTTACTGTAAGAATGATTCTGAGGCACACAGGAAAATGCCCACCTAAATCTCTCTGTAGATGGTAGCTTTTATTACTATTAGCAGAACTCCTTGGCAAAGACCCTCCTGGGTCAGGAAACAGATGGCAAATGCCCTGTAAGGAGGGTCTACCAGAAGCACTGCAGGGGCCTGGGCAGGGTCTAGGGAAACCACAAGGATTAGTGTTACAGCCTGAGGCTGGTCAGTGGGGTCTTGACCACCCAGAAGCTGAAGGTGAGGGGAGGGAGTCAATGAGACAGCATAGAAAGCATTGCTAGCCTGGGGAATCTGCTGGAACAGAAGCCACGAGAAAGAAATACCCCCATCTCGATGCCCTCCCTCTTATCTCCTGCTGGAGCTTCCCATGGCCAAACCCAAGCCGTTGGTCCCAACCAGACAGGGCTCTGTTCCAGGGCAGAGAGCAGGGTGGGCGAAGGGTGGCCCCAGGCCATCTAGCACAGATTCCGAGGCAAGTTCTGGCATGTGCCTGCCCTTTTTGGAGCATGTGCTCATGTCCGGGCTCCGGGAACGAGCCTCGGGTCACAGGGCCCGGTGGGCGACGTGGAGAGCCTCGTCCAATCAGACAGCTTCCCAGCAGACCGGGCTTGCCATGGAGCTCCTCTTGGAAAGGTCAGGGGTAATGTATTCCTCCTCTCGAGACTTGAGGTATTGTGGAAGCCCATTCATATGGGCCCCGCAGCATTTCAGGCTTGGAATAATTCAGACGGGAGTTCGCCTGAAATTTATCTTTGCTGTATTTACACAGAAAGACCTTAAGAAGCTAGCTGGTAGTGTAAACATGGATAATTATAATATTTCAGGAGAGGTTTAACATACCGAAAGAGGAAAAAGGAATTTCTAAGCACAGCAGCCGAACTCATCTCTGGACACGGAGAGAATTAAAAATTGTTCTTTTCAATCATAAAATCACGCCCATGGGAGCCTATACGATCCTGAAGGTGATTCAGGTGCAAGGGAACTATCACATGCTCTTGTTTGGTCGATGCCTCAAGAGGCTGATACCCAGCACTGGTTAACAGCAAGTTGGGTCCCGCTGGGGTCAAAGTCAACCTCTTTCCACGTAGAGGGAACGTGGGGTAGGAGTGGGAAAACACAGTCCTTGCAGTGAACAGGTCAGGCATGGACTCTGGCCGTCTTTTGGGTTCTTTGATCCTTCTGAACCTCTATTTCCCCACCTGTGAAATGGGTGAAGCAACATCCAGCTCATGGGCTTTTTCTAAGGATCACCAAGTTTCTACCTCGATGATCCTATCACATAGTAGGGCCTCCGCTCCTAATTCCCTGCCCCTCATTGGTCCCCGAAAGGGGCACGGGAGGCTCCTCAAGGACCGCCCAGGCTCTGCCCCTCCACATTTGTCTGGGGCCTGCCAGGGAATGCTGGTTGGAAGGCAGAGCCTGCCACCCGCTGTTACTTGGTTCAGACTGACCCAGTTCCTCCCAAGCCTTGAATCCAGCCTCCTGTTTCTGTCACAGTAAAGTCTCCCCTTCTCGATCACACGAGCGGTGTCATTAATGGAAAGGGCATGGTGAGATTTGGAGCCAGACTGACAAGGTTTCCAATCCCGGTTCTGCTATTACTCACAAAACAGCAAGCTTTCTTACTTCTCTGAGCCTCTAGGCAAACAAGATGGCCAACACGGCTTTGCAGGTGGTATTGAGCCCCTAACAGAGCCCTGGTCATCACGGCAATGGGTCATTGGTAGTTATTGTTGTTAGTGTAGTGTGTTCAGACCTTTCTAAATTGGTCAGAAATCTGCCTTAGCTGTTGGGATTTTCCGTTGATGGGAAGTTGCAGACCGTGGGGGAGAATCTGCTGGGTTGCCTGTCACCCTTGCCCAGGGGCCATACTAATCTCTGTATTGCTCCAATTTTAGTATATGTGCTGCTGAAGGGAGCATGGTGATTTGCTGGTTTGGGGGAAATGTGATGGTGGGGAGGGGGGATGGTGGCTGGGACATTGCCATAGTGGCCTGGAAGGGACCCTTGTCTGTTTTGCCCAAGCCCTGCTTTCAGGAAGGGATGAACTTGACCTCACCAGAGGCAGAGCATTCTGAGGCTGTGCTCTGCATTCTCCATTCCCAAGGATGCGAGTGTGGTCCCAGAGCTTGTGTCCTGGCCAAAGGAGCACAGGACACCCTCCCCTCGTGACCTCCCGGGGGGAAGAGATGAATAATAAAGCTCAATGGCTTGCCCAAGGCACCATGGAAAAAGGCGTTCATCATCTTAATGGCACCTTTCAGATGTGTCTGGCTTCTCCGTGGCCTCTTCCTCGTGAAACCCCCTCCCGAAAGCAGTCTATGTGAGCTATTCCTGGCATGTCCTGTGGTACAAAAGCGCGGTTCATCTTTTCAAGGAGACGTGGGAAGGTTGAAAGTCAAACCCATTGGAACAAACCTTGGCTTTGGAGTCCAGTCAAGTGCTTATTAGGCAAGGGCTCGCTCTCCCGGAGAAGATGAGCAGACAGAGTTTGGGGGGACCAGCGATAAGGATGAAAAGGGCACAAGATCTATGCAGTACATACCGTCTCGGGGTGGGGGGGGGCAAGGTTATTGGGTGATCGCCTGGTCTGGAAGGATTCACAGGCTCCAGCTTCCACCAGGACAACCTAGGTGGGGAGGGGCCCATGCCCATTGCTGTGACTGGGGAGGTCTGCAGGAAGAGCCAGTGTGCAGCTTGGCTTGTCTTTGGAGAAGTGTACCCTCCTTTGGCCTATGGCCACTGCCTTCATGCACACGAGGAGAGTGGAACAGCTAATGCTGTGGGAAGAGAGGCTGGGATTGGGACTGAAGAGATCTCCAGCCTTGCTTTACAGAGAGTGTGAACCTCTTTGGTCCTCAGTTTCTTCATTAGGACCATAGATATTGTATGTACTTACCTCTTTTCTACCTAAATGGTGGGCTGGAAGCAGAAGTTGATAGCAATGTCTCTGGAGAACCATGTCTTTTGGCAGAAGAGGTGTCCTAGCATCCCAGGACGGCCAGCCAGACCATGACCCTGGTGTTTTTTGGTGAAGGAAGGCAGGGTGTCGCTGGAGAACATGGAGGCTGGAGCCACTAGGGGCATTTCCCACCTGCTGAGAAAGGGAAGTTCCTCAGAGCGTGTAACCTTCAGATGTACGGAAGGCCAGTCAAGACCGTTGTGGGCTCATGGGTGTGGACAGGATCCCCTTTGGACCAGGGGAGAATGGATGAAGAGAGTCTGTTCTGGCTTGTTTTTTATTCTTTGTTTTTGTGTTTTGTTTTCCTTTGGTTTTTAGGAAAGAAAGAAAGGAGAACAAGAGTGAGAGTCCTGGGGGATTAGGTGGCAGTCTCGTTCATTTCCCAGGGGCGGCTGCAGGGGTATGTGGGACAAAGAGAGATTGGTTAGGACCTCCCTCCTTTTCAAAAAGAGAACCACTGTGCTTTTATTCTGCTGCATATCACAGTTTTGATTATGATTTCAATGGACAGAAGATTCCTTAGCTGAGTTGGTGTGAAAACCAGTGTTTGAAACCATTGGCCAGCTAGACTGGGAAATTCTTTGCAAACCTCTTCTTTCTCCATGCCACGATCTCTGTTCTGGCTTTCCCTTGTTGCATTACAAAGCACTCTGAAACTTACTGGCTTACTATAGCATTTGTTTTCTTTCATGAGTTGACTGGGCTCAGTTGGGCCATTTTCCACTGGGATCTCTCTTGCGGCTGCAGTTGGATGGTGGGTGGAGTTGGAGGGCTGAGGCTCAGTTGGATGGGTCCCCCTGCATGGCCTGTCTGTACCCCAGTTGGTTGGCTGAAAGAATGGGGACAAGCTGGGCAGCTCTCTTTCCACATGTCCCTGCTATGTAGACTTCCTCACAGCATGGCAGTCTCGTCAGACTTCTTACATGGAGCCTGGACACTTCCAGATGCATGACCCAGCAGACCCTGGCAAACTGCAAGGCTTTTTATGACTTAACCCAGAAGTACAAGCATTGCTTCTGTTACATTCCACTAGGCAAAAGCTAGTCATAAGGAGATAAAGCTCATTGGACACCCTCTTTGGAGGCTGGCTACCACTGTTCCAGAAGGAAGGAGGAGAACCCAGACCTGACCCTTTCCTGCCTTGCCTCCCTCTGCAGCCACTGTCAGAATTTGGAGTTGGGGGCCTTAGTTTAGAGACCTGTCCAAGTTCCGGAATTGGGGCTGGCAGAGTGGGCAAAAGGAAGCCCAAATACTCCTCTTTGTCCCAAGTTCTTTTTGTAGGGGATACAGGCTTCTCTGCCCTATGACTGAGATGAGAAACATCACTCCCTCTTCAGGAGAACAAACCCAAATCCCTAATTCCAGCAATCTGCTACAGAAGTGAAGTCATGTTTCCAGACACTTCTGTAATACGATTAGACAGTGATGTTATTTGCCTGTCCAGGCTGAGTCACCCCCCCCCCCCAAGCCAGCCTCTTGTTTCTGACGACTGTCCCTCTGGCAAATCTAAAAGCAAGAGTCAACTCAAAGGGGAGCAGGAGAGAGATGTAGAATTTTGTCCTGTCTTCCTTACAGGATGTGCGCTAGCAGGAGACTTCCGGCTTCCTGGAATTATTGCTGAAACTCACACTCTTATAACATTCAGTTTCAGACACTGTAATTTTTCACCAGTTCTGTGTGGGCCCAGCTGGAAACCTAATCCCTTGTTTTCCTTTAGCTGTCCTATTTCCCAAGGATTTAAAATACTCTCTCAGATAGCCAGGCACAACCATTGCTTGGCCAAAGCAGCATTTTGGCGACTTAGGAATGTCAGTGGCCTCTATGGGGCACCATCTGAGAGGTGTTCCCTGCAGATGTGCTATGAGGCCCGAGAGTCCATCCTTAGGGGGAAAGGATCTTGCCTGGGTAAACTGAGGACAACTGACAAATGAAGCCTCATAATGTGAATATGGTAGCTCTGGTGTGGGGATGTGGTTGGAGCCCAGGGGCAAAGGTACAGGATTATTTCCCTTCTTGCTAAACTTCAGGGAGACCCCATGTGAGCTCCTGGCTGCATTCGGGATTCCTACCTGACCTCTGATTTCTGGGGTACCCCTTCCTTCCCCTCCCAGCAGGACAGAGAAGTTGTCCTTGCAGTGTGATCACTGCTTGGAAACAAATGAGCACAGAAAGGAGAGGGTGGAGGGCAGGAAGAAGGTCCTTGGGCACCAGAAAAACAGCCACCACTTTATCCTGGGAGGAGACCCCCCCCCTCCCCAGAGTCCTTGAACTTGAGGTTGTTTCTGTCATGTGTCAGGAGAGGGAGCGTGTGTGGTACAGGGAGAGAGAAGTGGCGAGAAAACAGTTAGCCTTTGTTAGTATTTGATAGGCAGCCAAAGCACTTTTGTTCCCAAGCCCAGTGAGCTACCTGTGAAAAAAGAAATTGCTTTTCAAGAACATTCATCACAGCAAGTGGCACCATTCCTTGTCCTCAAACAACCCCATTCCTAGGCCTTTTCTCCCATTAAAACCCCTCAGATGTGGTAAAATAAATAAAGACACAAAAGGGAGGTGTGAGGGGGAAGGGGGTGGTCCTTGTGGGGAAAGTAGAGGTGGGGGAGGTGCTGTGGGCACAGACCAGCAGGTACTGGGGGCTCACTGGACCCTGTGCTGTGGGGTCCACCTGGAGTCCCCTTCTGAGTAGGGGGTCTCGGGCTCCACAGGTGTGATTCTGAAATTCAGGAGCAGTTGTGCCAAGAGTCCTTGAGCTCTGTCCCTCTAGGAGTCTCTGTCCTGTCACTTGTTCTGAGGGGCCCTCCTGGTCACCCATAGACAGGGAGCTTTCCCTTCTCATTCCTCCACACTCACCACTCTGTATATTTCCTTTTTGATGCTTAACCCCATACGGAATTATTAGCTTGTCTCTTCATTGTCTACTCCTTCCTAAATGTCAGCCCTGCCAGGGGCAGGTTGTGCTCTCTCGTACACTGCTATATTTCAGGACAGAGAGTACGTACTCACCAATCTTTGTGGGATGAAGAAATACATGAGCAAATCCAAAATGGGATGCTTAGGGCAAAAGGTTCCACCCAATCCAGAATGTTATTTTTCTGAGGTTTTTTTCCAGCAACAAATTCTATTACTGAGTGGCCAGACTGACCAGACCCCAGGGCCTCTTGTATGATCGCTGTGTGATAGGGGTTAGCTAGCAGGTTTGGCAGGGGGGCAGCTTACTATAGAAGGAGGCCACTGACCTTTGGTTTCACTGTGTGGCCTTCAGTAAGTCTCCACCATTGCCTCCCTGCACCTCAGAGTACTACTAAATGCCATTAATCATCCATAATGTGGTATTTCTGTAGAGATTATAGCTGACATAGGGAGTGTTACGAACTGCGGGCTTGTCCTCCCCCCTACCACGAATTCATAGGGTGAAACCCTAACCCCCTATGTGATGGTACCTGGAGGTAGGACCTGTGGGACATAATCAGGTTTAAATGAGATCATGAGGGTGGGGCTCCCATGATGGAATTCGCCATGTGAGGACACAGAGAGAAAGTGGCCATCTGCCAGCCAGGATGTGGGTCCTACCAGGAACTGAATCTTCTAGCGCCTTCATCTAGGGACTTCCCAGCCTCCAGAACTGTAAGAAATAAATGTTTCTTATTTAAACCATCCATCCTGTGGTATTTCATTTCAGCAGCCTGAGCTAAGACAGGGAACATGCCTGGTTCAGGAACTCCATATATCACCATCATTTTACTCAACATTTTGCTGGGTGTAGACACTCTCCACTCAATAAAATATCAATACAGCAAGATATTCGGGGATTTCTGAGCATCTAGTTCACAACAGTTCTAGAAAATTCCCAAGTTCTGAGATGTTGGCCAGAGCTCTCCCTTGTTTTTGTTGTATGTGAGCCATGCAGACATGTTTGGGCCCCAGCCTCTCTCACGCTGGTGTTTAGTAGAGGGACCGCCCTCCCACCCCCAAATATCTCTACTGCCAACCATGGGTCTTTTCCCAGCTGGGTGTGGAGAATAAGGCTGCTGGTTGTACTCAGCAGTCTGCAACAAGGATAGTTCCAGAAGGGTCTTGGGCATTCAAGTACCATCTTTTGGATTTATTCATTCAACATCAATTTGTTGAGGGTCTATTCTGTGCTGCGGGTACAAGAGTGAATGAGACCGCGTGTTCCCTGCCCTGAGAAGCTGACACTGCTTTTGGGGAGTGGGCAATGACCAGATGAATGAATGATTTCATGTTAAGATAAGCACCATAAAGGACATGCGGGACGATGTGATGGAGAATGACCGGGAGGGAGAGCTCTCCTGCAGATCGATGCTCATGGAAGCCGAGGCCTGAGGGAGGAGAAGGAACAGCCAGGTGGCAAAACCAGGCAAGTGCGGGCTGGGTGTGTGTATGTGAGGAGCAGAAAGGAGGCCAGAAGCAGGCGCGGTGGGTGAGGAGCACACAGAGGTGGTCCCATGCGTCCAAAATTAGCCCAGGCGCCGGGCGGGGTGGGGCGCGGCGGGGCAGATATCCCAAGGTCGGTGGGGTCCTGCAGCCAGCACGCCTGTTTGTCCCAACTCTAAAGATGATCTGTTCTACTCTCCAAAGCCTGGCAGAGCAGAGACCCTCTGGTTCCTGGCCGAGGGGGCCTCTAGGGCTCCCAGGACCCCGGGCCGTTCGGGTTCCCCCACCGCGGAACCCGGAGACCCCCATAACTGTACTGTTTAGGTTTGAGAAAGAGACACTGACAAAACTTTGTCTTTCTTATTAGACAGAATGGGCTCCTTTTCAGGGCCTACTAAGAATAGCCTAATTTATTCACGCTCCCAGGGCTGCGAAGTGGGGTGGAGGCCGCTGGCGGCCCTGGCACCCTGCCCAAGCCCAGCAGGCCGGGAAAGCGCAGGCTGGGCCAGGAGCACCGACACTCTGGGCATTCAGAGAGGAGCGCTCAGCCAGCCCCCCACCCTGCAGCCGTGCCCATTGGCTCCTCCGCCGCCTTCCCTCACTCCCATTGGCTCTGCCGGCCCCCAGGGCCCCTGTGAGCGGCGCCCTCTGTTGCTGGGAGGTGGGGAAGCAGGAAGGCGCCATCTTTAGGGAGTGTGGTTCCCCCAGAAAGGGATTTGGCTGGGTGAAGTTGGGACGTTGACCCTGAGCCGGCACAGAGCCGGGTACATGGACTCAGGAAGTGCCAGGGACCAGGTCAGAGTGACAGTTGCCAATCACGGGTATTTCCCGTGTACCCTGTTGTTATTTTCCTTTAGTCCTGACAACAGTTCTGCAAAGGGTTATTATTGTATCCCCCGGTCATGGATGAGGAAACTGATGGCAGAAAGTTTAAGGACTTGCCCAGGGTCAGAGAGCTACTCATGCAGAGGTGGGATTTGATAGCTACCTTGTGTGATTCTAAGCACTGCACCATGTGGCAACCTAATGGGACTGGGTGGGCATATCCTAGTGATTAGGAGGACAGCAGCAGCCCCTGGGTTCTGAGGGTGCGCTGAGGTGTGGACACACTAGGTTCCAGCGTGGTCAGCTCCCAGCAGGCTTCCCACCAGAGATGGGTCCCTGCAACCCTTTGAAGACAGGTGGAATTGAGGATGCTTGGACAGGGAAGAAACCCTGGAAACAAAAATTAACCAGAAAAACCTTTGGACTTTGCTATGAGCCCATTCACTTCGTGGCTCACCCACCCAAAGAACCATCTCTAACACAGGTACGAAATCTCCTTGTACAGCATTTTGCATTTATAAATCCCTTCTTCATGGTCTCATTTAACTGCAGAATCAAAACACCTCTGGAAGGCTGAGACCATCCTAATTTTGCATAAGTGTAAACTGGGGATCAGTGAAGACCAATGAGGATAATGTGTAAATTGATTCCTGTGTTTGAGGTACTTTATATGTAATATAATTCTTATAACAGCCCTAGGTGGTAGGCATGACTTATTTTATAAGACAACTTGAGAGGTTAAGTACCTTCCTGAAAGTGACACAGAAATTTAAAGGGAAGGCTTTACCTGATCCAAACTCACTGTCTTTCTGTTACTCTAGTGTTCCTTCAGATCCTGAGCCAACCTGAAAAACAGATGGAGACAGTAGTTGCTAAGTAAGAAAGATTGAAAAATGACAATAAGATCTCATACCCAAATATACCTCCCCTTCAACTCATATCAGATGGCTGCAGCACCATTGACATTTCTTTTGTTGAGTTAAACATTGCTTGAGTCATGATAGTCTTAAAATTCAAATCTCCCTGTATGGAAGGAAGGCATTAATTCCTAAGCATGATAGAGAAAGAAAAACACTTCAATAGCCCTCTGGAGCTATTCAGCTAGTTAAAATATCTGCTCAACTGTATTATTGTTGTGATCACATTTCCGTGTTTCCCCACCTTCTTTGGAAGGATAGTTTTGTGATAGGTAGCAAGGAAAATGAAACATCCAGAGGGGTTCTACTTTTGGGTAGAACACAGTGAGTAGATGCAAACCTACTGAGAAGGAAAAACTCTCCCTAGATGAGCTGGGATTACTAGAACTTTTCTTCCATGAGTCCATTTGCTGAGTCAGTGTCCAGACTGAGCGCTGGCAAAGAGGTCTACTAGCAGAAGGAGAAACCAGCAGGGATTTTGACAACTACATGGACTAGCCTGAATAGCTAGAAAATACGGAGCTCCAAACTATTCCCATAGAACACTGAGTGCTGGTGGGATGAGGTATCAAGGCACTGTTTTTTAGTTATTGAAAAGCAAAATACAACCAGAGGAAAAAGCTTTCAGGAAATGTATGGAAAGTGTCCTCCTCAAGACATTTGCCAGATATTTTGCTTGCATGTGAAGGGAGATAAAGAGATAAGCTCAGTGTCTCAGAAGAGCAGAGCTTTCAAGGCCAAGGAGACAAATTGTCAGTAGCACAATATCAAAAACTCAGGAGGACCATGCGTGAGAAGGAAGCTTCTAGAAGGAGAAAGTTGCTAGGAGGAAGAAGCTGCAAGAAACACATGCGACGTCTCATCCTTGAGATGTCTGAAACCAGAGGTACACTAACCCTGGAATCCACCTCCAGCCCAATTCAATTTCTGATTGGATTGAGGTGATTTTTCCTGAACCTTATCTGCCAAAGTGAAGATAGGAGAAGAATCCTTTTTGGAGAAGAATAATAATGATTTTTAAGTTCTATGATCCTTTTATATATAATATCTGAAATTCAGTATTAAAAAACTGTAAGACATATGAATAGATAAGAAATCATGACTAAAAAGCATGATTAAAAAGAATGTAATGGATGCTGGCCAATAGGGTGTCTCAGTCAGCTCGGGTTGCCATAACAAAATACCACAGACTGGATGGCTTAAACAACAGACATTGTTTCTCATAGTTCTGGAGGTTGGGAAATCCAAGATCAAGGCACCTTCAGTGCCTGGTGAGAGTATCGTTTCGGTTTGCAAATGGCCACCTTCTTGTTGTGTTCTCACTTGGTGGAGAGAGGGAAATCTGGTACCTCTTCTTTTAAGGGCATTAATCCCATCATGAGGGCTATACCCGCATGACTTCATCTAAATCTAATCACCTCCCAAAGGCTCCACTTCCAAATACCATGACAGTGAGGGTTAAGCATATGATTTGGAGGCAGAGGGGACAAATATTCAGTCCACAGCACAGATTACAGTAAAAAGTCTGACTCCATTTTTGATATTTAAATGCTGATAGCTCTTAAGCCCCACCACTCCCTCTTCCCTTCTGTTTTAGACCTGGACCAGCTCATAAGAAAGCCGAGGTGCTCCCTCCAGTAATCTTGGCAGGAAGTTTAAACCATGCAAGCCTTGATCCATGCATGGAAGTACTGGCCTCTAGCCCCAACCTCCACTGACTTCAAAGCCAGTTTCCTTTCTCTGCTTCCTCAAGCCATTTTTAGACCTGCTTGGGAAGTTTCCAGGTCTCCACAGAAATCGTCATATGTAAGTAATCAATCTTCTTGTATCTTCTTGGTGTGTGCTTGATGTCATTAGTCTTGGCATTTGAACCAAATTTTGGTTGGAGGTGTTCATCCTACCATCACAATTAGGATAATTTTGCTACTGGAGTTATCAGATGAGAATTTTAAAATAACTCTGATAAACAGAATAAAAGAACATATAGAAAAAGATGAACAAATGAAGGAAAAGATGGAGGATTAATGCAGAGAATTAGAAACTATAAAAATTAAAATAGACATTCAAGAACTGAAAAACCTTAATATTTGAAATTCAGGATTCATTGAATGGATTTGGCAGCAACCTAAACACAGTAGATGATAGAATGAATGAGCTCAAAGACATGTATTTAGAAGATACTCAAACTGAAGAACTGAGAGAGAAAATAATGAAAATAACAGATCAGAGTTAACAGGTCAGAGTTATCAGGGACACAGTCATCAGCTCGATCATGTATATAATTGGGTTCTCAGAAAAAGGGAGGAAGAGAGAATAAGAAAAACATATTTGAAGAGATACTTTTTAAAATTAGAGAAAGACATCATCTCATAGATTCACAAAGTGCAGTGAATCCCAAGTTAAAGAAATACAAAGAAAACTACACATAAATGAAAACCAAAGACAGAGAGACAATGTTAAATCAGCCAGGAAAAATAGAACACATTATATTCAAAGAGCAACAGTGAGTTTTGGCTGACTTGTCAATAGCAACTATGAAATCTAGGGGACAATGGAATGATATTTGAAACTATAGAAAGAAAAGTTCTATATACTGTTAAATTTTTTTGTTTTTTCAAAAATAAAGGCAATTCAGGTTCCTCTTTTCCTTCCCCTTTCTTCTCTTCCATTCCTAAGCACTTTAGTTCTAAAACCATTCTGGGGCAGAACAAAGTGTGGTGTGTAGGTGTTTGTGTCAAGAGTGTGGAGAGCAGAGGAAGCCATGGTGGCCCATAGCAGGATGTCAAAGCCCAGACAGGATGAGAAGGGCATTCCCATGGGAGGGAAGCCAGATGTGGGATGCCAGGTCCTGAGCACAGTGAAGAGGACATCCCCATTTATGGACAGGAGGTTCAGGTTTAGTCAGAGAGAGAGTTACAAATATAGAGAAGGAGAAAACTAGAACAGATGCCATGATGCTTGTTTGGAATAGAATGTATCTGAGTGGATTCATCCATGTATACATGTATATAATATATGTGTATATATAATAGGTACTAAAATGTTGTATATGTATTATATACATATACACACATATTCGCTAGCTCTGCCCACACAAACCAGGGAGAAGATACACCTCATGAGCACGGAGAATGCCAAACACCTAAATTTCAGTTTCTAAATAACAGTTTCTTTTTCTTTTATTTTTTTTTTTAAAGATTATTTTAGACGGGTGAGAGGGAGAGAGATTCTCAAGTAGATTCTATGCTGAGTGCAGAGCCCAACGTGGGGCTTGATCCCATGAAGCACAGGTCATGACCAAAGCCAAAACCAAGAGTCAGACACAACCAGCTGCACCACCCAGGTGTCCCACTAAATAGCAGATTCTAAGAAAGAAGCCAGGGCTCCTAGAAGAATGACTGATTCTAGGATTGGGGTAGAGAAAGTATAACATGAATCTGGAACATATTGTGCCTAAATGCAAGGATGTGCTCAAAGAATGATGGGGACATATCAAAAGGATGCAGAAGCTGTCTTGAAGTGGATCCAACTGATCAGGGATAACCTGAAAAACAAAATAAATAATAAGTTGGTTTATAATCCTTGGAATAAAAGAAGAAACCATGAATCTATATAAATAAATAGTTAAGTAGCAAAGTTTAACAAGGAACAAATCTATATATTTTTTTATTAGTTTTAAAGTCTCTCCCCACAAAATACTTATTAGTTACAAAGGAGAAAAGAATAATTCACAGTGTTCAGAAGGCTGGCAGGCCTCACCATAATCAAATGATCAAAATATGCATCACCAGTAATGGCCCAAATTGATATGCACCACCTGATGAAATGCAATGAGAAGAATTCAGCACCCCTTCTGTGACATTCCTGCCAAACGTGCAAAATCTGAATGTAATACTCACAAATCAGGCTATCAGACAAATACATGGGGTGGGGTGGGGGGGACATTCCATAAGATATCTAGCCTGTAATCTGTAAAAGTATCAAAGTTAGGAAAGGTCGAGGAGCTGGTCCAGATGGGAGGAGACTAAAAAGGCACGATAACTAGTGAAAACTAAATTTTTGATCGAACACATGACTCCTTTTCTAAAGACATTATTGGGACAATTGTCAAATCTTAAATGGGGTCTTGGCTGAGGTGGAAATGCATCATTATTAATTGCCTGATTTTGAAGGTTGCACTGTGGTTATGCCAAAAGATACTTTATAGGAAACATATGCTAAAGCATACAGGGATATTGGGCTGGCAAAATACTCTCAAATGGTTCAGGAAAAAAAACACATTTCTTTGTATCATGCTTTGTACTTTTCCATCACTTTGTGATTGTTTCAAAGCTTTAAAAGGTTACAATGAAAAAATAAAAGCAAAGTAAAGACATGTTCGCACTAAAAAGCTGAGAGAACTTACCACCAGCAGACTTATGCTGGGAGAAATACAGGGATAATGATCCCAAATGGAAATACAGAACTGCAGGATGAAATAGTAGCAGGAGGCAAATATGTGCAGGATATAAGAGGATTGACTGAAGCAACTATAATCACTATGGCTCGTGAGTCTGATAGCATATGTAGAAGTAAAAAATTTAACAACATTGGTACCAATTGGAGGATGGGCACACACTGGCACAAATTTCTTTATTATTTGTGAAATGGTAAAGGTACCAATTTAAGGTAGACTCCAAAAGTCAATGATGCATCTGAATTAACCACTAAAAATGAAAAGAAATATAACTCAAAGTTTAACAGAAGACATAAAATAAAATAGACACACACCAAAGGAGAAATAAAGGTTTAAAGAAGTGGTGTAATAAATTTTTAAAAAGAAACAAGATGGTAGATGTAAACTCCACTCACCACTCCTATTAAAAGACAAATATTTTTAGGTTGGATTAAAAAGAAAACAATCATGTGCTGTTTATGAGACACACTTTCATTTAAAAATTTTTTAAAGTAAGTTCTATGCCCAACATGGGGTTTGAACTCATGAACTTGAGATCAAGAGTCACATGCTCTACCAATTAAGGAATCCTACGAGACCCCTTAAATATAGGACATAGAAAAGCAGAAAGTAAAATGATGGTAAAAATTATACCATGCAAAGACTTACCAAATGAAAGGTATGGCTCTATTAATATCAAACAAAGTAGACTTTATAATCAGAAGTAGTGAGGAGGGTACTGAATGACATTTCATAATGATAAAAGGGCCCATTCAACGGGAAGACATAGCAATCATAAATTTGTAAGCACCTAATAACAGAGCTGCACAATACACGAAGCAGAAAGTTGACAGAACTGAAAGGACAAATAGGCAAATCTGTAATCGTTGTTGAGATTTTAATAAATCTCTTTCAGCAACTGATAGAAAAAGCAGATTAAAAAATCAATAAGTATATAGAAAATAGATCAACAGAGTAAATCACCTTGACTTAAATAGACAGTTACAAAACACTGCACCCAGCAACTGGAGAATACACGTACTTCTCTTCAAGTGCATATTTACCAAAATAGAACATGTATTGAGCCATAAAGCAAATTTCAAAGGGTGAAATCATGCTGGGTATGATCTCTGACCAAAGTGGAATGAAACTGGAAATGAACAAAAGAAAGATTATTAGACCTCAAATGTTCAGATGTTAAGCAGAACACTTATAAATAACCTATGGGTCAAAGAAGAAATCACACAGAAAGGTTATAAAACCTTTATGCCAGCAAGTGTAAAAACTTAGGCTAAATTTTGATGAAATCCAATTTATCTATTTTTCCTTTTGTTGTTGGTACTTTTGGTATGGAATCTCTGAAATTGTTGCCAACTTCAATGTCAAGATGTCCCCCTGTGTTTTTTTGGGTGACTTAAAGTTTTAGCTCTTAAGTGTAATTCTTTTATCTATATTAGTTAGTTTTTGAGCATGAATTCAGGTAAGGGTCCAGCCTCTTTTGCATGAAAATACCTGGTTTTTCCAGCACCATTTGTTGAAAGGATTGTCCTTTCCTCACTGAATGGTCTTGGCAACTTTGTCAAACCTCAAATGACCGTGTGTGGGAGGGTTTATTTCTGGGCTGTCTATACTGTTGATGTATATGATCATACCATTTTAATTACTGTAGCTTTGTAGCAAGTTTTGAAATCCAGAAGTGTGAAACCTCTAACCTTCTTTTCAAGATTGTTTTGACTATCCAAGGCCCCTTGGAATTCATATGGATATGAAACCAAGGGTCAGCTTTTCAATTTCTGTGAAAGAGGTTGTTGACATTTTGATAGGGATTGCAGTGAATTTATAAATAGCTTTGGGTCATGCCAGTAATCCTTGAAACACAGACTAGTGTTATCTGTTACTTACAGATGCACACGTAAGTCAGAGGAATAGAATCCTAGACACACTGAAGTAGAGATAGTGGTTTTTCCTCTAGGGGTGGAAGGGTTAAGTCTAGGGATAGTAAAGAGACTAAGGGTGGGGGGGATACACATGGGACTTCAATTATACCTGTAGTATTTTATGTCTTTAAAAGGTAACGGGAAGCAAATTTTTAAAATTTGTCATTGCTGATGATGTGGTAAATGGATGGGTGCTATTTTGCTCTCTACACTTTTCTGTAGTTTGAAATTTCTCATTATAGACAAAAGAGACATCATGAGTGTCCTACATAGGCTGAAAGAGTAGACTAAGCATGTGGAAGAGAGCTGGAAGGGTGGGAAGTGGTGGTCAAGACTGCACAGTCAGGGTGGGGCTGAGTGTGGGGGTGTCCCAGCCTCAGTGAGACCCACTGGGGGCTGGCTGAGATGTCCCTTTCTGGAAGGCTCTCACTTGTCCTGCTGCCTTCCATTTGATCCCCTATTAACTCTCTACTTGTCCATCAGGAGCCCATTCACAGAGGTGAGTTTATTTTTATTAAATTTTTTTCTTGCCAAGTTTTAATTTAAATTCCAGTTAGTTAACATAATGTAATACCAGTTTCAGGCATAGAATATAACAATCCATCCATTATATGACACCCAGTGCTCATCACAAGTGCCCTCATGGAAGGGAATTTAAACATAGGTGGGACTTGCCTTCAATCTTATCTATGTAGGTGAGGCTTAGGGGAACAAATTCAACCCAATAAAGCTTTAGACCTTCCAGTCAGTTCTTCAGTGTTCACTTCCTAACATCAACAGGTAAAACAAGATTGCCAGACATCTGAGAAAACACTCAAGAGGAAAAAGTTTGAAGTAAAATAAAATAAAATTAAGTTGAATTAAATAAACAAAAGAAAACAATCAGCAATCTGGCAGAACAGAGACTATGCAGACAGAAGAAAACTTTTTTTTTTTTTTCTTTAAAGAAGGGAGAGAGAGAGTGTGTGTTGTGAGGGTCAGAGGGAGAGGGAGAGAGAATCTTAAGCAGACGCCACACCCAGCGGGAAGCCCGACTCCAGGCTGTCTCACCACCCTGACATGAGCTGAGCTAAAAGCAAGAGTTGGATGTGTAACCAACTGAGCCACCCAGGCGCACGGAGAGAAACAAACCAAAAATTTCTCCCAAACCTCTAGTGTTGATACTTCGGAGAGATAAAAGAAGATATTGCATCCATGCAGTAAGAACGACATGCTCTGAAAAGGGAGCCCTCAGTAAAGACAACAACAAAAAAGAGAACACAGAATAAAAAAAGAAAATAAAAAGCTTCACTACACGGAGGGAGAGAGGATATGGAGGAAGAACATAAGGACTGATCCAGGGGCCCCAAAATATGAATAAAAAGAATTTCAGGAATGGAGAATAGAGAAAATGGATGGGAGGAAACTGTCAATCAAATAATTCAAAAAAATTCCCCCGAACGGAAAGAAAGGAATCCCCTGAAAGGAAAGAAAGGCAGCCAAACACTCCCCGCCAAGGACGGGGCACGATGGGAAATACACACCCAGCAGGCCGACACACGGGATAAAGATAAAGGGAAACCACTTCCGCCCCAACGTCAGAACGTCCGAACGTCCGGGTGGAAGTGGCTCGGGCACATGGAATCGGGAATCAGAGCTGTTTTGGATTTTCCAGCAGAAATACTGGAAAGCTAGAGCCTTAGCCTTAGAGTGTGGCTTTCAAAACTTCGAAGGAAAAGGATTTCCAACAGTATTTGTTAATTGTTACATGACAAAACTTAATGGCTTAAAACAATGCATGTTATTTCACAGTTTACTAGGGTCAGGAATTCAGGAGGTACTTAGCTGGGTCGTTCTGGCTCAGGATCACTCTTCAGTTTGTGTCCAGTTGCGGGACAGAGTCACAGACATCTCAGGGCTCAGCTGGAGCAAAAGAATTTCCTTCCAAGCTCGTTGATGTGGCTGTTGACTCGGGGCGGAAGGTCCTGGCTACAGAGACCACTCTGTGCAGTGCTCATGATATGATTCTCCCAAATCCAACCGATTGGGAGAGCCCAAGATAGTCGGTTATAATCTTATCTGAGAAGTGATGTTACCTCTCTTCCAAACCCCGACCACTCCAGTTCTGCTGAACGACACAATAGAGTCACAATTTGGTCCACAGGGGAGCATGTCCTGCTACAGCCTGTGACACGCTGGAGAGTAGTGGAGGAAATGGGAAGCCTTCTCATTTTGTTGGTGCCCACCTCTCACAGCCTCCTCAACTCGGCAGCCTTGGCAGCCTCACATCTTACTGTGTGCAGACGCCCTTTCCAGTCCCACTCCCTATCCCAACTCACTCAGGAAGTGAGGCACTGGGAATTTATGACGAACCTCACCTCCCAATGAAGCCCAGGGGTAGAGCCAAGAAATGGGACAGTACCTGGGTCCCTCCACTATCTGAAACCTTGGTGTTTGTATGGCACAGGAATGGCTGGGTGCAGGAATAATAGAATGCAAAGAGATTCCTGGAGCTCATCTGTTCTTTCACTCAATCTTCATTTTTGGTGCACCTGCTGGGTGGTGGTTTCATGAATTGATAAGAAAATTCAAATATAGTGTACTGATTTCTTGTTGCTGTTCTAACAAATTATCACAAAGCTAGTGGCTTAAAACAACACAAATTTGTTCCTACAGTTCTGAAGGTCAGAAGTCCAAAATGAGTCTCACTAGGCTAAAATTAGTGTTGGCAAGTCTGCATTCCTTCTAAAGACTCTTGGGAAAATCCTTTTCCTACTTCCAGAAATTGTCTGTATTCCCTTGGCTTTTGGTCCCATCATCCATCTTCAGAGTCAGGCATGTCAGGCTGAGTCCTTAATGTGCTGTCCTCTCCGGCTCTCTCTCTCTCTCTCTTCTCCTTCCTTTAACACTTCGGAGGACCCCTGTGATTACATTGGGGCCACCCAGATAATCTGGGGTGATCTTCCCAACTGAAGGTCAGCTGATTGACAACCTTAATTCCACCCATCACCTTAATTCCCCTTTGCCATGAGACCCAATACATTCACAGTTTTGGGGATTAGGAAAATTGGGGGGGGCGTTATTCTGCCCACCACACATACCAACAGAAAAGGAAGAAATTTGCAAGTGCAAATAGCGCACGAATCTCTGAAAAGTGGTTACTTTTCCCAATAATCAAGAAAATAATAGAATAGCAATGAGATCCCATGTTCACTCTCCAGATGGCATATGTGAACAAGGTTAACACCTTCTAGGGCTGACTAGGACGTGGGAAATGGGCACTCTTATGGTCTGCTGGGAGGAGGGCAGTAGCTGCAACATTTGGGAGAACTAATCTGATGGGCTATCAAACTTAAAATATACTTACATGTTCATTTTGCAATCCTACTATACAGGAATTTATTTGCTTCAGGAATAACACACTGCCCCTGCATTCAAAAAAATGTCAGTGTGTCAGGCATTAGGGGTGTAGCCAGAAATAGGTTGGAGCAGGCACCTGTTCTCATGGAACTGATATATTAATGGGAGAGGCAGGCCACAAAAAAACAAAGAAATGAGAAATGTACTAGTTGGAGATTAGGGCTGTGTATTCCTTTCCTAGGGCTGCCGTGACAAATTACCACAAACTGAGTGACTTAAAATAACAGAATAAAATATCTCCCATAGTTCTGGAAGCCAGAAGTTCAAAATCAAGGTGTTGGCAGGCTTGGTTTCTCCTGGAGGCTCTGAGGTTTGAGAATCTGTTCCTTGCTTCTCTCCTGGCTTCTGGTGGCTGCCAGAAATCCCTGGTGTCCCTTGGCTTCTAAACATCTCCCTGCAGTCTGCCATCCCCGGGCATTCTCTTCTTTCTGTGTGTCTCTTTGTCCAAATTTCTTTCTTTTTATATGGGCACTCGTAATTGGATTAGGGTTCATTTTAGCCCAGTATGACCTTTTCTTAATTTGACTGCCCCTGCAAAGGCTATTTCCAAATAAGGTCACATTCTTGGGTCCTGGGAGTTACTTCCTTGTGTCTTTCATAGAGGACACAATTCACCCCCCGGAGGCTATGCAGAGAATTGATATAAGATGATAATAAGAGAGTGAGGGTGGCTACTTGCACTTGGATGAGCAGGAAGGCCTCCCAGAGGAGGTGACATTGAACCTGAGCTCTGAGTGGTGAGGAAGAAGTCACTGAAGATCAAGGAAGAGCGTTCTAGGAGACGGAACAGCTGGCATAATGGCCTCAAGGCAGGATTGGGCTTGGCCAGTTCACGGCCCAGCGACGGGAGCTGGGGCCAGTGGACACGGGAGGATGTTCAAGGTGAGCTTAGAGAAGGCACGGGGCCAGATCACGCAGGCCTTAGAAGTTCAAGGAAAGGAGTTTGCATTTAATCTTGGAGGAGGTGAGTGACGGGATCTGAGCTGGTTGTTAAAAAATTGCAGTATGGGAGGAAGCATGGACCAGGATGTTTAACACACCACCGTGTGCAAGACGCTGGACATCGTCTGTGTGTGCATTCACAGGGACTGGATGAACGAACTACGTCATGTCCGTTCATGGATTATGAGTTGGAGCTATCCATGTTCACCAGCAGAGATGTTCTTGACGAAGTGAAAAGGTAAGGAGTCTGTTATGTGTGTGTGTGTGTGTGTATGTGTGTGTCTTCTTAAAGCAGCAAAAGCCCCCTGGGCTGCTTGAATGCAATCTGTGCACAGCAGGGAGAGGCGGGCCAGGAATTGATTTGGGTTCTCCCAACCAAACCCTTGCTAACAGCCGGTCTCCCTGAAGAGCTCTGGTGGTAACGCCCGGCGCTGGTCCTGAAAGTCCTTTAATGTTGCATACCTCATTAATGATGCCCTCTCCTCCACAGGGCAGGTGGAGAACCACAGAATGTTGGGGGATGAGTGGCTTCTAGAGGTCTCTATGTCTAGCTCCCCATTTTGGAGGAGCAGAGGCCCAGACAGGAGAATGATCACGCAGCGAGCCAGTGTCAACTGTGGGATCCGAATCCAGATAATCTCTTGAATGTCTTCCTCTGCCCTGCTGGAATACCTGTGGGTTTCATGTGGGTGCATGTGGGTTTTCCAGATCCTCATTCTGTAGAGGTGTGGACCACATCTGACGCAGGCTCACACAGCAGCCGCAGAGCCCAGCCCAGGAACACAATCTGATCCCCATCTTCAGAACCCGAGTGCTCCTTTACAAGGACTCCCATTGGAAAGTGTTTTTTATGAAGGGAGCCTGCCTGTTTTGTCCACCACCTTCACCAGGAGGCTGTTCTATAACAAGCTCTGGTCTTGTTCAGTCCCCTCTACTGGTACCCCATTGCTCTCCAGGTGTTGACAGTGGGCTTCAACTTCCAGACTAATGCGAACCAGGTGCTTCTGTGGACAGAGATGGAGGAGGTCCCTGTTCCCACCTGGTCTGGGGAGACAAGGAAGCCAGGAGACTCAGACATTTCAGGAGGTTTCTGTAAAAAGGGATGAACTAAATAATTCCTAGGTTACTCTAAATGAATCCTAAATGAATCTAAATGAATCCTTCCTTCTAGCCTCTCAAAGACCCTCTAGAAGAATCCCTTGACCTCAGAGCCTGAGGCGCTGTCTTTCATGGACTCCTTCTTGTGTATGCGTCGGGGCTGTCCTCCCCTCCTTTCAGACTCTACCCACTCAAAAAACTCTTTGTTGATTTCCTGACCCAGAATGTGAAAGGATTCTGTTTCTCCATTCTCTGAGAAGTTCTGGATGCCACCTTTCATAAGGACTAAGATTTCTCTGGATTTTCCCATTTTTAGGCTGGGTGCTCTGTCCCCATGTTCAGGTCACTCATTGGTGGTAAGAAATCTGAGATGTACTTAGGACACTTAAAGAAAATTGGGTGGTAGGACATGAAGGGTTATGTGTACTAGTCTCCCCCTGGAAACAACCTGAATGTCCATGACCATAGAACAGACGCTCGCAATGAACTGTGGTCCCAGAGTGGAGTGATCGGCCGCACCGATAATGAATGACCCACAGGACAGGCAAAACACAATTTAATCTCAAAAGCGATTACAGTAAATGAAAGAAGCTGAACTCAGAAGAATACGTTGGTATGATTCCATTTACGTAAAGTTTAAAAGCTGACAAAATTAAATTATAGTGGTTAAGGTCGCATGCTTAGTTGTCTGGGAAGTTATAAAGCAAAGCCCCAAATTCTCATACTGGCCAACTTTGGAGGGAAGGGAGGCGGTGAGTGGGAAATTATTTGGGGAGCTGCAATCCTGACTCTGAGACTGGCCTATAATTTAGTCACTAATAGCTTGTTACATTGTATTTTTTAAATATTTATTTATTTATTTGAGAGAGAGAGCACATGCACACATGCTAGTGGGCAAAGGGGGAGGGGGAGAGAGGATCTCAGGCAGAGTCCCTGCTGTGCCGAGCCTGATGTGGGCACATCCCACAACCCTGAGATCATGATCTGAGCTGAAACCAAGAGCTGGACAACTAACCGACTGAGCCACCCAGGTGCCCCTGTATTGTTATTTTTTAACACATACTTCTCTCTATATATGTTATATTTTAAAATACAAAAGGCTGATCCCTATAATGTATGCATAAAACTTATTTTACACTGTATGTTAACTAACTGGAATTTAAATAAAAACTTAAAAAATAAATTAGGATATCAAAAAATAAAATCAAATAAAATATAAAAGCCTGAAAAAATTAAGCCCATAAATTTTTTAAAAAGGATAGGATTTTGAGTAGGGGGGAGAGGCAGAGGGAGAGGGTCAGAGAGAATTTTTAAGCAGGCTCCATGCCCAGCCCAGAGCCCGATGCAGGGCTCGATCTCATGACCCCGAGATCATGACCTAAGCTGAAATCAAGAGCCAGATGCTTAACTGATTGAGCCACCCAGGTGCCCCAATGATAGGATTTAATGGAGGATTTCTGGGGACTGAGGCTGGGGTCCTGTGGAGGGTATTTTAGGGGGAGTTGGATTCTTTATCTTTCTCCTCCTCACACCCCTCTCCCTTCCTCCTCTAGCTCCTTTTTCTCTTCCGCTTTCCTTTTCTACCATGGAAATCCTCTGTGTCCCCCCGACCCCAGTCATCACCCCTTTGCTAAGTATGGGGAGCTGCTCTACTCCCAGCCTTTCCTCTCTTCTTAGAGCTGAGAAATTCTCTCCAAATTCAGATCCAGGGAAAAGAACATCTACTTGAGCACTGCTGGGCACCAGTTCCTTGAGGATCAGCCACCCCGGGTCAGGCCCTCCCTGATGTCATCATTTCTGATGCACAGTCTGGGGAAAGGGGCAAGAAAGGGCAGCCTGTGCTCAAACTCAGACAGCTCTGGTGGAGGGGCAAAAGGCAACCCATTTCTCAGAAAGGACCAAGAGGACAGGACAATCCCTCCCCACACAGGGAGAGGACAGTGTGCAGCTGGCCTCATAGGTAGATGGACAGGTGGGCAAAGGGAATTAAATGATCCCAGGCCTCAGCAGGAATGAGAAGAACCTAGAACTAGACCAGAAGAAGCTAGGAGGCCGGCTGCCCCAGCTCTATTTGCCTGATTTGGGCTGCCGGGGACTGCCGACCTCCCCAGACCCTGTTGTATTCCCACCATCATGGAGACCTGCCTCCCAGGCTGCATGTTGGCAAAGAAAGCCAGGTCCCGCCCCCTGTGTGTGGTGGCAGCTGTCTCCAGCAGCCCCTGACCCTTTCTGAGGGAGGACATCCACAGGTTAGCTGATGTTGGCATCTCCAGAAACTGTCATTATGTTGTTTTTTAAAATATTTCTCTTCTTCTTGCTTTGCCAACATCTCCCCTTCCCTGGGAGTCAGCTGGGGAGCAATGGGTTTTCCTTACAAATCCTGCCCACTTTCTCCAAGGGGCATCCACCACCCATCTGGGGGAACCTTCACCGCTTGTCCTGCTCTACAGCCCGAGGGGCTACTGCAGTGCTGCTGAGCTCCTACCTGCATCTCTCTGATCTTCCAAACCCTGCAGGAAGGGGTGGGCTGGACTCAGGCCTTCTAAGAAGGAAACTGACAGTAGCAGCCAGTGATCATTGCTGAGCACCTGCTTCCAACACAGAACTTGTTGCATATTCTCAGACCTCTGCCAAAGAGCAACTTCCTGCCCTGGTTTTGCAGCTGAAGCTTGGTGGTGACAGTGGTGGTGGTGGTGGGGGCATGGTGGAGGGTAGTTGTTAAGCCATTTCCCCAAGGTCCTGCAGTGCCTATGTGGCAGCCGAAACTAGACCCTGTTCCTGCCCAAGTTCAAAGCCATGGGCCTGTCTGCTCTGTGGACCTCTGAAGTATGTTCTTTTAGGCTCATCCTCATTTGTTCCTGAGGGGCAGACCTTGTTGTTACTGTTCCCTTTTTACAGACAAAAACTGAAGATCAGAGAAATTGAATGGCTAAGACAGCACTGGGCCCTCTAGTTTCAAACCCCCCTGTTTTTCTAGGGTCAAGCATTGCCCTGCATTCTGCCTGCCTTTCTGCCTTCTGTGTTATGAGTCCATAATGAATAAATCAATCTGTCCATCTATCCACCTATCCATCCACTTACCTGGTATCTGTCATCTCTCTATCATCTCAGAGCTGATGCCATCAAGGAGCTCTCAATCCAGGGGCGCCTGGGTGGCTCAGTTGGATAAGCATCTGCCTTTGGCTTGGATCATGATCTCAGCGTTCTGAGGGCTCTCTGCTCGGTGGGGAGCCTCCTTCTCCCTCTCCCTCTGTGCTCTCTTTCCCTCTCTCTCTCTCTCTCTCAAATAAATAAAAAAATCTTTAAAAAAAAAAGGAGCTCTCAATCCAGTGGGCAAAGATAGTAGACACATGCACACACACACACATGAATGTGCAGGCACATATGTAGATAATCACTTATAGGCATGCTTCAGGGACTACCAGAGAGAGGTGTGTATGCTGTGCCGTGAGACTCTGGACTTGCAGCCAGAGGTGGGGAGTCAGACAAGCTCCTTTCCCAACCCTGTCCCAGCTCCCCCATCTGGCCCGATTTAGCACCTGACACTGGGAAGATGAAGACACGAAGCCAACAGGACTTCCGCCCCCAAGGAGCTCTCTCTCATCTTTAGGAGACAATCTCCTCTCTGGGCTGGGTAGGAGTAGGAGGCACAGCTGGTGGCAGGACAAACAGCAGGGCCTGCCCTCCCCGGGGAGAGGTCAAGAATGGGTCCGCCAGGAGACCGTCTGGGCCCTCCCTTCACTCGATCTATGGCTTGGTAAAAGGACGCAGTGTCTCTGGGCTTGGCAACTCCTTCTGCGAAATGACACGGTTTAACAGCACCTGCCACCAGAAGAGTGGGGGCTCCTGAGCTGGGGACAGGGGATCAGCCATAATGTAGGAGGACAAGGCACGCTGTCCTTGTGCTGGGCTTCCGTGCAGCCAGGAGGTTAGTACGAGCTTCCCAGCATGCTAGAATTTCTCCTCCAACGAGGAAGGAGGCACAGCATGCCAAAACCTTTCCCTTTCCCCCTTCTCGCCACAGCCTCTCCCTGTGAGAGGCAGGACCAAGGGGCTGTCTCCCACAGAGGGAAGCAGCTCTGATTTCTGAGTCCGCTTAGCAGGGGTGACTAGGAGAGGGGAAGCCCACCCGCCTCGAGGGCCTGGCTCAGTATCACTTCTGAGAACATTTCTGCTGTGTTTTCTGGTCAGAGCAAGCATCAGGCCAGCCTGGATTCAAGGGCAGGGAAACAGGCACCGCACACCCCCCCGCCCCACCCCCTCGAGGAAAGAGCTGCAAAGTCACAGCAAGGACTTGGAGACAGGGAAGAGTAAATGTTTCCGCTGCTGTTTGCAGTCTACCTCGGACACCGCGGAGGGCTCTGGGCCAATACCCACTATTCCTCCTGCGTGCCCAGGAGGCAAGAGGTATTACCGGCAGGGAGGAGGGTCCAGTGGGATTGCATCAGGGTCTATTAACCCCATTCCAGAAACTTTCTCAAACCGCAGTCAGCAGCTTCTTGAGAATTTTTGAAGAATTTCATTTTGAAACATCTAAAAATGCATTTAAATGCATTCCGCAGAGCTTCATGTCTTCATAGCTCCCTTCCCCACTGGAGATTTCAACTCAGGTGTGTGTTTCCTTCTAATCCATGGTGCCAGGGCCCACAGCAAAATGTTGATGGTCATGGGCGATTGAATAAAGAGGCAGCCAGCTGCTATCAGGGCACAAGGTATGAACACGGCTCCTTGAGGGTTCAGGAGACCTCAGCAGAGGGAAACTGAGTCAAGACATGGCAGAGCTGAACAGGGAGAACCTTCTCTTAGCAACTACGAGGGTTTCTACATTGTCAGTGGCAATGTCCTATCCGCCAACTCATCACTTGCCATCTTGAGGGGGTACCATCCTTGTCCAGGAGAAGTGAGGCTGGGAGGAGACACTGGGTGGGCAGTGAGGATACATGCTTGGAAAGAATCTGTTTGTGAAGGGGACTGAGGGTTGGAGCTGAGTCTCTAGAACATTTGAATCCCCAATAGCCTGACCAAATGAGGACTTTGTTACAAGCAGCAGTCCCCTTTGCCTGAGTACCGAGGGTCAGGCAACCTCTGCTAGTCTTCCAATACCCAGCAAGAGAAGTCTCGCTATTTCTACTCAGCAGATGAAGACAGTGGTTCAGAGAAGTTAAGTAAGCTGCTCAAAGCTACACAGCATTCTACCAACCCTGTCCTACTCCATAGCTGGGGCTCTTCCGGGTTCACCTTGCCCCTCTCCTCTGGGTTGCTTTTGTCTTGGGTGGAGCTGCCCACCTCCTAGAACTTCTCAGAGCCCAGGTGAGAAGCAGATGCATTTGCCCCCCCCTTTACCTTTGCTAGCCTGCCAGGCAACCCGGCTCATAATTAGGTCATTAAGTCGTCGAGTAAACACTAGAGAAGTCCAACCTGTTTTTGTATAGTTTCAGGAAAACAAAGTCCCAGAAGCTTTCCAGTAAGTTCAGAGAGTTTCTGGCTCCATAGTGAGTAAACAAGGACAAGTGACTTCGCTCCAGTCCCTCCTCACTGCCACCCCCTTCTGCCTTGCCCACATCAGTCACCAAAGGAGCAAAGAAGCACAGTGTTTTTTCTCCAGAGTGCTTTGATGTGACCCATGGGTTGGAGAGGGCCACCCCTCCCTGGGGTCCTTGTGTTTCCTGGAGTCCCCAGGCCAGGAAGGACTGCAGGATTTAGAAATGCCTATCCTGGTGTTTGTCACACTTGAGGGCTCTGCTGGCCACAGTGGGTGAGGGCAGGCAAGGCCTGGGGCTTCGTGAGTTTCTGGATTGCTCCCCAATCTCACTAGGACAATGGTGAGCCCATGGCAGCCTCCAGAAATGTTTGTGGAAAAAAGATCCTTGAAGATACCTCATGCTGAGTACTGCCTGGGGCAGAAGGGGAGAAGGTGGGGCCCTTCAGAAACTCCTGCCAGATTCTCGTCTTGGTCAGAGACAGAGCCTTCAGCACCGGAGGGGATGCTCAGGTGGTTGGGGTCTGGGCTGAGAGCAGGTGGCATGGGCAGGGAGAGCCTAGGGACGCCAGGCATGTGATATGGCCCCAACCCCTCCCCCCCAGACCTGAGGCAGGAGGAACCCAGAATGTTCTGTTATGTGAGCACATGAACGTGGTTGGAGACGTCTGTGCCAAGGGCACAGGAGCAGGCGGTCAGGAGAACATGTTCTGGTCCTTCCTTGGTCACTGGCTTGAAGGATGGCCTCAAATACAGCATTTCACCTTTCCGGGGCTCCCTTTTCCCAGCCACGAAATAGGGGGCTGAGGGACAGGAAAGTTCCTCTGCATTTCTCATAGTTTGTGAGTGAGTCAGGGGTTCAGCCACAGGACCCTGGAGTGAGACCAGTGGAATAGTATGAAGTTTTAGAGAAATAGACAAGGGATAGATAGATACATAGAAAATGTACTCCAGAAAATTGGCTTACACCCACCCTGGGAGCTGGTTAACCATCTCCAGGTTACTGGAGCTCGAAGTCCACAGGACAGCAGTCAGAAGGGAAGTCTAGAGCAGGCTGGAACCCCAAGAACACATGCTGGAGCACAGCCTCCTGAAGAGTGGGACTGAAACTCGCCCCTGTTCTAGCAGCCTTTGACCTTGGAGGCCGAGGAATCCAGCAGCAGCTGGGAGCCTCCATCTAACGTGGACCTCTGGCCCAGTGGCTGGGGAAGCAAAGTCAGCAGAGGAGAACTGCGGAGATTTGCTGCGCATGCCCCAGAATGACTGCTGCCTTGTCCCTTCCTCATCTGCCCTCTCCTGGGACAACCTCTCCTGTGGCCACCACCAGCAGAAACACACAGGGGAAGGAATTCTGGGGCAGGGAGTTCAGAAACCTGGTGGAGGTGATGAATCACACAGCGTGATTATAATTCAGTTGTTCTGTTGAAAACTCATTAAAAGACGGTTTAGAAGAGGGGCGCCTGGCTGGCTCTGTCTACAGCTGCAACTCTATCTTGGGGTCATGAGTTCGAACCCCACATTGAGTGTAGAAAGGACTTAAATAAACCAATTAACTTTTAAAAAAAACCATACACACACATTTTGGAAGAAAATCATCCTGAAATTTTCTTAGCAAACGGAGATCTGCAAATAAATGACTGACCTTCCAATGCACAGGTCCAAGGTCATTAACTCAGCTTGCAGATTGTCAGCCCCTCTGGGACAGCCTTGGGTCTCCTCCTACTCTTTACTTGGGTCTTCTCCTACTTCTTTACTTCACACAGTGTGTGATCCAAGATGGGCCCACAGGGAGAGCTAGGATGGCCTGTAAGCTCTGCTCATCTCACCCCCACACCAGCGCTTGGAGAGAGATACTCTCATTATGCCCATTTTAGATATGGGGAAACCGAGGTACAAAGAGTGAAAGTAACTTACCCAAGATGATACAGCCAGTAAGGAGGAGAGCCAAGGTTTGAACCTGGGCAGTCTGCCGCCAGTGCCCGAGGCCTGACTGGGCCTCCTTTACCTCTGGGGCTGCCTGTGCACTGCTTGTCATATTATCAGAGGACTGAGAAGTTTCGGGCAGAAGATCAAGGGGCCGGAAATGTGCTTCGTGTTCATGTTTGGCTCCGTTGACAAAGGCTCAGAAATGTCTATGTTTTCATCTCAGCTTGCTGTCTGTCAGAGATTGCTAACTGAGTCCCAGTGCTCCTTACCTGAGTCCTTAGTAATAGAACTCCCAATTTGTAGCAGGGTGCATGGAAGTTTGACAAAAAAGATGGTTTCCCAGCCTCCTGCACAGGTGGACAAAGGTGAGGCCATGTGGCTCCTTTGTGGCTAGTGGGATATTATTAGAAGTGTGCAAATCCTGATGTATTCTTATAGGGAAGGAGCAAGCTCTTTTTCTGTCTATTCTTGCTCTGTGGGAGAGGGGAGGGGTTGGTTGAAATGCAGTGTATGAAATGAAATGCTGGCACTCCAGCAGCCTTCTTGGGTCATGAGAATCACCTTGGAAGTGGAAATGGAAATGGAAACGGAAATGTTGCTCTACACATGGTAGAGCAACAACATAGGAGGGATGGAGGTCTCTGAGACCATAAAGTGCCAAATCAGCCCTGGACTGACTCCTTCTGGATTTCAAGAACACGAGGGAGAAATAAACTATCTCGTTGAACCTCTTGCTCCTCAAAGTGTGTTCCAAGAACCAGCAGCATGGGCATCTCCTGGGAGTTTGCTAGAAATGTACAATCTTGCATCTCATCCAGCCCTACTCAGTGAACACCTTCAGTTTAGTTAGATCCCCATACGGTTTATATGCCTGTGAAAATTCGAGAAACACTTTTCTTGGCTGAACCTGATGCTCACTGATGGCGGCCGCGATGGGCCTTACTGTTGCCAGCGCGTGGATCTTCCATTGGTAGAACAGGGAGGCAGCGGCTTTTGGGGAGGCTATCCAGGACCAATGGAGAGCCCTGCTCCAGAAAGTTCTCATCCCAGTCTTGCTATACAGAGAGCCATGTGAAGAATGCACCCATCAAAAGTATTGGGAGAATCAGAGCCCATGTGTGCCTAGCTGTGCATATGCGTATTTGTACTTGTGAGTGAGCTCTGTGTGTGCTTGCATGTTTGTAGAGAGGCTGGAGGAGAAAGTGGAGTGTGTTCACCCACAAGCTGCTGATGCCTCTGTAAGCAGAAGAGAGGAAGATGGGAGCTCCGAGGCACCCGGCCCATGAGGAACTATGCTGACAGTCAGAATGGCTCTGTGACATTTCCCTGATTGCAGGAATTCTGGGAAGTCTGGCATCTGGGAAGGAGCCCTTGGGACCTAAGAAAGAGAAGAAGCTGGTTTACTCTGAGGATGGAAACCATGGGGACTTGGGGGTGATGGTGCTGGCGCCCCAGTCTCCCTGGTTCCTGATTGTGGGGTTGACCACCTGCCTGCACAGACCATGGGTGAAGGTGGCTGACATCTGGGCACAGATCCAGAGCATGGTTTATGAGGATTGGTGAATGTTTCCATTGTCACCCCTTGTTGTCTGCCTCATTCTTGCCTCTCCCTGGTCTTGGAAGAATTCCTTCACGCCTGATAGCCAGAAGGGTATCTAGGTCGGAGGAGAACAGGTGGGAGGTGGTGAGGTTGACGCTCTTTGTTTTCTTGCTGCTGGAGGCTCTGCCCTGCCGTCACCTCCCCCTCTCCAGGAAGGGAGGGAAGGAGAAGCAATGGCACGTGACCTGCGTGACTGGCATGGCAGCCGACCCGGGGGTGGGGTAGGGTGCTGGTGCTGGGATGCCTGTTTGTTTCTCGAGCCAGTACACACTCTTTGGTGGGCAAACATCCCTTGGACTCTGGCGCAGAAGAGCACCATGAAGAGAGAAGGCCTACCTGCATCTGGAGACCCCCCCTGGGCAGGAAGGGGGTCAGACTCGTAAACCAGTCCAGTAGTTTTCTGTCATAGAGGAAGTAGCTGTGTGACCTTGGGCAACTTACTTAACCTTTCTGTGCTTCAGTGTCCTCATCTGTAAGATGAAGATGATAATGTCTCCTAATAGAGTTATTACGAAGATAACGAGTCAGTATCTAATATCCTTGTTACAATCAGGTTGGCGTCCTGGAGAAACCAGAAGGGGGACCCTCCATGCAGTCTGGCGAGGAGCCCAGGGAACGGGATGGTTCACAGAGAGGCTGAGGATAAGCAGGAGTTGGCCAGGCAGAGATGAGGGAGAGCATATTAGGCCCAGGGGACGGGTACTGGCCAAAGCACCAAAGAATGAAGCTTTGGAGTGGGAAGAATTCATTCCTGGCTAGAAGGGAAAGGGTGAGGCCGGAGCAGCAGGCAATGCTAGAGAAGTAGGCCAGCCCCATCCAGAACCTTCCAGGCATGCAGGTCCAGCCTGCAGCCATCTGGCCACTCCGCCCTGCACGGGTGCTTGCTTGGGACCACTCCGATGGTCCAGGCTGCTCTGTCCCCTGTATTTTCTTAGACAGAAAGCCCTGGAGAGCACAGTCGTGCTGACTCTGTGGTCCGATCTCCAGCTGCAGCACGGAACCTTTATGTGGAAAACCTCCTCAAAGTTCTGTCAACCAAAAGGGTGAATCTTTAGTCTCAGGGAGCTCCTCCCTGTGCCCGTGGTGCCCTGCCCACCCCCACGTTGCCGCAACCCTTAGCATTCTTTGGGACTCAGTGCCCCCCATATGGAGCTTTCCAAAACCACACCAGGCTCTCTCTGACCTCCTGCACCGTACCCACTCTGAGCCTGGGCTTGGAACCTTTCCTTGTGTGGGTCCCATGGGGAGTGGAGAGCTGGGCCTGAGGATGGGGCAGAGCTGGGGGGAAGCCTGTCTGCGTACTCCCAAGTCCCCCCATCCCCCTCAAGCTTAAAGACAGAAAGGATAGAAAAGCTGCCGAGGACCGCTTATAACTTTCCCAGCAGATCAATAGGCAGACCAATGTCCTCAGGCTTAAAGGCAGGAAGCCTTGTTTCTGTCCTCAGGCACTGACTACAGGTGGTGGGGGTCATAGTGCTGGTGATGACATCTGCGACAGCAGCCATACGGCCTTGGCACATGCCCATAGGAGCCTGCAGATCCCTCCCAAATGCATCGACCCTGATCTAGCTAGTCCTGTGCTGCCTGGGTAAGGTGGTTCGTTTTGCTCCCCAAACCCATCTCTGATGGATTAGTGGCCCATAGAGAGGATAAGAGCCCTGATTTAAATAAGCAGGCCTGAAAACAACAGCCTCGCATGGCTAATTTGCTCATCGCTGATGGACAGGCGCGTTCGGGTTGTGAGCACCGGGTGGTCTCAGAACAGGGCTTTGCCATCTGGTCGCTGTCACCAGGGGTGGGAGGGCTGTCATCGAGGCTGTGAGTCAGCATAGCCTTTCCTCTCCTCGCTGGCTGCTGGACCCAGCTCAGAAGCATTGCTGCGAGGCAGGATGGGGAGGGGTCAGGACCCTGGCACTCACTCCCTGTAGTGTGTCCCCTTCTGCAGAGGGCCATGGGAAGCAGTGTCCACCTGGGAGGGCTGTGTTCTAGATGATCTGAGGCGGAGTTTCATGGAAGGGGGCGATTTGCAGGGGTTAAACTCTAACCCACGACTGAGTGCCAGCAAGTTTTGTTGAATCCTGAACAACATGGCAAGCTGATCAAATAACTGTTGGTTATTAAAGGATCAAGTCTATGGGGTGCCTGGGTGTCTCAGTCGATTAAGAGTCTGCCTTGGGCTCAGATCATGATCTTGGGGTCCTGGGATCGAGCCCTGCAGCGGGTATCCTGCTCAGCAAGGAGTTGTCTCTCTCTCCCTCTGCCCCTTCCTGCCTCATGCTCTAAATAAATAAACAAACAAACAAACAAATAAATAAATAAATAAATAAATAAAGGATCCTAGCCTGGTTTAAACCTTCCATGCATCTGAAATTTGACCTCAGAGCAGGGAGGATCCGAAGTGGGGAGAGGATATGGCCTCTTCCAGATGCATGCTTCCTCCCGCCTCCTCCCACCCCATCTCCGGGAGAGGGCTCCCCAAGGATGGGGGCAGGACGGAAAGAGAGAGGGGAGATGTCCCAAGAACCCGAACCTACGTTTCATGGTGGTGATGGAGGCCTCCCCACTTCAGCCTTTATCTGACGGTAAGCCAACGTGGTAGTCTTCAGCCCAAGGCATGGTGTTCTCCCAAGGTGGTCTCCTCTCTCCCCACTTCCCTCCCTACTACAAGATTTGGCTCACAGAATTATGGAAGCCAGGAAGTCCCAGGATCTGCCAACTGCAAGCCAGAGACCTGGGGAAGCTGCCGGTACAGTTCATTTCAAGCTTGGGGACCCGAGAACCAGGAGCTCCGATGTCTCAGCTCAAGCAGAGAAAGCAAATTTGTCCTTCTTCCGCCTTGTTCTGTTCAGGTCCTCACGAAACGGGTGACCCACACCTGCACTGGAAACAGGGCTCTTTTTCCTCGGTCTACTCATTCAAGTGTCCATCTCTTCCAGAAACACCCTCACAGACACACCCAGAAATACCCTTTTGGTGGCTCTGTAGGCATGCCATGTAAAATAAGCCATCACAAGGGGCAACCTTTTTTTCCATGGGGAGGGGAACAGGGAAAAATATTTCACCATGAACCCTTCCTGGATTCTGCCCTCCTCCCCCCTGTCCAGCCTTCTCCTCGGATGACCGGGCTCATCAGAGAGTGGCCAGTGATCACAGCTAGCCCAGAACTTCCCCTCCTGGGTCAACCAGGGCAGCAGGAGTCCAGCCACGATTACTGGTGGCTCTCGTTAAGGGGTGAGGTCCCTAGCACCTTCCCATGTTCATATTGAGGAGTCTGGTCACCAATTCCTGAATGATAGGAAAAGTCCCCTTCAATGCAGTAATTCACCAAGGTAGGCTGAGCCATCAGGCAGAGTGGCAACAGAAAGTACCATAGTCAGTTACCTTTATATTACACCAGGTACATGGGTGGTTCAGTGGTAGAATTCTCGCCTGCCTTTATATTACACCAGATAGGAGATCATAGAAAATATAGATTGGCCTCTGTCCCTGGTGCCTGGCACAGAGCTCCTGAAACCCTTGCAAATTCCTGGGTGATAGGAGGGTCTCTGTTCTAATGAGGGGGACACTGGGTGAGCTCATGGATCAGTGCTGGTTACCAGAAAGAACAAACGATGATTAGAAACTTTCAGTACCCTCCACCTCCGCCTGGATCTCTGGATAAGGGAGAAGGGCTGAAAATGGAGTTAATGATTGATAATGTCTATGTGATGACACTTTTATAAGATCCCTGAAGTAGAAGGTTTGGAGAGCTTCTGGGTTGGTGAACAAGCAAAGTTGTGGGAGGGTGGTGTGCCCGAAGAGGGTGGGGGAGGCTCGGCACCTCTTCCCACATGCCCTGCCCTACCTATGTCTTGCAACGGGATGTTCCTCTGTATCCCTTTTCAGATCCTTTCATAATACACTGGTAAAAATATGTAAGTGTTTCTGAGTCCTGTGAGCTGCTCCAGCAAATGAACCAAACCCAAGGAGGGGGTCACTAGGACCCCAAATCTATACCAGAGATCAGAAGCACATGTGAGAAGCTGGCCTTGCACTTGGCATTTGAAGTATGTATTGGGGGTGGGGGGCAGTCTTGTAGGACCAAGCGCTGAACCCTGTCTCTGCGTGGATAATGGCAGGATCGAAGTAAATTACAGGGCTGCACACCCAGCCCATGTCTCAGATAACTGAAGTATGCTGTGTGAGAAAGCAGAAACACAGGGAAAAGAGACATAGAACAGGGAAGAGCTGAGTTTACATCCATGTGGGAGGAGCAAAACTGGGTTTTGCCTGAATGCCTGGGGAATGCTAACTTTTCCAAGGTACTTTCCCTTTTGATCTACTTAATCAGCTGGTAAGATCAAGTATAAGCCTTGTTCTCAGCCCTTCGGTCAACTTAGGCATCAGGAAGCAGCTAAGGAGCTTGTCTGAGCTTCAGTTCCCTCATTTGTAATATCAGGAATAATAGAATCTACTTCACAGGGGTGTTGAGAGAATTAAGGTTTAAAAGGTGTGCAAAGTGCTCAGCATGGAATTCTCCAAATTCATGATGGAGGCTCCAGGCAGCCCTGAATAGCAGACGGAAGGAAGAAGCAGGGGAGCAGAAAGGAGGCGAGGTGGTTGAGCACAGGCTCTAGATTCAGGATGTCCTCGGTCACTTATTAGCTGTGATCTTAGGAGAGTCACTTAACTTCCTTAACTGCTTCTGCCCAGTTGGTATAATGGGAGCACTTCCCCCAAACCCATGCCCCCTTCAGTTTGACCCGTGTCACTCAAGAACACTGCCCTCCAACAGTTGCTCCTGACAAATCCTGGGAGTCATCTCTGAAATCTTCATCTCTTCTTCACTCTCCACCTTGGTCTATGATCATGTTCTCATTGATTCTATTTCTAAGCATCTTTCAAAACAACTGGCTTTGGAACAGGTGGGGTTTAGAAATATGGGGGTCCTTCCCATACTGGATATGCAAATTTAATGTGCACCTTGGGCAAATGGAGACAGTTCTCCTCTTCCTGTGGCTTGCCAATGGGAAATTGGTCTACATTGAAAGGTCAGACATGCCTTGAAAATTGACAGTTCTGGAGTGAATTTATTATGCATGAATCTTCTCGTAATTTCTTCCCCAAGGGGACACTCCTTTTACTACAAATCTCCCGGTGAGGGGAGTACTAGCATCTTTGGAAAGAGCTGTAATGGCTGTTCTCTGAAGGCCAGAGGTTGCAGGTCAGGGATGATATGGCTTCAAGGATGGAAGGTGCTGAGGGGCACGGTCCAGGCAAGGCTCCTGAACACTAGAGAAAATGGCTGTGGTGGCATTAGAGAGTGCTGGGCTGGAGTGAGGGTGGTCTGACCCAGGGGGATCTAGGTTATGCTTCCTTGATTTTAGGGACCTTAGGACTGAAACAGAGGTAGTCTACTAAGATCCTCTTGGTTCAGACTTATGATGATAGAGAGTCATGACTTCTTCACCAATCCCTAGACATGACTGGATTCGTAGACCCAGAATCCATGAAGAGAACACATTACCCTTAAAGCAGGGACTTGCAGTAAGGTGACTCTTGGGCCTACCACAGTGATCTGGACCACTTAGCAGGTAATCCTGCATTGGAGAAAGAACTATGGAACATTGGCGCTAAGCTAAGCCTTATGCCTGAAAACCCCAAGCATCACTGTGGTCTACCAGTTAGAGGATTTTGAGGCTAAAGTGATAGTTCTGACTCACATCCACCTCAGTGAAGGCAATGGAAATGCAGAACCCATTCCGTGTTTATTTGCCAAGGTTTTGAGTAAGTAGTTTGATTGGACATACTTAGCACTTGACCAAATCTCCCCACTGATTCCTTGGTTTGTGCAATTATGGTTATTAGAGAGATGAAGGACCAAATGGAAGGCTCTGGAATTCTACCACCTTGTCAAAGTTATTAGCCCATATAGCTCTACATCCTTGGAGAATTTCAGATACTGCCAACATGGAACATTTGAAAACAGTGCAGCAATAGTGATTTCTGTCATATCCTTACAGAGCTTGCCTGTTTAGTTGGTACAGAAGACAGATCGATCTTGGAGAACAAGCATAGATAGCTGCAAGCTTATTTAAGCGACAACTTCAAGTTCAGCTGTTATTTTTTAAAAGATTTTATTTATTTATTTGACATAGAGAGATACAGTGACAGAGGGAACACAAACAGGGGGAGTGGGAGAGGGAGAAGAAGGCTTCCCATCCAGCAGGGAGCCCAATGCGGGGCTCAGTCCCAGGCCCCTGGGATCATGACTGGAGCCGAAGGCAGATGCTTAATGACTGAGCCACCTAGGACCCCTGGGTTCAGATCTTTATAAATTTGTACAGCCCATGGCATCACAGCTGGCAAATCTTTTTTTTTTTTCAAACCCCTATGAGCATAAAGGAAAGGCATCAGGAATTCAGCAGTTAGATTTCACTCGGAAAGGGCAGCCATACATCTTCATGATCTGCTCTGACTGATTACATCAGTCTTCTGGTTCTATGGCACAATTAGCTCTAATTGTCTCATCTCCCCACAGGATGTAATGCTAGCCTACTGCATTGCTGACATCAAGCTGGTAGGTCAAGGAGAGTAGACAGTAACAGGTGCTTACATGCTTCTGTAAGATTTATGTGTGCTGCAAGATAAGCAATAGATTCCATAAAAATACAAGGGCTTGGCCACCTCACTGAAGTTTCTGAGATTGAGGTGTCTGGGACATATTGGGTATTTGTTCCCAAGTGAAGGAGAAACTGACTCACTGTATCCCCTACAACAAAGAAGGAGGTATGATGCTTTGTGAACTCCTTTGGGCTTTGGAAGGAACATGGAATGAAGCACACATGATGTTCGGTTGAGTCTTCCTGATTCATTTATTGAGTAAGCCAGAAGACTCCCAGTCCTGGGTGAGACTCAGAGCAAGAGAAGGCTTGTGAGCTGGTCCAGGCTACAATGTACTCAGCTCTGTTCTTTGGGCTTTATAAGCCAATAGATCCAATGGCACTAAGCTTCTATAGTGGATCATTGATTGAAGAATCAGCAGAAACCGAAAGATTTGGAAGCAAAGCAAGGATTTGTTCAGCAAACAGCTCTGTTTTTTTTTTTTTTGTTTTTTTTTTGTTTTTTTTTTTTTTTGACAAGTAGATCTTGGCCTGGCAGAGAAATGGTATAACCAAGCAGAAGATGTCAGATGGTCATGCTGACTTGAGTTTCCTCGTATTAGCCGGGTGTTATCTGCTCCACCAAACCATAAAATTGAACATGGCCTTCCACATTCCATCCCTGCGTAAAAGGGGTATAGACAACACTGGGCCTACGTAGGTCCTGAAGGTCAGGGGTGTACCCAGCGTATTTGACACCCAAAGTCAAGGCATACTGGTAAATATTTAACAGCAAACCCTCTCAGGCAGGGGACAGAAGAGCCCTCATTTGTCCTGTTTGCAGATTCCCACGGTGTAAACACAACCACTGTGGCTGATTTCAAGCTATCAACATGACATCACTGAGCACAGAATCGGAAAGAAATTTCACGATTGACTCACAGGAGCCAGTGCAAGCGGGCTCCAGGACATTGCTGCCCAGAGTAGATCATTTTCAAATTCCCTTCCTCTAGGCAGCAAGATTATTTTCAGAAACTATTCATCAAATGAAATGAAGACTAATGGTCAGGAAAGAAGCATAGGCAGTGAAAATTTTTTTTTCTTGTAATCATGCCGGTAAAGATTTTTTTACATCATAAATAAAATTGGGGCACCTGGGTGGCTCCATTGGTTAAGCAGCCAGCTATGTATTTCAGCTCAGGTCGTGATCTCAGGGTGGTGAGATCGAGCCCTGAGTCGGGCTCTGTTGGACGTGGAGCCTGTTTTGTAGTCTCTCTCTCCCCCGCTCTTGCTATCTCCCCCACCCCCTCAAACAATATACAGTGGGAAAAAAAAAGGAAAAAAGAACCAGACACATGGTTTCTGGGCAAAGCATTTAAGGAGTTTTGAAGTCCCCACTTTATCTTAAATAGTAAAAAGCTAAACTCACTGAAGAATCAATAACCCTTCTTAGATTTGCCAGAAAAGTGGGATCGCAGGGCAAACTGCTAGCCCCAGAACTGACAGGCAGATACCGAGAATCTGTAGAAATCTGTAGAGAAGGAGAAACCTGTGGGTTGAAATCTCTGTGGGAACCAGCCCAGGGTCGGCAAGCTGAACTGTTAACTGGAGGATTTCTGGAAGCTTGGTGTGGAGTTAAAAACTCCAGAGAGACCCAGTCATAGGGTGGAGACTTTTTAAAAAAGATTTTATTTATTTATTTATTTATTTTTATTTGTTAGAGAGAGAGAGAGTGCGAGCACAGGCAGACAGAGAGGCAGGCAGAGGCAGAGGGAGAAGCAGGCTCCCTGCTGAGCAAGGAGCCCGATGTGGGACTCTATCCCAGGACGCTGGGATCATGACCTGAGCCGAAGGCAGCTGCTTAACCAACTGAGCCACCCAGGCGTCCCTTTATTGATTTATTTGAGAGAGAGAGAGAGAGAGATGGTGTTTGAGTTGGGGGAGGGGCAGAGAGAATTGCAAGCAGACTCTGCTGAGCGAGGAGCCCTCACAGGGCTCGATCTCAGGACCCTGAGA
Organism: Taxidea taxus jeffersonii; assembly: GCA_003697995.1. Classification (NCBI taxonomy): domain Eukaryota; kingdom Metazoa; phylum Chordata; class Mammalia; order Carnivora; family Mustelidae; genus Taxidea; species Taxidea taxus. The sequence continues at coordinate 430,366 of ML105403.1, forward strand.
TCATGCTCTGATAAAATTGAGAGTTGGATGTTTAACTGACTGAGTCAGCCAGGTGCCCCTAAAGTAATGTTTTTAAGTCACATCTGTGTATTTTTTATTTTTTGAAAAAGGGAAAAATACTTTTGAAAAGGGAAAAAACCAGACTATATTCTGTCACAATAATGAAGTTTGGTTTCTAATTTTGATCCTTAACTGCTGCAATTTGCCAATGACTTCCTCAGAATTGATCTTCCTTGATTATTAATATTCACTGGACAGTATAATCAGATTTGACAATCTATCTTTGCTCATAGCCAATCAAAGAAGACGTCTTGTTACTCACCATTCCAAAAAGTTTGTTACACATGAAACAACACAGGGACAAGTAATTTTTGCAAATACAACTCTGTTGGAACACAGCCGCACACATTTATTTATAATTTATTTATAGCTACTTTTATGTTGCAACAGCAGAGTTGAGTTGTGACAGACCTTATTGCTTGCAAGTCTAAATATTTATGATGTGGACTTTAAGAAAAAGTTTGCCAGCCTTGACCGAAGGGATTAAAAATAAAACGTACTTAAAGTGTATAAAATTTGAACATATTTTCATCAAAAAGTCTAAATTATATTAAATATAAGAATAAAACTTTTTATTTTATATGTTTTCAAAAAACTCTTTTTTCCCTAAAATACTCAAAATTATCTATTACAATGGAGGGACAAAATACAATGATAATCGACAACTATTAAGATCGTAAATCAAAATTAAGTAAAGACGAAATTTTTAATTTCATTTAGTTTTTGTAAAATCCAAATAAAATGTATTCAATGTTTTTATAAAATGAAAATTACCCATAATTCTGGCATTCCATGATTATCTAGTTGTAATATAAATAATTGGTGTTATACTTTATTGTATAATTTCTAGTATAGACGTACATATCTACAAACTGAAGAGCAAAATGAATTGTTTAATATGGCAAAATATTTCTCAGTCACTCTGTTGCAAAGTACCAACTCTCCAACTGTGAAAAATATGCTAATTATCACGTACCTTTGGAATCATGATTTGAAACAGGAAGCATAGCATAGGCCTGAAACTAATATTGCACTGTATGTTAACTAACTGGAACTAAAATAAAAACTTTAAAAAAAAAGTAACAGGAAGAGAAGAAAGAAAACAGACACTCAACAACATTAGGAACCCTCTTCCATCATTAAAAGATGTTGCATTCCTGTTGCGTTAAATGATTTTATTTTCTCCTGGGTAAGAGTTTCCACGGCCCAAACCTTCCTCACATTTGGAAGCCGTATCTGTCTCTGACATGTGCAGAGACAAATCTTCGCACTTTCGGACACCATTCCTTTGGAGGACATGGGATGGGAGGCAGAGAGGTGTTTCCTTGGGGCCTGAGTGGTGTCAGCTATGGGAATGGAGGTGTAGGGGGTAGGGGGGAGTGATCTGCTGGCACTGAGGCCTGGATTCCGTGTGTGTGTGTGTGTGTGTGTGTGTGTGTGTGTGTGTGTGTGTAATGTGTGGGCCCTCTGAAACATGGTGGCCCCTCTTGCTGGGCACGAGGATGGTATGTATGGCTCCTCCATATACGAGGTATACCTCCCCTGACCCACTGGCTGCCAGCCGTCAGACTCTCATGCAGATCCCGCCTCTAAGAAATGACTGAAGAATGTCCTGTCGTGTTCTCTCTGTCTCAAGAATTAGGAAATTTCACTGAGGGCCTGGAAACCAAATCAAGTTAATGACAGAGTTCTGGACAGAAGGTCTGATCTCCCACTTCCTGGGTCTTCGGAATTGTGCTGGTCCACACCATCCTTCTGGTCTTCCTGTTGGAATTTTCCATTCTTTCCTCAGATTCCATCAGGCCTCTCAATACCCTTCGGATGATCTTTTTTTTTTCCCCTTTGCTGGTTTGTTTTCTGTTACTTGAAATCAAAAGAACTCTAACGAACACATCATGTAAGGGATTATCTGCATGCCCAGATTATAAGGCTGGGTCAGGCATAAACCAGCGTGTGGAGAAAGCCTCTCTCCAGACTACTTTATGAAGACCCAGTGTGGTCTAATGACAGCCTGACTGTGCCACCCATGCTCTGTGAGGGGTCGGGTCAGCTAGACCTGAAGTCGTGTCCTAGGTCTGTCACCTAACTGCAGTGTGACCTTGAGCAAGGGACTTAACCTCTTTGAGCCTCAGTTTCTCCCTCTGTAAAGTGGCACCAACCCTCAGCGGGGTGAATTTACCTGGGCTCTGGGCAACGGATAGAGAATCTTCATATGAACGAGAAGAACATAGCTGTCTGGGCATAGAGCCTGGTGGGTGGACTGCAGGCTGGATTTGAGTCCCCCCTCCCCAGCTAAAAGGCTTTGGTGCAGGACACAGTCTGCGATATTGAGGAGTGGGTGGCCCTGGGTGCTGGGAAGCAGCAGTCGGGGGAGATACACAGAGCCCCAAAGTACAACAACAATGTAGCTCCCTTTTCCTTTTGCTTCTCGTGTCTCAGCCCAACCACAACTGGCACAGAAAGCCAACTTGCAAGATGTGGGTGTGATGACAAAAGGAATGAGATGATTATTAAGAGGAATGCCACGCAAAATCTCCTAACAGCTGGGCTGGACTCCGTGTCACGCTGACCCTCCTATCTGGGTGCCTTTGGGCTTCTGGGAGAAAATGGAAGGGTGCTCCCTGTGTCTTGCAATCTGGGATCCACGGGTCTGGCCAGCTTTGGTGCATCCCCGTGTCTAGGCTGGCTCTACGGGCTGGAGGGAAAGCTAGACCAGCTCACGGGGAAACAGTTCGCCGTCACTGTGAGAGTCGGCTTCTGCTTTGGGCATCTCCTCAGGGCTCGCTAAGCTTGGCCTTGGCATTCTCCCAGTGCATCCCCATGCCAGCTCCCTGAGGGAAGCAAGATGGAGTGACTGGCGCCATCTTACCATGGAAAAACTGAGGCCCTGAGAATAAAGGGACCGTCCCCTGGATAATCATCTCTTAAGTTGTGACCTGAACTAAATGTCGGTGACTTGTGGGCTCAGCTTCAATTCAGAGGCTGAGGAAGGACGCAGGCTGTCCACTTCCCACTGGCTTCCCTGCTCACTTCCATGCCCTGCTCCAGGGGCAGAGCTGTTATTCTTCTAGTCAGACGGCCAGACCTATGGGGCTGAATCCCTTGCGGGCTTCTGTCTCTTCTGACCCGGGAAGGGGGCCCTGGCTCATCCCGGACTGTCTTATTTCCTCTGCATAAGGGCTAAGTGCATGGATTTGGGCATGAGTGGCTAGCAAGTTCTGGGTTCATGTCTAGGGGGGAGGTAGGAAGCCACCCCCACCTCCAGCCGAGGGCCAAAATTTGTTCTTCTCTCAGCTCTCCTGGAGCTCTGCATGGAGACATTGGATAAGAGGCCAGTTTTTAATAAAGTGGTTCTTTCATTGTTTGCTGTTTGGCCTCTGTTGCAGGTGGGGGTCCCTGGGAAGCAGACCCAGATGGAGATCTGCCTGTGGGGAGCTTATGAGGGGTGCTCTGGGGATCCACACCTATGGAAAGGAAGAGAAGACAGAGTGGGCAGGGGGAGGGGTCTCTGAAGATGGGCTCTGCCTTTGTGTCCTGCGTCATCCATCAGCAGCTGACAGGTGGCCCTGAGGAAAGGGGTGTGGCCTCGGGTAAGGGGCTCTTCCCAGCAGGAGTGGCAGACCTGGGAGAGATGACTGGGGGATGCATCCTTTGTTCCTGAGTTGGGGACCTGGACGTGCTATCTTGCTATTGTGGTTCTTTGGACACAGCGCGGTGTTTGACAGAAGAGGAACTCACCCAGTCCTGTCCTACAGTGGGTCCTGGAACTCTTGTGAGGGGGTTCGTGGGGGTCCTTCCATAGTGGGAAGCCCTGCCTGGTGAGGGAGGGACTGGGGCAGGACAGGCCTAGCTCAGGAGGAGTGCCTGGGGAAGATGAAGGGAGCTCAGCTGGAAGGAGGGGTGTGGGGACACCTTCTGCCTTCCAAGACCCCTCAGGGCAGCCCCAGTTGCTGCTGCAGGAAGGGAATCCAAGAGGGTGGCAGCGGGAGAGTGCCAGGGAGTGAGCAGCTGACCTTGGGAATTTGGGGCCAGTGGTCTGAGTGAGCACTGCCGGTTTTCTCCAGTGCAGGTTTTTCCACAGTGGAAAGAAGATTCGGGATGGTGGAGAGCGGCTGATTGCCTTTGGGGTCCCTCAGTGACTCAGAGCATTTTCCAGCTCGCTGAACTGGGGCCCTGCTGTGTGAGGTTTTCTCCTGAGCTCTGGCGGATGCATAATGAATGGGGAATTTAATCCATATGCTGATGATTCCTTTACCCTGAACTCATCTGCAGGCGGCTCCTAAGAGCCCTTTGATGTCCAGCAGGACTGGGAGCCTTTTTATGAGATGTTTTATGCTCTCTCCCCGCCCACTACTCCCCCTTTATGTTGAAGGAACTGAAGTTGTGTTTTTTGGAGTTTAAATGGAGTCAGACTTTGAAAGGTTCAAGTTCTAAATTCGAAGTTCGTGGGGTTCCCTTGGGCTCCAGCCTTGGCAACTTCTTTCTCCTTCAGCCGGGGCCCTTGCAATGCATGCCATTTAGGAGGCCTGGTTTGTGTGCCTGGACCCTGGGCGAGTACGGGCCAGAGCTGGCGGGACCAATGGGGCAGGGCTGTGGTCCTTGGTCCTGGCGCCAAGCCAGAGGCTCTCTCTGGGCAGAAGCAGAGTGTGGGGGTTGACAGGAGGACCAGCCTGGGCTCTCCCTGGACCCCAGGGTCTCAGCCAGCAGTCACACTGCCTATTTTGCTCCTTCCGTTGGGTTAAGGCATTTTTCTCTCCACGTTTAGTAGCATCGCGATTTTCGATTATTTGCAATCTGGGCAGTGATAAACACCACTCCTGGGTTCAGCATTCACCTGGGAGACTATCTCAGGGAGTGGGACACAGGATGGGAAGCTTAGATGGCAGGAGAGGGGTCCCAGTTGGAGAATAGTGTGCTAAAGACTGAAAGGCAGCTCCCAGGGCTCCTGACTTGCTCTCAGTTCCTGGGAGTATGGTTGGGGTTTGCGGAGCACAGTGGGGGTGACGGCTGACTCAGACTGCAGCAGATGGAGGCTGCAAACTAGAAGGGTTGTGTTTAGAAGAAAAAGCGAGTCTCCAAAATCATGTATGCATGCGTGTGTGTGTGTGTGTGTGTGTGTGTGCGCGCACTCATGTGTGGGTGCATGTGAATTGGGGGGACAGGGCAGTTTCCTGGGCACGGACTGAAGTTGCTCTCCATAGCTGCCTAGGACTTTGATCTTGGGGAGGATGATAGCTATTCAGTGCAGGGACCCCGGGGAGCAGGACCACAGAACTCAAGCTTAGCTTGAACAGGGAGCAGGCAGGGTTTGCATGAGAAGGGAGAGATGGGCTTCAAAATGCAGAGGAGGCACAGGGGTTCTCTTGGGATATAAGAGTGAAGGACAAGAGAGGGGGGAGAGAAGACCAGAGATGAGTGAAGGTTTTGTGAGGAGGGGTGCTCATGGGGTGGAGAAGGTGTTCTTTGCTTCAGCTAAGAGAACTGTGCCCTTGCTGACTCCGAGGGATGTGACACTTGTCATGGCGGAGAAGATGGGAGGCTGGAGTTGCTAACCTCATTTCCACCTGAGTTGTGTTTTCCAGTGATAAATACACCCTACTCTGTGTCTTGGGGCTACATCTTGTTCAGAATATTCTGGAATATGAACAGGCCTGTGACTCCGTGCATCCCCACCATTTCATTTCATCACAGCCTCTCCTGGAAATGGGGACAGGAGACAGAAAGCCTTGGTCATCCTTCTGCTCATATGGCAGATTGAGAAATGGAGGCTCAGAGACGTTGTATAACTTTCCAGCGGTTCCACAGTGAGCCAGAGGCAGAATTGGGGCTCAAAGCTCCTGTGTGGGGGCTTGGTGCTGCAACCCACTTCCTGAGTGGGCCTCCTCATTACCTCCCCAGGGTTTTTGTTGGCTCTGCTTCAGGGCTGGCTGCGTTGGACAAATCCGCACACAGAGTGAGGCACTCAGCCAGACACTTGGCAATATGATGTCCAATCCCATGGCTCCTGTGGACGGCCTGGGAATAGAGACAGAGAACAAGATACGATGGGTAGAAGGGGAGAGGTGAACATACAGCAGGGTCCCTGAACCCAGGCTGGGCAGAAAGAATGGGGGAGGGTAGTCTGGGAATGCTTCCTGCAGGAGGAGTGGCCTTGGCTGGATTAAAGAGCAGAGGGGAGTAGGGAGAGGAGCCAGAGGGAACAGCAGAGCCCAGGTGGGAGGTGGAAAGAGCACCACATGGGAGCTTACAGGTATGAGCAGGTGAGTGCAGTGAAGGTGAAGTACAAGGGCAGGGGAGTGAGCAACCATGAACCAGGAAGCTGGGGACACAGGACAGCTTCTTCCCTGGGAAGAGGAGCCTCCTCTCTGCTATGGTCTGGACTTTGTCTTGGAGACAACACAGACTGTTTCAACAAGGCAGGGTTTGCATCTAGAATGATCTTTCCTCCTGGGAGAAAAGCAGACTGGGAAGTGAGAAAAGCTGAGGCAGGAGGCCAGCAAGGATGCTGCTGGAGTAACACTCCCCACCTCCCACCAGAGGTGAAGGCCACAGTGGGGACAGGCAGAGACAGGATGTGGTGATTAGGGGGTGGTGGTGGTGGGGTCATGGATGACTCCCAGATGGAGAAACAGATGGAGAAATTGGCTAGGTAGGCAACCATGGTCATGGTTTTGTGGCTTAGGCTGGGGAGATTTCCTGTGGACACCAATATGGGGGTTCTGAAGATGAGGAGAGACACCCCATCTGGAGAGTCATACTCAGAGCTCCTCTGCCTATGGGTGTGAGTTAAAATCCTGAGCTGACCCGGTATGGTCTGGAAGAGAGGGTGGTGGTCATCAGAGGAAGCTCAGGATGGGGTGGGAATGGGCTTTGGCTGGACCTTAAATGTAGGGAATTGTCCCCACGAGAGACTGGGGCCCTTGACGGTGTCTCCCCTGCCAGCCCAGCCCAAACATAGCACAGCACAGCTGAATGAACATTTGCTGAAACAAGGAGGGAGAGGGAGGCTAACTCAGTGCCCACCAGTCCTTCCCAGTAAGGCACCTGCTATGAAGCTATGACAAGCTTGATCCTATATAACTCTTCCTGGCAAGTCTTTGGGAGGTCTCCAGGCTTGCAAGCCATACCCTGTATCTGCTGATGCCTTGAGGAAGGAGGGAGCTGGGACAGAGACACTCCCAGCGGCTGGCTCTACCACTGCCAATGGGAGACTCAATCTCTAGTTCCAAGATGGAACTAGGAGCAGATTTTGTCCCTTTGGAATGGGGAGCTTTTGCTCAGAGTCAAGGGCAAGGGAAGTAAAGGGAGTAAAGCTCAGGCCAGCTTTAATGCTGCTTCCTGGCCCCGGGGACCCAGTGGGGAAGGCAGGGGGACCTGAACAAGAGAGGAGCCAAGGACTGGCCCTTCTAGCCAATCCAGACAGGTGGGCTAATGGCGGACACTGAGCTGGGGAGCATTCTGGTAGCTCAGGCCCCAGTAAGGCCCGGGACAGCAGTTAGAATCAGGGACCAAGGAAGGATGCCTGGAATTCATTCTTGCCTTACCTAGCCAAGGAAAACATATGTCCTTCAGGGGCCTCAGCTACCCAACATGAGCCACATGGGCAGGTTGGGTGTCTCATGGGCGCTGGGTGTCCCAGAGAGATAAACATCTGGGCCTTTTTGTTGATGTCACCAGTCAAGCCTTGTTCCGGCTCACTTTGGGCCAGTGAAGGTCAGGGCACCTCTGCCGGACACAAGTTATTCTCCCACTCCTGCTATTCCTTTGCACAGATTGCTGAAAACCGGCCCCAATCTCACATTTCCAACATGACATTGGCAGCAAAAGTCAAAGGGTTACATGGCAACCAACAGCACGTGAGCTAGCTTCAGCCAAGAGAGAGGATGGCTTGGTGTCTTGGGATAGAGTCTCATTACAGTGGGTCACTCATCTGGGGATCAGAGGGGACAAGCTCGGGCCCCTCCCAGTGCAGGGTCAGCTCACCCACAGAAACATTGTGATGGGTGTGGTTGAACAACCCAGGGCTTGGAGGCTTCTGATCTGTTCCACCACTCACCCAAAGAGGGACCTTGGGCAAGTCGCTCAGTTTTTTCATCTATCCAATGGGCTTAGAAATCCCTGGGTCGACTCTCTTAAAGGGCTGTGAGGGGAATCACAGGAGCTTATAGGTAAAAAACAAATTTGACAATTAAAACAAGTTTTGGGGATGCCTGGGTGGCTCAGTTGGTTAAGCGGCTGCCTTCGGCTCAGGTCATGATCCCAGCGTCCTGGGATCGAGTCCCACATCGGGCTCCTTGCTCGGCAGGGAGCCTGCTTCTCCCTCTGCCTCTGCCTGCCACTCTGTCTGCCTGTGCTCGCTCTCTCTCTCTGAAAAATAAATAAATAAAATCTTTAAAAAAAAAACAAAACAAATTTTGGCTTCCAGCTTTCCTCAATTCCTCCACCCGAGTTGGCCATGGGGTCTCGGAAGGTTGCAACATTCATTGGCTGTCTAGGGGGCTGTTCTACTTCCTTCCTGGGCTCCTCTTAAAAATTAAATGACACTGCAGCCAGGCGCCTATGGGAGAGAGCAGCCCTGTTGCAGCCCTGAGCCAGGAGCAGACAACGAGATGGGGAAAACTGGCTCTAAAAGCATATAAATTCCTCTACACACCACCTCCCACTAAAGGGTCATTTGACTTTCCATCAACGGTGGCTAATGATGTGGGGAGATACGACCCTGGAAGGAGCCCATTCCTGCCTCTTCCCATGCAGCCGTGCCTCGTGGCAGGGTTGAAGGCCTCGGGAGTCTCAGGGAAGCTGCTGGCCTGTAAAACACCTGGATGATTCCTTGGCAGGAAATGGATGCCATCCCAGAGGGTGGAGCTTTTCCCCTCACTGACTATCCAGGAAAGCTCTTCTTTATGGGGAGCATGGGAGAGACCCACAGCTGTGGGGGCTGGGCCCTTCTAGAAAGGCAGAGGCTCCAGCTTCTGAGCTGGAGCCAAAACCCCCCAACCAATTTCTATTCCTTTCTGTGGGTGCTCCTTTGACAGATAATTATGGAGCCCAAACAGGAGAAGGGGCCCGTGTTCTATGTCGGATAGCCTTAGCCTGGAGGCTGAGGTGCCCAGTCTGTCTGACTCCAGACCCGAAAGTTCCTTGGGCCATCTTTTTGTAGCCCTTGCCCCTGCAAGGGTCCCTACTCAGCAGGATTCTGTAGCCCCATGATGTCACAGGTGTGTGTTGCTGTGTAAGCCCAGGGCCTTGAGACAAGAGCTGGATTTCCAGTCTTCCTTGAACCCAGTCCTGCTAGGGCTTGTAGGCCCAGGGACACTGTGGTTTTATTTATTTTATAAAAATTATTAACATATAATATATTATTTGTTTCAGGGGTACAGGTCTGTGAATCATCAGTCTTATAATTCACAGCGCTCAGCATAGCACATACCCTCCCCAGTGTCCATCCCTCTCCCTCCCTCCCCACCCCCCAGCAACCCTCAGTTTGTTTCCAGAGATTAAGAGTCTCTTATGGTTTGTCTTCCTCCTGATCCCATCTCGATTCACTTTTTCCTTCCCTACCTCCCATAACCCCCTGCCCTGCCTCTCAAATTCCTCATATCAGAGAGATCATATGATAATTGTCTTTCTCTGATTGACTTATTTCGCTCAGCATAACACCCTCTGGTTCTATCCACATCGTTGCAAATGGCAAGATTTCATTTATTTTGATGGCTGCATAGTATTCCATTGTGTGTGTGTGTGTGTGTGTGTGTGTACCACATCTTGATCCATTCATCTGTTGATGGACATCTAGGTTCTTGCCATAGTTTGGCTATTGTGGACATTGCTGCTATAAACATTTGGGCATACGTGTCCCTTTGGATCATTACATTTGCATCTTTAGGGGACACTGTGGTTTTAAAGGCCCTTCTTTGTGATTTCTGCCCTGGAGGTCATCCCTTCCCCAACAGCCCTGTTCCTCACTGGTAAGACAGATTTGCTGGTGTTTATGCCCTTCCATCCTGGATTCAAAGGTAAAGCCTAACTATTCTAAGCTAAACATGGTTCCTTCCATGCTCCTTGTCAGTGACTGGTTTAGAGGCAGGTATGTGGGACAATTTTGGCCAACAGGATGTGAGGGGAAATAAGCTGGGGGAGGAGCTTTTGGGAAAGGCTTCACACTGACTAGAATCGACACTTAAGAGATGGCTTCTATCTCTCTTGGTGGTGTTCTGTCTGTGTGTGATGCCTGGAACACACGCAGCCATCTTAATGCCATGAGAGGAGCTAGTCTGAAGACAGAGCTAACATACTGAGGAAGAACAACTTTGAAACACGGAAGGAATCTATATGCACCCGTGATGATGTCACAGAATCAGGAAATTAATCAACCTTCGTGCTGTTCTTTTTTTTTTTTTTTTAAAGATTTTATTTATTTATCCGACAGACAGAGATCACAAGCAGGCAGAGAGGCAGAGAGAGAGAGGAGGAAGCAGGCTGTCCGCAGAGCAGAGAGCCCGATGCGGGGCTTGATCCCAGGATGCTGGGATCACGACCCGAGCCGAAGGCAGCGGCTCTAACCCACTGAGCCACCCAGGCGCCCCCCTTCGTGCTGTTCTTAAGTGTTCTTGTTACATGAAATTTTCTTCAATGCCATTTTAGGTTGGGTTTTCTGCTCTTCGCAGCTGAAGCATTCTCTTCACTGATTGAGTTCCTGTTTCCAGGTACTTGTCCCCCCCTTTGACTTCTCTGCAATCCACAGAGATTGGAGTCAGGTGGCCTCTGACTCCATGAACAAGCTAAACTAAAGCTGCCACAAAGCTGTGTGGTTTGGTGATTTGGGTGCTGGTAACACTGAGCTCCAGCATCCTCAAGGACCACTCCAGAGGTCAGGTGGGCCCAGGATCCTCCTCCACCCCTGGCCACCCCAGGGATGAAGGCTGGAGGTCCTCATGCTAATCCCCTGCCCGAGTGGGGGTCATCGGTCTACAGCTGGCTCCAATCATGACCTCCCTCTCCAAGGTCTTCCTTCCCTCTTGGGGGGCCTTGCACCTGGTACTCCCCCTCCTGAGGGGCCAGGGCTCCCCAGCCTCTGTTGTCACAGGGGAGTCTGCAGCATTCTCTGCCATTCATCCCAGTGTTGGTTTCACCCAAGGCTGGTTTCACACAAGGTCTCTGCCACCCAGAGAAGGGCGGGGCTTCCAGGAGTGCCAGGGTCATGGCCTTAAGAGGCTTTGCAGGTAAGGGGTCTGAAAAGGGTGCTCCAGTGGCTCTAGCCTGGGAGGTCCCACCAGAACAATGACAGATTTGGAAGGGAGGGGACTGGAGCACAGAGGGCAGCTTGGAAGCAAGGGAGAAGGCTGTTTGTCGGGGCCAAGTTTCTGGGGCAGGGATGGGCTAGTGACCAGGGGTACCCCGGCACCAGGAGCTCCTCAGGGGTGGGAAGCCCAATCTATCCACCCAAGCTGCCCTGCCCCTGGCAGGTTCAGTGTGTGCTCAGGGACTCTGTAGGTATGTGCGTGCACTCATTCAATGGAGACCTTTTGTCCCCCTGTACTGAGCAAAGAGATGGGTGCTGGGTAGGACAGAGAAGGCCCCTGCCCTCTGGGTCTTTATAAGCCAGTCAGGAGGATGGACATAAACCAGGAGCTGAATAACAGATTAACTAGCTAATGCTTTGAGTTCGTTATGTGTGCTACAAAATATGACAGCCAGTGTCTAGGGTAGGGAGGGAACGCTGCGGACGTAGAAGAAGGGTGTCATGGTGGGCCTTGACAGATGTATGAGAGGAAGCCAGACCAAGGCCCTGAGGACAGAACAGGACACATTCGTGGCCAGGTGTCTCTGAGGAGGAGCTGACATTGATGAGTGACGAGGGGAGTCAGTCCCCTCAGCCCCATGCACCATGGTTGGGGGTCTGGAGTGATGGTTGAAGGGTTCTGAGGTCGACGTTAGGACAGGGCATCTGTCTCCCTTTCTGCCCAAATAATAAGTCCTAGACACTGAAGCAGAAGCGTGTCTACATTTGGGGGCAAAAGGACGCCCCCATCGGAGAGGAGCACTGAGGTGGTGGAGAGCCAGTGACAACCATCATTTTGAGGCGTCTGCCATTGTGATGTGACAGGCAGGGCTGGGGCCCTTCCTGCCTCGCCCTCCTTCCCTCTCCCACCCACCCTCACACCCTTGTCTGGCTGGCCAGAGCTTGGAGGGTTTGGCCCTGTTGGCCCTGTCACCCACCTCACGCCTGAGTGCCCCCCTCCAAACAGCCCTTCTGGCAGAGGGAGATGGTGGATGCTGGCCCTTCCATGGGAAGCATGACATGACGAGGAGGCCTGACCCTGGGCCTTTCCTGTTTCCATGCTCCCTCCCAACACACTCAGCACCTTCCAGGCTCCTGCATGCCTGCCCTCTGACCTCCATATCGTTCTGACCTCCCAGCCCAGGTTCTCCAGGAAGGGCCTGACTAGTTTGCTTCTGCTATTACTTCTGTGGCCCCAAGACCAATAAAGATGAGTTAGAGGAGGCTTAATAAAGAAGGACAAGGGGCATAGAGGGGAGGGCAGAGGTCTGGCTGGGATCTCAGCATGTAGGCCCGGTGAACTGGGCACCCTTCCTTGGGAGCACACGCTGGGGCAGGGCCACCGTGCCTCCCTGCAGGGTTGGAGACAGGGAGGGCTCGGGGCAGCCAGCTCCTTGTCCTGACATCCCTCAGCCTGGCAGTTGTGCCATCTCCCTCTACTGTGGGCCTCATTTTTTCCCCTGTAAAGTGAGAGCAACAACAGTTTACTCATGGGGCAGCTAGAGGACAGACCTAAGATTAGACTTGTAACATACACCTGCTGTGGGGCCAGCCACTCAACAGCATGCCTGCCCCGCCTTCCTCTGCCCTCCTTTAATGTATGACCCTGGTCTGCTCCATCTTGTATTCCAAAGGAGAACCATGGCTGAAAAATGCTTGAAAGCATATACGTGGGGGAAGAGGCAACATGGCCGTCCGGTGGCCGGGAGGGCGTGGTCTACTAGGGACCCACTCAGAGACCCACCAGCTCAGCCAGGGACCCAAGTGCTCCACCAACCCCCCAGCCCCCATATCCTGGGAGCAGCTGTCACCAAGGCAAGGGTCCCAGCTCTTCGGGCAGCATGGTCCCTAACCTCCAGACCATCTGACTTCCGGCTCTCCAGCCCCAGCAAGGCTAACTGGGACCAGACCACCTCATGGAGTGGGGTCGGGGCAGTGCTCCTGTCCTCCTGAAGGCCCACCTGCCAGTGGGCAGCCCGTTCATCTCTGAGCCTGGCCTCTCGGGAACCATGGGCTTCCTACCCTGGAGAAGCCAGTGAGACGGGACCAGAGCTGGGGGTGGGGGCTGGGGGTGTCCTGAGGGGATCTGTGGGTCAGTGTGTTTGTGTCTGTGGCATGTCTACGAAGGTGGGATTTATGGCATGTCTGTGTGGCATGTATGTCTGTGTGTGGATGGATGGTGTGTTTGTGTCTGTGGTAGGATGGTACATGTGGGTTTGTGATTCATGTGTTGTGTGTGTGTGTGTGCAGGGCCTGTGTAGTATATGTGTGTATGTGGTGTGTATCTATGTATCTGTATCCATGATATGTCTGTGTGTATCTGGGGGGGGTGTATTTGTGATGTCCATATGTGTATGTCTGTGGTATGTGTGTGTTTCTTTCTGCGGTGTGTGTGTCTGTGTCTGTGATGTGTGTGTGTGTGTATTCATGGTCAGTTTAGAATGTGTGTGTCCCTGTGTATAGCACATGTGTCTGGAGTGTGCCTGTGTTCATGTCTGTGCCCACATCACTGTGGGGGGGTGGGACCCTTCCAGACCATGGAAGCTGTGAGCCCTTGGTCAAGTGTGAGGTCATTGAGACCTTGTGGGCTCACTTCTTATTTCCCCACTTTTCTGATCCCTTCTGCTTTCCTTTTTTAAAAATTTAATTTAATTTTTTATAAACATATAATGTATTATTAGCCTCAGGGGTACAGGTCTGTGAATCGCCAGGTTTACACACTTCATAGCACTCACCATAGCACATACCTTCCCCAATGTCCATAACCCCACCACCCTCTCCCTACCCCTCTACCCCCAGCAACCCTCAGTTTGTTTTGTGAGATTAAGAGTCTCATATGGTTTGTCTCCCTCCCGATCCCATCTTGTTTCATTTTTTCCTTCCCTACCTCCCAACCCCCCCACATTGCCTCTCAACTTCCTTATATCAGGGAGATCATATGATAGTTGTCTTTCTCTGATTGACTTATTTCGCTCAGTGTAATACCCTCTAGTTCCATCCACGTTGTCACAAATGGCAAGATTTCATTTCTTTTGATGGCTGCATAGTACTCCATTGTATATATATACCACATCTTCTTTATCCATTCATCTCTTGCTGGACATCTAGGTTCTTTCCATAGTTTGGCTATTCTGGACATTGCTGCTATAAACATTTGGGTGCACATGCCCCTTCGGATCACTATGTTTGTATCTTTAGGGTAAATACCCAGTAGTGCAATTGCTGGGTCATAAGGTAGCTCTATTTTCAACTTTTTGAGGAACCTCCATGCTGTTTTCCAGAGTGGTTGCACCAGCTTGTATTCCCACCAACAGTGTAGGAGGGTTCCCCTTTCTCTGCATCCTCACCAGTATCTGTTGTTTCCTGACTTGTTAATTTTAGCCATTCTGAATGGTGTGAGGTGGTATTTCCTTGTGGTTTTGATTTGTATTTCCCAAATGCCAAGTGATGTAGAGCACTTTTTCATGTGTCTGTTGGCCATCTGGATGTCTTCTTTGTAGAAATGTCTGTTCATGTCCTCTGCCCATTTCTTGATTGGATTATTATTATTATTATTTGTTCTTTGGGTGTTGAGTTTGATAAGTTCCTTATAGATTTTGGATACTAGCCCTTTATCTGATATGTCGTTTGTAAATATCTTCTCCCATTCTGTCAGTTGTCTTTTGGTTTTATTGACTGTTTCCTTTGCTTCGCTTCCTTCTGCTTTCTTCCCTGGGCCAGCCCCTCTTCTTCCCTGCCGAGGGTCCCCTCTGAGGTCTCTCTGTGCCCACCTTCTGCTGCCTCTCAGTGACTGGCATGCTGCAGGACTGGGCTGCTCACATTGGCCCTGGGCTCCCTTCTTGTCCTGGGCCAGTTCTGTAGGCCCTTTGGAACCACAGAAGATATCAGTGATATTCCCATCTGATCAACTCACTGTCGTAATCTCCCAAGACAAGGGAACTGTGTGGAGCCCATGTCCGGCCTCTGGGGGCCCACTGTCCCCTGGTGCAGGCAATGGAATGCTTGCTGTGCCTCTGCAGGGCCCGCAAGGCTGGCCAGTGACCAGCACCCAATCTTATCGCTGTCTCTAGAGGCTGGGAAAGGAGGGACTGAGTTCACACTGGGACATGTTGGGAGTGAGGCTCCACTGGGGTACCTGGAGGACAGAGGTCAGGGGTCTCTGAAGACACAGGTCTGGGGACCAGGACAGAGTTTGGGCTGGAGTTAACATTGGTCACTCCCAGATGATCATGAAGGGCCCAGCAAGTGCCAGGCACAGAGCAAGAGGCACACTGCACAAGAGGTGAGGAAGACCACAGGAATGATAATGCAGGTACGGAGTGAGGTGCCAGTGGGCCCAGCTGCCCCCACCTCCACCATTGAGACACCAACAGAGATAAGAAGGACACACATCCACCCACCTCTTCCCCGTGTGCCGAAGCCACCATCAAAGACTTCCAATCATATACAGAATGAAAGTGGTCTCTTCCTGGGGACTCTCCAAGGACCCCACGATCTAGTCCACCACTCATCCCCCAGCCCCCACATGGAGCTGCATGGCCATCTCACTTTGCCCTTGACCTGGCAAAGCATACTCTCTCCAACCCCTGAGGCTTTGCACTTTGCTATTTCCTCCATCTGGAGCAGTCTGCAACAGGCAGCCCAGGGCTTGTTCCCTCACTTCATTAGCATCTCTGGCTTTGGCTGTCTTGTGAAAGAAGATTCTCCTGAACACATTGCTTTAAATATCATCCCTGTGTTAACCTTCAGCCCTCTATACCATTTCCCCCCATATGACCTGAATTTACATTACCTAACTGCCCATTTTTCCTTTGGGATCTGTCTCTCCCGCCAGATGCCATCTCTCTGAGGGCAGGTTTGTGGTCTTCTCTGCTGTATCATCCATGTTTGGCACATAGGAAAGGCTCCAAGCATATTTGTGCAGTGAACGAATGAAGGAAGGAGCGAATGGGGAGGCAGGAGCAGCGGGAGCCTCCGTGGGTACCAAGGCAGGACCACAAGAAAGGGAGTGTCACCCTGCAAAATCCATTTCAGAGGGATCAGGGCTATAAAAGGGAAAAACAAAGCTATAAAACCACTGGATGAAAAGAGAGCAGGATATTTTCATGATCTGGGAGGAGGGACAGGCTTCTCAAGCGAGGCACAAAATCCAGAAGCTATAAAAGAAAAGCCTGATGGATTTGATTACATAAAAATAAAAAGGTTATGCATGTCCGAATACACGATAAACAAAGTTAAGAGTATTTGATTGGGAGAAAATATTTAAAACACGTACAACAGATTACTATCATAACGTACAATGAGATTCCATGTGCCAGTAAATAAGACACAGAAAAAAAGGTCAGAGTAGAGGAACGGGGAATTCACAGGAGAAGAACTACACATGACCAGTGAACAGCTGAATAAATGCTTAGCCTCGCTCCAGAACCCATCGGGGGCACACTAAAGGTGGGGTGATGCCCCACTGGCAAGGGTGGGTGGCTCCCAGTGCCTTATATGTGGGACGGGTGTGATTCCCAAAGGCAGTGGGAGGGCAGCTGGGAGGGCATTCAAAATGCATGCTCCTTGTGACCCATAAATCCCACTTTTAGGAACCCATCCTTGCAAAATGCCAAAGATGTTGGATGCTCCGTGGTCTCCTAGCACAGGAAGACAGCAGAGCCGCGGGCTTGGCCCAGGGCAGGGAGGTTGTGGCTGGCGGGAACTATGCAGACAAGAGCAAGACTATTCTGGCATTGAGAAGTGTTCTGTATTTATTAAGTGAAAATAAAAGCAAGATGCAGAGCCACAGGAGTGGTGGAGTCCCCTTCGTGCGTTTTTGAATGCTGTATGTGCATTCTCACAGATGTAGACACGGGGCCAGTGAGATATACAACAGTCACCAGCAAGCACTTTGGGGCAGGGGAGGGGTGGAGTTTGAGGAGTGACTCTCCATTTCTTACTTGTTTCTTTATTGTAGACATTTAAACAACTAAATATAGTACTATTGTAGTTTCTCTAAAGAACTTTTTAAAATCATGTATTTATTTTTTATTCATTTTTTTTAAAGATTTTGTTTATTTATTTGACAAAGGGGGACTAGAGAAAGCATGAGTAGGGGGAGCAGGAGAGGGAGAGGGAGAAGCAGGCTCCCCTCTGAGCAGGGAGCCAGATGCCGGGCTCAAGCCCAGGACCCTAAGATCATGACCTGAGCCAAAGGCAGGAGTTTAACTGACTGAGCCACCAAGGTGCCCCAGTACTATTGTAATTTTTACATAAGGAAAAAGTAACATCATTAAATGGGGGTGCAGCTGGGGTGTGGGGTGCTGTTGTGTTGAGATGGGAAGGCCTGAGGACTGTGGCCGGGTGGAGGCAACCTGGTTTGCCCCTGGAGCCCAGAAATAGAAGTCACAGGGTGGTGGCCAGGCTCCCTGCAGGCCTCCCCCAGAACACAGTGTGGTTCCCATCTCCCTGCTTTTCTGTTGTGTTGAGAGATGAAATCCAGCATCTCTCAGGGTGGGAGGCACAGAGACAGCTGATCCCACCAGAGAAGGGGGACCCCCCTCCTCCCTGGCCCAATCAGGGGCTGGGGCACTCGGGTGATACAACGTTGTGGAAATTGAGCTTCAACTCAGTGTTCAAGGGTGAGGTGAGCAGTTCCCACACAGGTTTCTCCCTTTCCCAGTGACTTTGGGCTCCCCTTCCTGGGAGTCCAGGGCCCCCTTCTTTTCATAGAAGCCTCCCTGGCACCCAGCCCATCTGCAGAAGCTCAGTTCTGGACATGTTGATATAGAGATGGGTACGAGACCTCGGGGCAGAGGTCCAGCCCAAAGGTGGAGATGTGTGTCTGCAGTTTTGGGGAGAAGCCCACTGCAGCAGGCAGATGTTCAAAGGGGACCTAGAGCCATGAGCTGATGAAGGCTCAGGAGTGGGTGTAGAGACGAGCATGGGCCGGGGCGCAGCTCTGGGCTTTCATACCTAAGAGGCTCCAAGAACAGTAATAGCGATCATCATAGATACAGCTGCACTGAGCCCACAGCGGGGGAGGGTGGGGCTTGACCAGGGTGTCCAGACAGCAGCGGAGGTCTGCCTGACTCAGACTGACCCCTCCCCACTGGTCACCCTACTCAGTGTTTCTGTGTCAGACCTAATCGCTCATCCTCATTTTACTGCTCTCCTCCACAACAGCAAATGTGGCGATTTAAGATAGCTAAGCTCTTTTGTCTTGATTTCTGCCTCTGACCTTGGTCCTTGAGCTCACAGAGCTAGTCGGCTAGAGGTGTGAGAGGTTGGAAGGAACCGGGAACAATGGTAGGAATCCAGAAGCCAAGGGGTCCTGCTGGGGGCCACGGCTGACCTGGTGGTGCATGTTGACTGGGGCATGGAGCCTGGGATGGTCGTGCCCGCTCGCTCAGCTGTGGAGGAGGGTCTGGTACAGGGAAAGGAGGCGCATGCCCTTGAGCTAGCAGGAACATCAATGGCAACTCTATAGGGAAGGTTCTTTTCCTTTGGGTCAGTTCCATCATTTTACACTCAGAGTCTAGCTCTTCTGTTAATGGCAGAAGGATCAAGGACAAGGACTGCCAAGAAGGGGAGAGCCAGGAGTCGGGGCAGTTCTGTCTGATGTCAGTCTTCACCTTACGACCACCAGGCAGTTAGAAGGTTCCCATATTTGGCTAAGGATTCATACTTAGATTTTTTTCTACGTGTTTTCACTCAGGCCTCACCCTATGAGCTGGGTGTCATTGGCTCCATTTCACAGACAAGGACACAGAGGCAATAAATATTGATCACCCAGCCAGTTGGCTCCAGATTCTGCAGTCGGACCCCAGTCACCCCTCAGGCTGCTGTCTTTCTTGACACACCTCCCAGCCTCCCTGGGGAGAAGCCTGAGAACCAAGCAAGGACTGGTGGGTCTCCCCTTAAGATGGTGCCAACAATCTTTCCTTGGTTTACCATATTTGATGGACTCTAGGATGACTTCTTTTTTTTTTTTTTTAATACTTTGACAGCTTTGCAATGTGGGTGCAGGCCAGGTAGCTGTTGTGACTTTGTTGTCTTTTCTGGGCATGCACATCAAAATTTGCAGGATGGGTGTCAGTGACTTGGGAGAAAATCCTGGAGTCAGTGGTGGAAAATTCTTAGGAACAGGAACTGACCTGCATGCTTTTGTGCTTCTGATGGTGCAGAGGACAAGATCAGATAGAAAATCCCAATTTCAACAGCTCTTGAGTCATAAGAGATTCTGAAGAGTCGGATCCCAAACACCAAGCATTTCTAGGGCTCTCTGATCAAGAGTGTCCCCATTTATAGCTCGGGGAGCTCTGTGCAAGTCTCACAGCTACCCCCCGCCTCCTGTGTAATGGTGGAGACACACCCAAAAGGCCACATGGCCAGTGTGCAAACTTGCCTTTGCAGGTGTCTCTGTTTTATCCCCAAGGAGGTGGGGAAAGAGGCCCTCTTGCCCACCTGGGTGCCCACTGCTACAAAGTAGGGGAGCTGGATGGTGGGTGTGATGGTCTTCAGGGCTGTTGATTGGTACCACCTGACTCTAAGCCAAAGCAGAGGGGAGACTGAAGGCAGGAAACCCGGAGGCAGCACTCTGCTGACCTGGTACCCATAGCCCTCCATAGGTGTGGCTCCCTGCTCTGTTCCTGCGGCTCACTCAGATCCCCGTGCTCAGCAGGCATCCAATCTAGTGTTTGCCAACTGACTGAAAATTGCACCTGCCTTGGGGTCTCCATGACACAGGCTCGAGTCATGCATCTGCCACTTCTCTGAGCCTCAGAGAGGGTCTCAGTTTTCTCATCTGTAAAATGTGGATAAGATGACTTCATCAAGATCAAAAGCTTTTGCACAGCAAAGGAAACAGTCAACAAAACCAAAAGACAACTGACAGAATGGGAGAAGATATTTGCAAATGACATATCAGATAAAGGGCTAGTATCCAAAATCTATAAAGAGCTTAGCACACTCAACACCCAAAGAACAAATAATCCAATCAAGAAATGGGCAGAGGACATGAACAGACATTTCTGCAAAGAAGACATCCAGATGGCCAACAGACCCATGAAAAAGTGCTCCACATCACTGGGCATCAGGGAAATACAAATCAAAACCACAATGAGATACCATCTCACACCAGTCAGAATGGCTAAAATGAACAAGTCAGGAAATGACAGATGCTGGCGAGGATGTGGTGAAAGGGGAACCCTCCTACACTGTTGGTGGGAATGCAAGCTGGTGCAACCACTCTGGAAAACAGCATGGAGGTTCCTCAAAAAATTGAAAATAGAGCTACCTTATGACCCAGCAATGGCACTACTGGGTATTTACCCTAAAGATACAAACGTAATGATCCAAAGGGGCACATGTACCCGAATGTTTATAGCAGCAATGTCCACAATAGCCAAGTTATGGAAAGAACCTAGATGTCCATCAACAGATGAATGGATAAAGCAGAGTTGGTATATATATATACAATGGAATACTATGCAGCCATAAAAAGAAATGAAATCTTACCATTTGTGACGACATGGATGGAACTAGAGCGTATTATGCTTAGCGAAATAAGTCAACTGGAGAAAGACAACTATCACATGATCTCCCTGATATGAGGAAGTGGAGATGCAACGGGGGTGGGAGTTAGGGTGGTAGGAAAAGAAAAAATGAAACAAGATGGGATCGGGAGGGAGACAAACCAAAAGAGATTCTTAATGTCATAAAACAAACCGAGGGGGGTGGAGGGGGAGAGGGGTTGGGAGAGGGTGGTGGGGTTACATTATATGTTTAAATAAAAAAAGCTTAAATAAAAAAAATTTTTTTTAAATGTGGATAAGATGTCTCCATAATAGAGTTTTTGGGAACATGAATGAGATATACATAGTGCCAGCCGACAACTGATGGGAATGGCTGGGAATACTTCAGAAGAGTATTATCAGTGATCATGACTTTTTTTGTGCACTGGCTCTTGGTAGAACCCAAATCTCAACTCTTGATCACAATGGGATTGGGAGAAAAGCATGAATAGCTCAGTGTAGACCCATCCTCAGTGCAAGAACAATTGCCACAGCTGTCCTGCAGGTGGGCACGGGGCCTTTTCCTTCGCTTTGAGCATGATGGAACCTGCACAGTTCTTGTCCTCATCCCAGGGACGTCCTCAGCACGAGCACCAGTAGGCATCTACGTGACACTGGACAGGGGCTCCTCCAGGGCAGGGCCATGGCTCATTCATCTATTGTCTTGAGTACCTCTTGGTGTTCAGCAGGGGCTCAACACATTTCTTGGTGGATAAATGAATCGTTTTCCATGAGAGCGGAACCCCCTTGTACATGGGTGTGCACACGCAAGCACATACAGGCACACACAAGCACATGGGCTCACTCGGCTGGCTGGAGTCTTTTGACACGTCTGAGGCTTATCATATCATTTGTCTCCCCATGGCCAGCCATGAAGTCCTGCTTGAATGTGGGGACTTGTGGGTTTCTTCTCTTTGCATTTGCCCCAACAACCAGCACAGAGGATGCTAAATCTTCTAGTGCTTCGAGAATCTTCGAGAATCACTAAATGGGTGAAAGAATGAACCTGACTGGGAGTAACTGATATGAACAAAGTCCACATGAGATGATGACAGGGAACCACGAGAGCTAGTTAGAGCACAGGCTGAGTACTGCTGTGAAGAAGCGAAAGTTACAAGATCCAAGTCTATTTCTCCTTGCGTAATGGGCTGATTATAAGCATGAAGTACCTTTTTTTTTTAAGATTTTATTTATTCATTCGCAAGAGTGAATGAGAGAAGCACAAATTGGGGGGCAGGGGAAATGCAGTGGGAGAGGAAAAAGCAGGCTTCCAACTGAGCAGGGAGTCTGTCTTGGGGCTCAATCCCAGGACCTTGGGATCATAACTTGAGCCAAAGGCAGACTCTTGACCGACTGAGTCACCCAGGCACCCCAGATGAAGCCCCATTATGGCAGCTCCATGGAATCAGGGTATCCGGTCTCTGTTAATCCTAAGAAACAGCTTTCATCTTGAGGTCTAAGGTAGCTGCTCCAGCTCCTGCCATCACACCCACATTCCTGCAGGCAGAAAGTAGGAAGGGGAAGTGCAAGGAACTCCTTTTTCCTTTAAGAAGGAAAGCAGTTCCCATCACATCTGAGTGGCTAGAACTTAGTACCAGGGCCACATCTGGTTGCAAAAGGAGCTGGGGACAAAGGTCTTTTGCCAGGAGGTCATTGCTGAACTTAAACTTGGAGGGTCATTTACTAGAATAAGAAGGGGAGATGGATGTGGAGCAACTTGTTAGCTGTGCTCATGTCGTTTTGGAAAGATGCAATGGCCTGTTCATCGGTCATGTGTGGTGGGGTGAGGGTCAGAGTGTGAATTGGGGTGAGGAAAAGAGTAGGGGAGATGGAGATGGATTTACTGAGGGGTTCCGTGGTGTGTGGGGGTGCCTCAGGGGTAGAGTCGGCAGCCCAAGAGCCTCTGAGAGGCACAGAGAAATGGACAAAGAAGCAATGACTCCAGCCTGCCATCTGCCCTGTGTGGCTGGGTTCTAGGCCATATACACACATACAGGACAGGGCTGGGGGTGGCAGGGGGGTTGGGGGGGTATTGCCAGGCTCACAGTCCCTGGAGGACAGCAGGTGTGCTCCAGCTAAGTCCCACCATGGGAGCCACACAGTTATTGCCAGCAAGTCTGAATAAACTACCAGCATTTACAAAATGATGAGTTTTCCAGTTTCCCTTGAAACATCAGTGGCTCGGGCCAAGCTGGTCTTAATCTTTGAGGAAACATTCAGCAGGCCCAGAGCCGCAGGTTCTGGCTCACTAGCTCCCCATCACTCCTTCCCTCATTTCCTCCCTATGCCTGTCCGGGCAGAAACAGGAGTGCGTGACCTTCTCCGTACTACCTAGAGGCCCCATTGGGTTGCCACAGGCCTAGCAGGCCGTATCCGTCCCTGGAGGAGAAATGTTCCATTCATTGTGGCCACGTACTCTGTGCCTAACCATGTGCCCAGGAGGAGGGTCAGCAGCTAGGGCAGAGAACCCCGAAATAGAGAGAAACACACTTCTCTCTCATGGAGAGAAGTCCAGAGGGAGGCAGGCCCCTAACCAGCATGGTGGCTCTTCACAGTTATGGAGGACCTGAGCTTGGCCGTCCTCTGAATAAGCCCAGGTCTTTGAGGTTCAAAGGGCCCTGGAGCCCCAGGAATGTTCTCCACGTGCCAAGCAAGTAGCAAGAAGACAAACAAGTGGGTAAAGTCTTTTACCTACTTTCCCCAAAGAAGCAGGCAAAGTCCTGCTTTTAAGCAATGGGTCTGGGCTGGGTTATGTACTTATCTCATCTATGCCTCATGTGAACATCGACCCCGGGGTTCAGAGGGGAAACTGTAGGCACAGAGGTTCCACAGACATGTGCCAAGCCTTGCCTGCTAGAAGCCAAGTATCCGTATCACACTTGGAGCCCACATGTGACCCTGCTTCACGCCTCTGTGCTTGCCTCTCCCCAGCTGTCTTCCTACTGCACTGATCTCCAAGAAGGCCAGATGCCCAGTTACTCTCCACCTTTGAGTTTCTTGCCACTGGATGGTCCTGGCATTTTTTCTTCTTATTCAGGGGTTGGGGGCAGGGAAGGTTTTGGCCCACCTATGGTGGCAGAGTGCAACTATGGGACCCTGAGGTCGACCCGGGAAGTCCAGGTCGATGGGGACAGTGTCTCTGGAGAGAAGGAGGAGAAGGGAGGGGTAAAGAAGGGGTCCCCCCCAGGGGTGGGTAAGAGCTGCTCCCAGGCAGAGGAACCATCCCCCTCCCCAAACAAAAACAGTTTGATTTTACCCAGCAACCAGTTACTTATTAGCTCCATTGTTTTCCGCATCACCCTTGGCCAGAACTCAAAAGTGGCTTTATTTTGCAAGCTGCCTTGTGTGTGCACACACATTTGGGGTTGAAAATGTTGTAGACAGGGTTATTTGGGTTCTTCCTTCTTTAAAGGGAAGATCTTCTTGCCACCCACCTGGTCTCACCCTCCAGATTGGAAACTATGTGACCCTCACGATGGGGTTTCCGTGGGACACCGCGGGTCAGATTTCTGAGCTGAAAGGAACGTGGGGCTGCACGGGGGCCAAAGACACACTCTAGACAGCTGGGTATGATGTTTTTTCCTGTGCCTTCAAAACAAAGCTTAAACTGAGCAAAGAATTGCTTTCAGATCAAATATTTGTTGGCACACGAATGTCTCCCGTTGGTTAGAAAACATGTTTTTGTTGTTGTTGTTGTTTTGTTTTAAAATTAGATTTCCCTGGAAAGAACAATGGCAAAATCAAAGGGGACAAGTGTTTGGTGGGGCAGAAAAGGACAAACTCCTTTGCCCAAAAAGCCTTGAGGTTTGGGAAATTCCAGACTGTTCGAGGCGCCTGGCTTCCCAGGACTGGGCTCGCGGCTCGTGGAAGGCTGCAAAATTGCCCCCTGGGTCCCTCCAAGGCCCTGGTACAAAGCATCCAGACAGACCTCTACAACTCGGGTCAGCCTGGGCTCCTGCCTGGCTGCTGTACTCCCCTGGGGGCACCACGAGGGCCCCGCACCGCGGAGATGACCCTGCCTACCATGCACCCCCCACACGCGCAGGGCCCCTGCCTCCCTGCCGAGGGCCGGCACCTCCAAGCCACGCTGATCTCTGGCCACAGCTGGGGAGAGCAGACTTGGAACCTTGACCCAGGGCAGCTGTCAGTAGCCTGGCTCGAGAGCGTGGCCCGGAGCCCAGTGTCTGTCCCGCCAAACAGATGCTCTCACTTGGGGTTTTTGGATAAAAACACACAGAGAAGGATCCAGAGAGCAGAGAGAGACACGCGGAGAGCAGGCAGTGCACAGAGGCTGTGCAGCAGAGGCCACCAGGAGGCACGGACAATGGGAGGGATAGTGGTGATCCTCAGGGTAAAGGGTGCAGAGGGTAGGGGAGTGAGAAGAGCAAGAGCCGAGGCACAGTGGCTGAGGCTGGGGTGTGATGATGTCCAGAACCAGTGCCAGGTGGCCAGAGCCACCACTCCATGGGGAATAGCTCCTGCTCCCTGGGATAGGCTGACCCCCCACGTGCTGAGATACCTGCTCAGGTGTGACATTCAAATATGTGTCTCAGGGGATGTTTTTCCGCACTTGGAGTAGCGGGTATGTGCACAAAGAACAGCTCATTTTTCTCAGAGTCATAGTCCATTTTCCACCTCCTCCAGGAAGCCCTCCCTGACTACCTCTCCACCCATAGTCCTCAGTCCTCTTCCTCTTTGGGGTGTCCACAGACCTTGTCTGAAGGTTCCTAGTGTCCTGTTAGAGCCCAGCTCTTCACCTCTCATGTTCTATCTCCCACCCCTGCCCCAAGCTCCCCCAAAGCAGGGACTTCTCTGGGCATCTGTAAATCCCCACAACGCTGAGCTTGAGGCCTGGAGTGTGGCTCAGGCTCAGTGTGCACTAGTAGGTGGCCTGGGGGTTTCACCCACACAGCCCATGATGGGGCCATATCTGCAGAGTCCCACCTGTGCGCCCAGACAGGAAACACTGGCCCTAATGGCCTCCTAGGACAGAGATGAGGGCTCTTGAGGCCTTTGCCGTTGGCAGAACCAGGGGAGTGGTATCAGCCCTGGCCTTAGGACAGGAGACAGGTGGCAGAGCCCAACTGGTGAGTCTGCTGGAATTCTGGAGAGAGCCAGAGGCATAGCCAGGGCTCAAGGGTGGACTAACTTGGAAAGGTGGGCAATTTTTCTCACTTCTCAGAGCTCAGTTGGTCCTACCTGCCCCTTGGCCATTAGCTAGGACAGCTTGTGCAAGAAATGACCCTGGGGATAGCTTAACACAGCGGAGGGGGAGACCTCAGCTGGGGAGAGGAGAATCGCCAAGCCCCCACTGCAGCCCAGCCCCAGCCCTCTCCCCATGCCTTGCTTTGTTCCACTGTCTGGTTTACCCCTCCACCTCCCTTGGAGACCGTGAGCTCCCTGAGGCAAGCAGCGCCAAGTCCTGGTTCTCAGTGTCCCCCGCAGCCAGCACCAGCATGGTAGAGATGAGGTTTGCTGGGTGGAAGACAGAGATGGGACACCAAGGGGAGAACACTGATCTTCTGGGGCCTGGAAGAGGTAGAATGGAGTTGGGAGCGGTGCTGGGCTGGACGAGGGACCCTGCAGACACTGGTAGAGGGGCTTGGTCAGCACCCTGGGAGGGGCCAACTCCAGGGTGGGTGGGAGCCTCGGTGGATGCAGTCGCCCTCCAAGGCTGGTCTGCAAAAGAAAGAAACCATCACTAGGCTTCAACTAAGGGGGGGG
>RCUC01145311.1:0-94160 GCA_003697995.1 Taxidea taxus jeffersonii
TCACAATTCCAGACTTCAAGCTCTACTACAAAGCTGTCATCATTAAGACAGTATGGTACTGGCACAAAAACAGACACATAGATCAATGGAACAGAATAGAGAGCCCAGAAATAGACCCTCAACTCTATGGTCAACTAATCTTCGACAAAGCAGGAAAGAACATCCAATGGAAAAAAGATAGCCTCTTCAACAAATGGTGTTGGGAAAATTGGACAGCCACATGCAGAAAAATGAAATTGGACCATTTCCTTACACCACACACGAAAATAGACTCAAAATGGATGAAGGACCTCAACGTGAGAAAGGAATCCATCAAAATCCTTGAGGAGAACACAGGCAGCAACCTCTTCGACCTCAGCCGCAGCAACTTCTTCCTAGGAACAACGCCAAAGGCAAGGGAAGCAAGGGAAAAAATGAACTATTGGGACTTCATCAAGATCAAAAGCTTTTGCACAGCAAAGGAAACAGTCAACAAAACCAAAAGACAACTGACAGAGTGGGAGAAGATATTTGCAAACGACATATCAGATAAAGGGCTAGTATCCAAAATCTATAAAGAACTTATCAAACTCAACACCCAAAGAACAAATAATCCAATCAAGAAATGGGCAGAGGACATGAACAGACATTTCTGCAAAGAAGACATCCAGATGGCCAACAGACACATGAAAAAGTGCTCCACATCACTGGGCATCAGGGAAATACAAATCAAAACCACAATGAGATACCACCTCACACCAGTCAGAATGGCTAAAATGAACAAGTCAGGAAATGACAGATGCTGGCGAGGATGTGGAGAAAGGGGAACCCTCCTACACTGTTGGTGGGAATGCAAGCTGGTGCAACCACTCTGGAAAACAGCATGGAGGTTCCTCAAGAAATTGAAAATAGAGCTACCTTATGACCCAGCACTACTGGGTATTTACCCTAAAGATACAAACGTAGTGATACAAAAGATACAAACGGGCACGTGTACCCGAATGTTTATAGCAGCAATGTCTACAATAGCCAAGTTATGGAAAGAACCTAGATGTCCATCAGCAGATGAATGGATAAAGAAGATGTGGTATATATATACAATGGAATACTATGCAGCCATCAAAAGAAATGAAATCTTACCATTTGCGACGACATGGATGGAACTAGAGCGTATTATGCTTAGCGAAATAAGTCAACTGGAGAAAGACAACTATCACATGATCTCCCTGATATGAGGAAGTGGAGATGCAACGGGGGTGGGAGTTAAGGTGGTAGGAAAAGAAAAAATGAAACAAGATGGGATCGGGAGGGAGACAAACCAAAAGAGACTCTTAATGTCATAAAACAAACTGAGGGGGTTGGGGGGGAGAGGGGTTGGGAGAGGGTGGTGGGGTTACATTATATGTTTAAATAAAGCTTAAATAAAAAGAAAAAAAAACAGAAAAAAAAGTTGGTGTGTATGTAAGGAGACAGGTGTTCTCATATAAAGATGGTGGATTTGTAACTTGGTGCATTTTTTCCTGATTGCCATTTTAACAATATGTGACAAAGGATTGTTTACTTTCTGTCTCCGCCAAATTTTAGGGCCATTGAGTGCAAAAACTATTTTTGCTCTCCTCAGTATTCTTGTTGTTTAGACTACTATCTAATAATTCAATAAATGTGTATCTAGTATTTATTGATAGCAACCATCTTTTGCACTAATAAACAGGTGTTTTAAAAAGTAAGCATAACTTTTAACCTAGCATTGAAGTCTCTAGGAAATATATGAAAGAAATAACAGTTACATACCAAGAATTTTCTATAAGCATGTTTATTTTATTGTAGCTGATAGCACTAACAAGAAAAAAAATGTCAGTGGAGAAATGTGGTTTAACACTCAGGGATTAGATTCTAAATGTTAGCACATTCAGATGACAGCAGCTAATAAAAAAAATTGCTGGGGGCACCTGGGTGGCTCAGTTGGTTAAGCATCTGCCTTCTGCTTGGGTCATGATCCTAGGGTCCTGGGATCAGCTCCGGGGCAAGCTCCCTGCTCAGTGGGCAGTCTATTTTTCTCTCTCTCACAGGGCCCTTCCCCCTGCTCATACTCTCTCTTGCTTCCTCTCTCTCAAATAAATAAATAAACAAATAAATAAAATCTTTATAAAAATTGTTGAGGGGTGCCTGGGTGGCTCAGTCATTAAGCATCTGCCTTTGTCTTGGGTCATGAGCCCAGGGTCCTGGGATAGAGCCCCATGTCGGGCTCCCTGTTAGGCAGGAAGCCTGCTTCTCCCTCTCCCACTCCCCTTGCTTATGTTTCTTGTCACTGTGTCTCTCTCTGTCAAATAAATAAATAAAATCTTTTTTAAAAATTGCTGAAGATTATTTAAGAATATTGAGTGCATACATAAATGTATATTATCAAACCAAACAAAATTTCAAAATAGCATGATCTCTTGTTAAAAATGCAGATAACATGCATATTGTTAGAAAAAATGCTTGAAATACATACCAGAAAATGCAAACAGGTTATTTCATTATCATGGGAATACACCTGATTCTTTTTAATGTTTTTTTGAGAGTTATCATGTATTGCTTTTGTAATAAGGAAGGGAAGAATAAGAGGTTCTTTTGTTCAAGTGAGTAACTTGAAAAACGATCTCCATTTGATTATTCCCAGTTAAATGTCATTATTTTATTTAGGTAACGGAGGTGTGATAAGTATAAACACTCTATCAACCAAAGTAAGCATAAAGAACCACTTACTGGTATTTTCATGACAGACTGTGGGATGTTTTCTCACTGTGATTCCTCTAGCAAAGATACATGTCTTTAAATGATATTTTAAAGATTACCAAAGAGTCACAAATTTCTGTGTAAGTTGTGGGCTCACATCCTTTAGTTCTTACCCTCAGAATTTAATGCCTTGTATTTGAAGTTAAGCTTTATAGAGCTTTATAGAGCTGCTTGCCTGCTTCTCTCTCTGTGCCAGTACCATTTAGAGAGCAGAAAGAGCATACTTAACCAATGGGATGGATGAGTCATGTCAATAATGATGAATGACAGCAATGCTTTTCTCAAAGATGTGCACTGTATTTTCTTTTAAAACTCTAAGCAAAGTGTCATCTTTATGCAACTGAATGATATTACCAGCTGTTGAAGCAATGGGGTCTTTTCTTGGTTTCCATCAGTCCATATCATTGTTGGTGAGAAATCCGGTGATTCAGAGAACATAAAACGTGGCATTGTTAACATGACACATTTGAGGCACATGGTATTAGATGTAAACTCATCGTCCCTAAGACATGATTCAGATTCCCTAACAGGTTTTATACAGTCCACCATGTTTATCAGCAACCTCCAGGTTCTCCATAGTGGATATTTAAATTTTTTCCGCTTTTATCAAGCCTATGCTTCTACCACTCGCCCCTTCACACATGACCTCAACACTGGCATCATTCAGAAAAAGAGAAAACACAAGACAGACAATGACTCTGCTTGGCACCACTTAACCTACAAACTTGCCTACCCTAGGACTTGCCAATCCACTCTCCTTTTCGTGGTTAATTCCTCTATCTGTGCTTTGGGTTCCTCCCCTGCCGTCCCACAAATTGCACTCTATCAGTTAGACCCCTTTTCTATGTCTTCAGCTTCTGACTTCAACCGTGGGCATTTCAGTATCCTCTTGAATGGTGTATGAAGAGCATTAATAAAACAGCACTTCCCATCTACTAAGCATTTCGTCTGTACCAAGCATGGAGCTAAACGCTGTTAAATCTATTAACTTACTGTTTTCAGCCTCTCTTTAAGGTCAGTGTTGTTTTCTATATTGTGCAAATGAGGGAACTGAAGCTCCGGAAGTTGAGGCACTAGCTAGGATTATGCAACAAGTGTGCGGCAGAGAGTAGGGGTTCAAACCTAATTCTGTCTGATTGCAAGACTGGTCTTAACCGTTTTGTTATCCTGTGCATATATATTTCTATCTCATCGTAGACAAACTTCCTGGAAGACTTGTGTTGGCTATCTCCACCTCTCACTCCTCAACCCACACACAGCTTGGCATGTGCCTGATATCTCTGACGCCACTCCAAGCAACGTTAGCAAGTACCTTCTCGTTCCTAAAGCCAAAGAATCTTCTGAGTCCCCTTTTGAACTTCACTGGAGAAGCTTCTGACTCTGTTGACAGCTCTCTCCTTGTAACATTCTTCTTCCATGGACTTTCATAAAACACCCACTTTGCTTGTTTTTCTGCCATTTAATCAGTCTTTGATGTTGTGAGTTCTTCTTTTTTTTTTCTCTATCCCTTATGTGTTGAAATTCCTCAGATCTGTCTTCTTTCTCTTACAAATACAAATACTTTCATTATAAGTACCATCCTGGGGATTTCATCTAGTCTACAGCTTTACCTCTAAGGGCTTCCAAGTCCTGCATTTCTTTCTGGAGCCAAGGTCTCTATCCTGACCTTCAGACCAAATATCTCCAGTCTGTTTGCATCTGACTTAATATGTCCCACAGGCCCAGAAGTGGAGTGGTGGCATGTTGGGAGTTTCCTATCTAGACTCAGACCCCTGGGCTTGAATCCTGGCCCACTACCTAGAACCATGTACTTCTGGGCTTTCATTTCTCTGGGCCTCCATTTCCTTACCTGTACTTAACAGACCACACACACAAACACAATTTTTCTCTTTTTAAGAGAAATTATACAAATATTAAAAAATGCATAGAAATAAAGATACTATTATACTGTTGCAGGTTTTCATAATTATTATGCAGGCCACCTGCCACTTCATCAAATGAGAAAATGAGGTTATGGTCTTTATATTCCAAGGTCCTATTTGTTATGGAGCAAAAACAAGAAAGGAAAGAGTGAGAGAAATGAAAGAGGAAGTAGGGAGGAAGAATGATTGAAATTTTTAAAAAAAGCAAAGAAGTGAATTTTTGTAAAATTTTACACATATTACTATTCACTAATGGTATCACTCAAGTAATCATAAATTATTCGCTAACAGGGACTGGTTGCATTCAGACAGATCAGTACTCAGGAAAACAATACTCGAGTAGTGTTTCTCAAATCAAGTGATCATCAGAGTCACTGCAGAAAATTTAAAATATATGTATGTCAGTTTCTCCCTAGACTTACTGTATCAGAATCTCTGGGGATGGAAGCTAGGAGTGTGTGTGTATGTGTGTATATAATTTTTTAAATTATGTTATGTTAGTCACCATACAGGACATCATTAGTTTTTGATGTAGTGTTCCATGATTCGTTGTCTATGTATAACACCCACTGCTCCATTCAATCTGTGCCCTCCCTAATACCCATCATAGGGCTAACCCATCCCCCCACCCCTCCCCTCTGAAACCCTCAGTTTGTTTCTCAGAGTCCATAGTCTCTCATGGTTTGTCTCTCCCTCTGATCTTTTCTGAGAGTATTTTTCTCACTTTGAGCAAACAGTCCAATCAATTCAAGGAGAGCATACAAAGTCAATCCTAGGTAATTTCACAGGGAAAAAATTCTCTGTGACCTTAACAATTCAGACTGGCCATCTGCATGGTTCAAAATCATTAGGAAATCTGTTGCATTCTAAATTTCCATTTCTTTATGTTTGACTTAGCCTGATCTTTTTGGAACAGCATGATACTTGTTACATTCAATGGGCAGTTTAGCTTGGAGTGGAATAAAATTATATCCTTTAAAAAAATAAGCATTTGAGAAACAACCTGAGGGTTTTGGAGGGGAAGGGGGGTCAGGGGTTGGGTGAGCCTGATGGTGGGTATTATGGAGGGCACGTATTGCATGGAGCACTGGGTGTGGTGTATAAACAATGAATTCTGGAACACTGAAAAGAGATAAAATAAAATAAAATGAAAAAAAAAAAAAGCATTTGAACCAGGCTGAATCAAAGCCAGTTGTTAAATTTAAGTTAACTGATGAGAAAAGAAATCTCTTCTAAAAAGAAAAACTGAGAAACGATATGAAAGTAAATCTTTCCTGGGAGAATCCACAATAGTCTGTAGATCCAGTCATTCTTTCCTTTCCAGCTAGGGCTTGGAAATTTGGACATTCTCTCAGATAATCTGCCTCCGTTGTCATTGTGGGGGTCAAGTGAAATGATGCATGAGACTGAGCCGTGTATGTTCTACTGTTCCATGCCAAAATAAATTGTTAGCACTCTCAACTCTTCATGACCTCTGAAGTCACTTCCTCCAAAAGAGGTTAGATGGTTTCCACCATTCAGCTTTTTTGTTTTGTTTTGTTTAGATTTTATTTATTTATTTGACAGAGAGAGACAAAGCAAGAGAGGGAACACAAGCAGGGGTAGTGGGAGAGGGAGAAGCAGGCTTCCCGATGAGCAGGGAGCCCAATTCGGGCTTCATTCCCAGGGCCCTGGGATCATGACCTGAATCGAAGGCAGATGCTTAATGGCTTAATGACTGAGCCACCCAGGCACACACCCCCCCCCCATTCAGTTTTTATGTATCTGTTTATCTTCTGCTTCTGGCTTGTCTGTCCCTTTTCTTATCTCTGTGGGACTATAAACCATATATTAGAGAGGACTTTGAATCCTAGCTCAATTCCGTCAGCTATTTTACTTGGTGGTTTCAACTGACTTTCAGATTTTTCCATTTAGTAGTTTACTGGATTTTTGTCATTAGTTACCCATATCCCCACAGAAAAGGGACTTTTGACAAATGGAAAATAATTTCATTATTAGGAGATGAACGTGATTGACATAGAAATGAATAGGTACAATAAATAAGGGTTTAGGCTACTTCTGTCTCTGCCTATTAGCACCATATTATTTTTGATGTATTTACAAGGCTATCTCTAGAACTAAGTGAACGGCAAATGGCCAACGTGCTCATTCACCATTCTGTGTTCTCTTAAGGGCTTCAGATACTGAGGTAGTGGAATGTGGTTGAGTGGATGTGTGTTAGATGGCTTTCTTACCATTCTTCTGAAAAATCTGCTTTACATTGGCAATCTCTTTTCTAATTGTAGTAGCAATAATGATAATAATTTAAAAATAATTACTGTCACTTTTGACTTCTTGACAAGACCTAGGTATTTTATATCCATTATCTCCACAACAATTGAATATATATAACATACATATGTTATATATATTATATATATATGAATATATATAACAATGGAATATATATTATATACACACGTATACACACAATGTTGATATGATTAGAGTGGATTGGTTATTTGCATTAGGATTTTGACAACTCTATGTAGGAGTTCTTTACCAGTTTTCAAGCCAGCTTTAAACCCTCCTAGGATTCCTGTGAGACAGGCTGGCAGCCAGCATCTTAATTTAAGCAGGGTTTGAGCCTGATTCAGTTTTTTTGCCTAGCACCTAACTTATTTTTAGAATGCAATACGTGGTAATAAAAACAAAACAGTGAACAATAATACAATCAGAGCAACATAAACTCACTCCTCAGATTGGGTGAGGTCTCAGTGGAGTTTCTTTTAGGGTGTCTCATTACCTTGACTGGCAATGAGAGATGAAATAAAATTACACCAATTTTAGCTTTCTTTCTATTAAAAAATTATTCAAGCTTTTAAAAGAATGGGCCAGCAGCCTCTTTCCACGAATAAGCATGTCTGGAGTCGCCACTGATTGTTTCATTCCTGGCATTTTGGCATTTTGGCCATGGCATAACGAGCTTGTCTTCCTCACTTTCCCTCCAGACCCTTGGGTATTCTCGAGCTGTGTCCATTAATGTGGCAACATTAATCACCACCTCCTTGCTTCTAGACCAAGTTAGGACTCATTGGCACATAGGAGGAAGTTGGGGAGTCACGGAAGAAACATTCCTGCTTGGGACCCACTCAGGGCTCATGGCATCTGCTGTAGTCTATTTTTCACATCCCATATTCTGGCCTTCAGTCTTACAGCTCCAAATATTGCTAGAGTCCCAGAACTTTCCAGATATAGGGAGACAGATTCATGCTCACTTAGCTCAACAGACTCCATGGAAAACCGAAAATGCTAGAGTTAAATCGTGACAATGAGAAATGTAACTGCCAGCAAGAATCTCTGCTAGTGAAGTCTATATGAGAAGCTAAATGTTCATCTGAGCGTTCCTTGGTAAGCATGGGAGCAGGGCAGGAGAACTAGCAGAACAAGTTGACTCTTCTAATTATATGAGCCTGGGACCAGGACATCTGTTACCAAGATGAGAAAAGGCAAATTCCTGAGCAATTTCTTGCCTTGGAGATGACATTGGATGCCACTAGAAATATTTCCTCTTCTCTGACCCCAGAAATATTTCCCTCCCCACAGCTCCCTCAGTCCACTTCACTGAGCAGGCATTAAAAGAAAGATTGTTAAACACCAGCCCCTAAAGCACATAGACACAGAGTTGCCCTAATTTTAATCTTACATTCATATTAGGAACTGATCATTTTTCTGAATAAAATGCCAAGTAATTTTCTTTTATTCATCTAGTAAGAGAATAGAGGTGGTATGTTAAAGTAAGCAAAAAACAAAAACAGAAACAAAAACCCAGAGGAGGTCGGGTGTGAGTGGGGGGTGTAGATCCCATATAGATATCTTTCAGTGCCATTTAATGGCTTACTTACATAAGTAAGAGCTGTTTTGAAAAGAAGATACTCCCAGAAGGTTTAAATCCACCTAATATTCATAGCTTAGTGCACTTCAATGAGTAATTTTTTGGTGAGGTCTAATGCTTGATTTACGGAAAATGATGATTAAGAACTTTACATAAGAAGAAGCTGTGACCTCCAGAGCTGAAGACACACAATTGGTTAGAGGCCAAGGCAAAATCCACACTTGCTTTCTTAACCCTTGGCCAAAGTTTTTTACATAATGAAGTACAGCTTGTTTTTCTCCTATTACCCAGTTGATTATAAACCAAATAAGGAAAGGGAAGTTCTGGTTTGGGAGAGAGAGAGGTGGAAAGGGGAGCTTTTTTGAGAAGGAGACATTGATAGGGGCCAGTGGACCTAAAAGGAATCCCAGTGGTAGGTCATAAGGTGCAGGGAGGATGATGACAAACATCTCCACTAATGCAATTTTTCTAGAATCGGTTGGCAGCTCGCCCACCATGCTTTTGGTAGTTTGTTCTTCTACTTCAACTACATAAGCTTTGTAAAACACAAAACGCTCATCATCTAGTACTGGAAGGGAAAGCAGAGCCACAGGAAGATAATGAAGCTAAGACCTGGAGATTCTGGTTAATGGGTAACTTTTGGGACTGGGGTAATCTCATTTTGTTTGGTTCTACATTTATCGAATGGGCCTAACCCAGAGCACACAGATGAATAGCATATGGTCCCTGCCCTCAAGAAGCCACAGTCCAATTGAGGAGACCTTCTCTGAAGCAGTTCTAGTACCGCATATTATACCCATTGATCCAAGGGGGTATAAGGCACTGTGATAATGTAGAGATAGAATATAATTCTATTGGGAGTGGCCAAGGAGGGCTTAAAATTGTCTCCACGCAGGGAGTCTAAACTCCTTATCGTGGCATTCTTGAGCTTCCATTTATTCCCTAATCCACCATCATTATTGAGCTTCTACTATGGACTAGTTGCTACAAGGTAAAAGACAGATCAGAGGACATATTTGCCCTGGAGGAACTCACAGTGTGATGCAGTTATTCCCAAACCTGACTGCAGTTTAGAGTCATGGGAGAGCTTTTAAAATATATGAGTACCCACACTCTACTTCCAAATACACAGCTGAACTTGAAAACCACGGGTATTGTGAGACAGATGTATATGTGAGCAGATGATTAGGTATGATTTTATATGACGAAAGGTCCCAAAGGGTTATAGGAATAACAAAGCAGGCATTGAATCCAGGCTCAGGTTGAGGAGAGGGTCCTTGAAGGTTTTCCTGTGGAAATGGTTCTTGTTTAAATTGAGTTGTGAAGGACTAATGTAATGTAGAGTTTACTTAGGCAAAGGACTAAATGTTGCAGGCAGATGAAAGTGCCTGGGTGTTGAAAAGAAACCATAGGCCCCATATGCAGTC
Organism: Taxidea taxus jeffersonii; assembly: GCA_003697995.1. Taxonomy (NCBI): domain Eukaryota; kingdom Metazoa; phylum Chordata; class Mammalia; order Carnivora; family Mustelidae; genus Taxidea; species Taxidea taxus. The sequence continues at coordinate 9,981 of RCUC01145311.1, forward strand.
ACTTACGTTAAGCCCTACCAAGACTTAATGCCTAAGTAGTCTCAGCCCTTTCCATCAGTGGAATTTTAAGCCAATGAGCCTGGAATTTTCCTGATCCATACCAGAGAGGTAACGTGCATGATAAGATCCTCTAGGAAGTAACCTTGCCTGAAACAGTCTTTTCCTTTGCTAGTAACTTCCTTGTCCCATCCAGTTTCTGTCTTTAAAAGCCTTCCATTTTGTACAGCTCCTTGGAGTACCCTTTGTTTGTTAGGTGGGGGTGCTACCCAATTCATGAATTGTTAAATAAAGTCAATTAGATTTTTTAATTTGCTCAGTTGAATTTTTGTTCTTTAATATGGGTAAACACCCAGAGATTTCCCATTTTTTCATTCGCCATCCTCACCTCTCATTACCACTCATAGCCATGGCTCTAGTTGCACCATCTAAACCAGGGATCAGAACACTATGATCTGTGAGCCCAATCCAGCCCACCACCTGCTTTTGTAAATAAAGTTTTATTGGCACACAGCCATGTTCATTTGTTCAAGTATCCTCTGTGGCTGCTTTTGTGTTACAACAGCAGAATCAAGTAATTGTTTCAAATTTAGAAAGGTCTCCAAAACTTCGTCTTCAGTTGAGATAATAGCTATTTAACCCTTCTGTGCCTCAGTTTCCTTAGGAGTAACAGGACAATAAATACAAGAGCTGCAGCATGTTTTTACGGTGGTTTAATAATCAGGTGCTCTGTATTTGGTGGATGTGGTGATTCCTCTTCAGAAGGAGGATTTCTTCTCTCAGGGCCATCTCAGAAGTGATGCCTCAGAAGACAGCACTTGGCTGGCAGCCTTCTGTCATCTTGGAAGAAGAATCACCTCAGGTCATGACTCTTCTGGGACAGCCTACATCTCATGGGGTATTATTCTGGGATGAATGAAGAACTGGACCCTTAACCTCCAGCTCGGACCTGAGGGGCCATCTCAGCACCAAATGTTCCCATGGGTAATGGAAATTCAGTCTTTTCCTGTGCCTAAGCCTGTTTTCTTACACAGGTGTGGATCCCAAGAGCACTCATGAAGCTCCTTCTCAGGACCTGCATCTACTGACTCCAGCCCAAGACGGTAGGCACCGCAATGGGTCCACAAACACAACACTGAGATGGGATTTTGGAACTGACCACCATCTCCTGGCTGCCGGTGAGGATGCTGTCCATGGTAGGCGGACATACAGGGGAGATAGTAATCATAAGGACAGTGAATTATCTGGCTCTACTGATGCCCTGGAAAAAGGTAGCAAAAAGCTGAAATAAATCAATAGTTAAATGCTGAGTGAGAAAGCCAGAGGGCCTCCCTGGAAACACACAAAGAGCTCTCATCTCTTAAATTGGGAGGAGAAGTGTTCCAAAAGAGGACCAAGGACAGGCTTTTATTGTAAGAACAGTTGAGGCCGGTCTGCAATGCCAAGGTTGGGCAAATGGGCCCCTGACAGAAGCTATGGGTACATCTGTGTTGATGTCCCTTCAATAATTTTATTTACTCACTTATTTATTTATTTATGATTTCATTTATTCATTTGAGAAAAAGAAGGAGAGAGAGGGTGCACATGAGCCAGGGGAGGGGCAGAGGGGGAGGAAGAGGGACAAGCAGACCCCACGTGGGGTGATCCCATGACCGTGAGATCATGACCTGAGCCAAAATCAAGAGTCGCCACTGAGGCAACCAGGAGCCACTGTCTCTCCAAGAATTTTAAATCTCCAGGTTACCCTGAGTCCTCTGAGCCTGCACAAATGGACAAATGGGCCACTCGTCCTCTCTGTTAAGCACTAGACGCACACATCCTTGCTTGAATTTAGTACAGAGGCCTCTCCTTTGCAAGACATTGTGTACTTTATTCAGGATCTCCCCCATAGTCCCTCCTGATCACCAGGTTAATTATTGGGGTTAAGTCATGGAATGACTCTGCCAAGGACCTGCTTCAATTGCTAAGGGAGGAAAAGAACTATTACTCCCTGAGTCCAGTTTCAACACCAGCCAACTGGGACAGTATGGCTGGGACTGGACTCTGAGGGGGCCTGACAAAGGTGGGTGGAAGATAAATTTGGATACAAGAGAATGTACCAGTATGGGAACTTTCTCCCGCAATACAGGTTGTGGTAATACCCTTGCAAGGACCTGAGAGAGGGTGTAGGCATGTTGTGGGGTGACTCCTGGAAGCGTGGAAAAAGCACTGACCCATATGAAGTGAGGTAGAAATGATGAAATTGCCATGACAGTGTTATACAATGAAGAAAGGGCAGATGTATTTGGCACTGTTCTTCCTTGCCCGGTTTGATGATAAATGACTTGGGCCGCACTCTCAGTCTGTTTGTTATTGTTGCTGTGTCATCCAGAGATGTCCAAATCAATCAAGAGGATGCAAACTGATGTCAGGAACTGTACCCCAAGAACGTCTCATGGGGACCCAGCAGTCCCCAAGAGGCAGCTGGGCCATTGATGGTTCTGCTGGACCCAAGTAATTATAGCCCCTAGAGTCCCCTCACCTCCCATCACCCCGTCCCCAACCAGAATGGTATCCCGGTACCCGACCTCATGGTCCAGACCTGTGGCTCTGACTGGTGAGACCCCATCAGGCAGGGCAGCCCTGGATATTTGTACCGATGAGATGGGGCCTATCATTTCCAAGGACAAAGTGTAACAAGAGGAAAGAAAGTCTGATCATCAATTTCAGGAGCACTATTCTCTGATAACAGGAAGTAATTTTTGCTTAGGAAGCAATCTCGGAGCTTCCATTTTTCTGGCCTCAATCTATATTGCCTATTGATTTGCAGGTTCCAGCACATCAACTATTTTACACAAATTCTCTATTTGAAAAATCTGCAGTGGTGTATAGTTTGGACACTAGTTGGACATCCCTTATTTATATGAGCATTTTATTTGGGAATGTGGAGCTGAGAATGCTTCCTTTTAGGTTAGCCAAGTGACCTTGGCCCACATGGAATATATATAATATATAATAGTCCCTGGTCCTGTATTTTTTTTTAAAGATTTTATTTATTTATTTGACAGACAGAGATCACAAGTAGGCAGAGAGGCAGGCAGAGAGAAAGGGGGAAGCAGGCTCCCCACTGAGCAGAGAGCCCGATGGGGGGCTCGATCCTAGGACTCTGGGATCATGACAGGAGTCGAAGGCAGAGGCTTTAACCCACTGAGCCACCCAGGCGCCCCTCTGGTCCTGTATTTTTAAATTCTGTGACCTTCTATCATTCTGATTTCCAGTGGATATGGTAGACATTGACTCTGGTTATAATACAAGGAGAGACGTAGGAAAGCTCCCTCATTTCTTCTTATACTAGCTGGCTTCCTAGAAATATTCTTCCAAACAGTGCTAGAAATTCCACTATAATCAATCTATCAATCAATTAGTCACTGACATAGTTTATGAATGGGACCCAAAATAGTGCCGTGTTAGTGCAAAGTTCAAGATGGAAGCCTGGCGATTCTGCTGTGAGGATGAAGCCAATCCCCAGTCCCGTTCAGGAATGTGTTACCAGGTTTTGCTTGCCATTTAGCAATCTGGTCCTTTGCGCCACACATCGGACTCTCCCTGTGTTTCTCATTTATTGCATAAGAACTTACCAGATTCTCTCTTTACTCCTTATCAAGAGTAGATGCCATTGGTATAACAGGGAGCAGACAGACCATGAAAAAGAAAATATGTGAAGAGGAAAGGGAAAAAGGCCTCAGCAAATAGGGATACACACCACTTTTTGACTGAAATAGTTTGCAAAAATGAAAGACCAAATGGTGCTTGAAAGAGCCTTGGACTAATTGCCAAACTCTGAGGATCTTTTTAAAGATTTTATGTGTTTATGTGAGAGAGAGAGAGAGAGTGCACACACAAGCTGAGGGGAGGGGCAGAGGAAGAAGCAGACTTCCTGCTGAGCAAGGAGCCCAAGGCGGGGCTCAGTCCCAGAATATGAATATGTGTAAGTAATGTATCAGGAAATGTTTCATAAAATCTTTGAAGGAGAGTTATAGAAATATCATGTAAATGACAGTATAATATGGAGAGTTCAGAACTGATTGAGCCCATGTATTATTGCTATTATTTTTTGAGCTCCCGTGTTAAAATGTATTAACCAATGGTCAAGGTCAAGCTGGCATGAAGTTCAAGATGTGAGCTGCTGGGCTCTGTCCATAGCCCTGACCTATTCATCTCTCTCTTTTAAAAAAAAAATTTTTTTTTATTTAAACATATAATGTAACCCCCCACCCCCTCCCACCCCCCCTCCCCCCCACCCCCCTCAGTTTGTTTTATGACATTAAGAGTCTCTTCTGGTTTGTCTCCCTATTCATCTCTCTTAACAGTCCCTTAGATCATTGATTTAGTTGGCACATAAAAATCTGTGAATGGCATAAGATGCTAAGAAATTACTGACACATTAGATTAAAACCAACAAGGCAATCATCATTAAAGATAATGTAAAGCCTTGGATTTAGGTTCAGGAAGTCAATTATTATTAATACTAATAACAGCCCAGAAAAGATTTAAATGTACAGTGTATCTAAATCAAATGATATGGTTGCTAACGGTACAGGTGTAAACTTAGACTGCATTAATAGAAGTATTCTGTTCAGATCAAGGACGGTAAGTTTCAGTGTTTTCAGCAAGAGTTGTACTTTTCAAAAATATTGCAGCAGTTCCAGATGTCTTCTTTTAGAGGTACTGACCAGGCAGTAAGAGGCAGCACAGACAACATTTACTGAGGACCTAGTCCGCACCAGATAATGCACTAGGTGTCTTTGAAACTCAATATCCTTGTGGAGGCCTGCAGTCACTGAAGGTCAGAGGCGTTAAAAAGTTGTTTGCAAATGGAACTAGAGCGTATTATGCTTAGTGAAATAAGTCAACTGGAGAAAGACAACTATCACATGATCTCCCTGATATGAGGAAGTGGAGATGCAACGGGGGTGGGAGTTAAGGTGGTAGGAAAAGTAAAAATGAAAGAAGATGGGATCGGGAGGGAGACAAACCAAAAGAGACTCTTAATGTCATAAAACAAACTGAGGGGGGTGGGGGGAAGAGGGGTTGGGAGAGGGTGGTGGGGTTACATTATATGTTTAAATAAAGCTTAAATAAAGTTAAAAAAATAAAAAAAAATTAAAAAAAAAGTTGTTTGCAGTAAAGCTGAGATTTGATCTCAGATTGATAAAACTCCAAAGCTCATATCCGCTCTACTACACCAGGCTCTTAGAGGATACTAGCCACTGAAGGAAACAACGTGTGGGTGGGAATGCACTGATATGGGTAAGAGTAGAGAATTAAATTAACATTTATTAGGCATTTACTATTTGCTGGATATTTAACATGCATTCCGTTGATTAATAACACAATAACTCAGTGAAATAGGTGTTATCACATCCCCATTTTCATATGAGGAAACTGAGGTTCACAGGGCTAAGTAACTCACCCAAGATCATCTGATGCACAAGTGGTGGAATCAGGATCAGGCTACTCATCTGTTTGATTCAGTGACCGTAGCTGGCCATTATTTCCTCAACTTCGGATACTCCACATGGCACCCATATTGATTTTGCCCAGTTTGTAAATCTGTACTGTAATTTACTTATTTTTTTAAAGTGTCATTTTAAAAACTTTAACTACAAAACTACATACAAAACCATAAATGAGAAACCAGCCAAATCTATAAAAGAGAAACCAGCACCCCTTGCCATAAGCAAGAAGAAGCCACAAACATAAAGACATTAATAGTGTTGGATTCTAGCTAGCTACTGTTGCCTGTGGAAGTTTCTAGTTCTGCAGTCTCTCTCTGTTAAAAAAAAAAAGGAAATTTTTGAGGTTACTAAACCTTTTCATACTGAAAAGGTCTCCTTGACTTAAGGATTGAAAAATTCAAATAGAAGTAATTATCTCACTATAATTAAATATAATTCAAAGCTGTTTAATGCACTGTGAGATAGCTAAAATAATCTCATGAACCATCATGTAAAGACATCTTATGTTCCACCAGTTGCTCATATCCAGTACTTTTTTCATATACTCTTTATGATTCTTCTCAATTGCCTTGAAGAGTAGTAGCATGATGAATGTGGTAGAGAGAAAAGGCTTGGGACAATAACCAGCATTTTCAAATCCTGGAGGGCTAACATGTAGAAAACAGAACTGATTTCTTCTCTTTTGCTCAAGGAAGTCACAGTAGGACAAATTGTGTGACATTTTGAAATGCAACTGTCAGCTTCATACGATATATACTTTGAATATTAAAACTAGCTATAGAAACCGCTCAAAGCATTGAGTTTTTGCCCATGAGAATTGATAGCTGACCATCTTCCAAGATTGATATTAAAGAAATGATTTTATTTGGAGGATTGGAGTCAACTCTAAGATCCTTTAGAACTTCAAGATCATTTTAAATTCCATCATTCTCTAAGACTCCATGATGCTTTTTGTTGCTTAAAGATCACTAGACCATTTAAGATCCTATGGCTGGGTGTTGCCTGGGTGGCTCAGTTGGTTAAGCATCTGCCTTTGGCTTGGATCATGATCCCAGGGTCCTGGGATCGAGTTCCGTATTGGGCTTCTTGCTCGGTGGGGAACCTGTTTCTCCTTCTGCCTTCAGCTCCCCCTGCTTGTGCTGTCTCTCTCTCTTTCCCTCTGACAAATAAATAAATAAAATCATTTAAAAAAAGAAGATCTGGGACGCCTGGGTGGCTCAGTTGGTTAAGCAGCTGCCTTCGGCTCAGGTCATGATCCCAGCATCCTGGGATCGAGACCCACATCAGGCTCTTTGCTGGGCAGGGAGCCTGCTTCTCCCTCTGCCTCTGCCTGCCTCTCTGTCTGCCTGAGCTCTCTCTCTCTCTCTCTCTCTCTAATAAATAAATAAATAAAATCTTAAAAAAAATAAAATTAAATTTAAAAAAGAAGATCCTATGGCTGAGGATTTTATTCTAGGCAAAGATTTTCAACCTGAGAACTATTTTGGACTGGATAATTCTTTGTTGTTGGGAGGGAGCGCTGTCCTGTGCCTTGTAGGATGTTTGGCAGCATGCCTGGGCTCTACCCACACTAGAAGTTAGCAGAACCTCCCACTGTATCTACTGTCCACTCTGTCAACCAAAAGTGTCTTGAGACATTGCCAAATGCCCTGTAGGGAGCAGACCACTCTTGGTTGGGGATCACTGCTTGAGACCACTTCTCCCTTTGCATATTTACTCTTCTGAGACAGGAATCAGTAAGAAGTTTTCAGAATATTTATAGCTCGTGCATACTTTTACCATTGTGCTCGATGCATCTAACAGACATCTGTTGAGTATCTACAATATGCCAGATGCCACATTAAGCTTTGTGGCTACAGTGGTAAGGGAGACAGACCCAGTCCTCACAGAGCTCTGTGATGGGTGGGTAGGATTCCAGGGGTGGAGGGGAGAAGAGGCAGCCTTGTATAGGTTTTATCATAGTTAACCCATGTGCTTATCTGTGTCCACCATTATCTTGTGAGATTCTTTTTTTTTTTTTTTTTAAGATTTTATTTATTTATTTGTCAGAGAGAGTGAGCACAGGCAGACAGAGTGGCAGGCAGAGGCAGAGGGAGAAGCAGGCTCCCTGCTGAGCAAGGAGCCCGATGTGGGACTCGATCCCAGGACGCCGGGATCATGACCTGAGCCGAAGGCAGCTGCTCAACCAACTGAGCCACCCAGGCGTCCCATCTTGTGAGATTCTTAAAGGTGAGAACCGTATCTTTTTAATCTTTTGATTCCCGGAGCCTAGTTAAATGCCTAGAATATAGTAGGTGCTCAACAAATGTTTGCTGACTTAATGAATGAGAGGGTAGGGGATGGGGTAAGTGTAGGAAGTGGTAACTTGCCCAGCACATTGAACAACAACAACAAAATCAACCATATTTATTGAGTGGAGGACAATGTATATAGTTAAGTTTTTGTTGGGTTTCTGATACATTAATATCATGGCGTCTTTTCATGATGTTTTTTCTCCCTCCCATTAGGGCTAGCTTTTTTATCACAAATACAATTATTAGTGACATTTTGCAGACATTAGTCTGCATGTCATTTGGAAGAGTATTCCATAAAGGATAAATTCTTTCATTTATACATAATATTAAAAATTATCCTTTTAGAGTAAGGAATTTTTGACATTTATAGTTTCTGAAATATGTTTCATTTTATATATCCAAAGAATACTATAAGAATTCCTCAAAACTGCTTTTTTTTCATAACAACATCATTTTTTGTCATTTAAGTTGAGTTTCAGTTAGTTTTTAATTTCCATATGAGACTGGGGGCACTTAATTGTGTAGCTTCCCAGGGATGGTAGCGTTTGGCCTTCTGCTAGGGTAGGCCTCAGATTTGGCATGGCCTCCAGGAGCATGGACTCTGCCTGCATTCAGTGGTTCCTAGCATATCCGGTGTCATGCTGTTAGCCACAGTCAGTGTCTTCCCAGCTCTGTAACCACTGCCTGCTCGAGCCACTTGAGCTGTGCCTTGATATCCTTGAGGAAAGCCAACCCTGGTCTCCAGAATTAGCACCTAAATTTATTTCATCCTCTGGGTCTTACATGTGGATGTGGCATGCTAGATATGTGTAAACTCTTGTAGTTTAAGGCAGAAACATTGCCACCTAGTTTCCAAAATACATGTGAAGTCATGTCCATGAGTCTCTACCCTGCTTTGGTTTTTATCAACCGACAGTGCCAGGATACTCAGGAGGATAATTCAACAAATTTAATACTGTGTTCCTTAAGCTATTTTTTAAAAAGGTTTTATTTAGGGGCGCCTGGGTGGCTCAGTGGGTTAAAGCCTCTGTGTCCAGCTCAGGTCGTGGTCTCAGGGTCCTGGGATTGAGCCCCGCATTGGGCTCTCTGCTCAGCAGGGAGCCTGCTTCCTCCTCTCTCTCTGCCTGCCTCTATGACTACTTGTGATCTCTGTCTATCAAATAAATAAATAAAATCTTTAAAAATAAATAAAATCTTTAAAAAAAAGGTTTTATTTATTTGAAAGAGAGAGAGAGAACATGGAGTGGAGAACAGGGAGAGGGACAAGCAGACTCTGCGCTGAGCACAGAGCCATCACAGGCCTCCAACTCAAGACCCTGAGATCATGACCCGACCTGAAACCGAGAGTCGGATGCTTAACTGACTGAGCCACCCTGGCGCCTCTTAAGCTATTTATAGCAATTCACAAAGCCTAATAGAATTTGTCCAACTTGAGATAGATTGCATGGGCTAAATAAAATGTTACATTTTGGGGCACCTGGGTGGCTCAGTCAGTTAAGCATCTGCTTTCAAGGCAGGTCATAATCCTAGGGCCCAGGCATGGAGCTCTGGTAACTGGCTCCCCACTCAGAGGGGAGTCTGCTTGTCCCTCTCCTTTTGTGCCTCCCCGGCTGATACTTGCTCTCTCCCTCTCAAATAAATAAATAAAATCTTTAAAAAATAAAATGTTACCTCTGTTTTGGGTTTCAATTATGTTAACTCAACATGGTGATATTGACAGTTCATATGGATTAGAAGTTCTGATTGATAGTCTTTAATTCATGAAAAATGGGGAAATAATTCATTCAACATCTACTTATATTACCTATCTCATCTTGATGGAGGAAATGTTTTAAAACTTAAGGTTTAAGTAGGAGAAATAAAAAAAAATGAGTCCTGAGACTAAAAGAATATGGAACCAGTGATAGTATGTGACCTCCTACCTTATAGAAGAAGAAACCAAGACTGGAAGAGGTAGAATGACTTTCCCAAGGCATCATTGGCTAGTGACTGTGCTGGATTGGGACCCAGAGATAGTGATTCTATCTAGTGCTTATACCTTGATATTAAATATTGGATAATAGAGTCCCTGTTAGGGCAGAAATGTAGACAAAGTAACACCAGTCAGTTGTATTTGCTTTGAGCTTGCTTTCATGGTGGGAGTGTGCATAAAAAATCTTCCTGCACCAATTCATGAAAGAATCGTGTAAGTTACATATGGGCAGGACAATATCTCTTTCATACAGTGTCATATCAATGGTGCTTAGCATGGTGCCTGTCCTAACTTAGATTTCCAATAAAGGTGGAATGGACAAACAGAAAAAAATATATAGGGGACTAGTGCAACATTCTCATAAAAATCAGCTAAATGAGGACTGAGCCATCTCTCTGTTGCCAGGAAATGAAGAAGCAAGATACAGGATAACTATTGTTGCACAGATAAAGTAGTGTTGGGGGGACAAGAGTGCTCCTTTGATGGGAATGCAAACCTCCATTCCCACTTAAGAACTGGAAAATCAAAATCATGATTTGCTATCCATCAAGGCTTCCTACTCAGAAGAACACAGTTTTAAAAGGAATGCATTTATCCCATCTCGGATTTTTGGTGTGCTTTTTTTTTTTTTTTCCTCCTCTAAAGCATAACAAGCTTGTCAGAGTTTCCATGGTGAACATGGGGCACCATGGAAACTGATAGATTTAGCTACACAAGAAGAATAAATAAAATAGGCAGGCATTTATTTCACTGTGCAATGACAACTTCTCTCCTGCCTCGAAGAGCAAAGTGGCTTCTCATTTAACCTACCTGTCCTGCACTCTCTGTGCCTCATGAAAACACGAGTTACTCATTGCATCATGTTATGACCTGTGCCCTGCATCATTTTATTGACCTGTGCTGATTGGATTGTTTTCCTTGAGGTCCATTGATCCTACTTTGGTTTCACTTTGGGGCAGATCTGTGTGTCACTGGCAACTGTTGGAAAACCATATACAATGTGAAAGTTATAAATGACAGCCCACGATGCACCGACATAGTCATGGCAAAATCGAGTAGAAAATTCTTCTCAGTCTACTGTGATGAGACAGTGTGTGAGAAAAACTGGAGTCAAGACCCAGGTCCATCCTATACTAACTCGATAGACAAGCCAACTCCCCTGAGCCTCAGTTTCTCCATCTCTGAAATGGTTAAAATATATCCTCTACTTTATAAGATTGTTGGCAGATAGTGGCAGAAGTGGAAGAAGAAGGCAGATAGTGGAAGAAGAAACCAGTAGTTGTAGAGTTTTGAGACCACCTGGCTTCATCTAAAGTAGTGAGAAATGTGATCTTGAGAAATGAAGCTGTTCAACTTTTCTGTGTATTTGAAAATATTCATTAAAAATGTTGGAAAACTAAAGTGAAATGAAACTCCTTCTTAACTTTTAGTTCTAATGAATTGATCCCCATTAGCACACACCTCTAGAAATTTCTTTTATCACTAAAATCTGTATTATTCAATACAAGAGAAAAATTCAAGAAGAGCCATCACTTGAAGTCCAACATTTATATAAGTCTGTTGAGTACCTCCTGCTTGCCAGGCACTATGTTAAGGGGATACAGAGAAAGAAAGGAAGGAGACATGGTCCTTAAGTAGAACACAATCTTCTGGTGGAGACAGATAATAAAGGAACAATTATAGCACCCCATGAGCTCAGAGAAGGAGCATTTAGTACCTGAGAGAGAGCGAGGAGGTGTAAAGATGTTCTGGAAAGGGTTGGGAATGGGCAATTAAGCTGAATGATTTAGCCAGGGGAGAGTGGGTAGTAGGATAAGGCAGGCGCGGTGTAAGGTTGCAGAAGGGCACTGCAGGCAGAGATCGTGAGCAAAGCAGGTGCACAAAATGTGGGATGCTGGAAGGAGAAGAGCCTGAAGAAGCAGCGAGGGTTTCAGGAAGCCTCCATACCAAGGAGCATCTCTTTTCTTTGGAAGGAAGTGATATGTGGGGTAGGGCACTGAAGGTGCATACCATTGTTGGATTTCCTTCTGTGCAACTGAGTTGGTGAGGGTTGACAGGAGCCATTGCTGATGGAATAGTGATACTAGGAAATAGCAGGGAAACGCACATTGAATACTATCTTCTTAGGTCCTTTCAGTTCTGATATTGCATGGCTATAAATGTGGGCTGAAACTGTTATTTCCTGGAGACTTTGGAAGCACAGTAAATGCCATTGGTACGTGCTTTGCTGAGTCAGAATAACCCTATTAACCAGAAGCTGTCTGGTGATGTCCTCGGGCCATGCTTCAAAGGTAAATATAAAAGCGCCATACTCCTTCCTTCCTCCAAACTTCAGTGGCCTTGAGAACATTTCCCTGGGGATACCAGGATGGAAGTCGAAACTGCAGGGCTACCAGCGAAGTAAGGGACCAGGACGGAGAACACATGAGAAGAGTTGGGAAGCCACGATTTCCTGACACCTGGCTGAGCTGCGGCTACTGGATCCTAAGTGAGGTGCCTACAACTCGGCTGGGAATTGAAGTGGGAGAGAGCACTGCTTGGAAGAGCTAACCCCCAAGGAGTGCTAATGCTATGCTCCCCCAGAAGCTTAGGGCCATTCTGTCTGTTTAAGATGAACTTTATTTAAAGCTACACAATAATTACTCGTTGCATAAGCCACACATAACAACGTCAACAAACATCCAAACAAAATTCCCCAGTAATTCCATTTATTCAACAGAATGATATCCACTCTTTGGATCCACTTTGAAATTCTAGGCTCTATACCTGCAGGGTCTTCATGATTTTAACCATAACATAAATGACATTTTTTTTTTAAGATTTTATTTATTTATTAGTTAGAGAGAGAGCGAGCACAGGCAGACAGAGAGGCAGGCAGAGGCAGAGGGAGAAGCAGGCTCCCAGCCGAGCAAGGAGCCCGATGTGGGACTCGATCCCAGGATGCTGGGATCATGACCTGAGCCGAAGGCAGCTGCTTAACCAACTGAGCCACCCAGGTGTCTCCATAAATGACATTTTTAAAAACTTACCATTTCATTATATGCAGTTCCTACGTGGCTACGGAGTTCCCCCATTTTTAACAACTGCATAATACTCTACTGAGTAACTAGATTCTAATTGACTAGACCAGTCTCTGTTGTTGGTCACTCGGGTTGCTTTTGTTAAAAGAGCTTTGGCTGCATCGTTTTAGGGAACCCAGTACCTTTTCTGGAAACATTTAATTGATTCCTTTTAAAAACTAAGACACATATTTTCTTCGCTTTTCTTTCTGAGGTTCGTAGGTAGACAAGCCTGGGTCAAGAGAATGTTTTCACTGTCTGGCCATGGGGACTATAAGGAGGGAGCAAAGTCTGCAGGATCAGGAGGAGATGACAGAGGGAAAGGGTTGATGAGGCAGCCCCAAGAGGCAAGTGCAATGCTCTCAGCTTCAGGGGCTCCTAATTCTGAATCCTTGGTAGGGTGACCAGCCACCTCAGTGTGCCTAGGATTGCAGCATTTCCTTGAGGGGAAGGAGCTGAGAATGTAACAAATCATTTATGTAAACTAGCCCTGTGTCGTAATGGTGACAATTCAGAGAAAGCCCGCTCATGCACTGAAATGAGAAACCTTTATCCTGTAGGCAGGAGCCAGAAACATATTTAGCTCAAGTTATTGCTCTGTTCCCCCCCAAAACGATTCATACATTTATTCAGTAAATACGTAAGAAACATCAAGCACGGTTCTAGGCATAAGAGCCTGGTCTGTGGCGCTTCCCTTACTCTGTGTGTGTTGAGAGGAGAGAGGCAGAAATGAAAACACGTGAAATAAATGAGAAAAGGTATGATAACTACAATGGCAGAAATAAGATGGATTGATGGAATAGAAATTTTGGGGCTGGGGGTGCTGCTACAAGTTTGGTGGTGGTGGGGGAAGTTTACCCGGAAGGGCTACACTGGGGGCAGGCCAGTGATGAGAAGAGCCAGTCATGTGAAGATCCACAGCGGACATGAGGGGCAAAAGGAGCGGAATGTGTGAGGCAGGAGTGGAAACCAGGTGATCTCCCTGGGGGAACTTAGTGAAGGACTTGGAATGCAGAGCGAGGAAGGAATGCCCAACTGGAAGCAGTCTTAACCACCACCCGACCTAAGTGCCATTTTCGCACATGAAGATAACGACTCCGAGGCCACTGCCTTGCCCACAGTCTCTTGATTCCTAACCCAGGCTCCTTCCGGCATGCCGAGCCACACTGCCATTCCTAGCCTCTCGGCTGGAGAACTTAATCTCCCCTGGTGCAAGTGGGATTGAATCCGAGATATCATTTGTTTTAAGCGTGAGAACGATGGGAGATGGAATTGGTTGTGGATGTTGTGGACGGACACAACGGCCAAAACTCTGCCTCAAGCTGGAGGAGAGGGACTTTGCGGTACAGTTCCGCCTCTGCGGGTGGGGCCCCTGAGTGAGTGCGTTAAGAGATGCTTCAGAACACCAGGTTAGGACCGATTCTGCAACGTGCAGGAACTGAAAATGAAACTAGTCGGTAAAGCAGGCAGCTCCAACGGAACTTTCCACCTTTTCCCAAACTTGTGCGTGTGCAGACCTTGAGGGTGCTATAGGTTAAGAAAGTACAAAGTTTGGTCACAAAATAGCCCGAAGTTTGCAGGGCAAGAGAAAGCAGGCGGACGCAACTCTAGGTATGCCAATCAAGGAAGGTGGAGAAGGCTGGGGGACAGGGAGCAATAGCACATTTAGTGACCCGCTACGGTACAGGCAGGGCTGGAACCATCCGCTCCTCCTGCCCCTTCCTTTATCTCCCTCTCTTCTCTCCCCTGGGTCGGTCACTCAGCCCGCCGAGGTTAAAAGTACTGCGCAGTGACCGGTGATTTCGGAAACAAAGAGTTAACCTATCAAAAACTAACACCGGGGAGGAGAGAAAGACCACACCCCAAGGGAGCGCGGAGCCAAGTCAGGAGAAAAATCCTATTGGCATCGAGGAGGCAGGAAGCCCGCCCCTGGGCGCGGCCTGCAGGGGGCAGGCTGTCGCTCGGGAAAGCGGGGGCAGTACGAGGCCTGAGCAGGTGCGCCCGGCAGCCGCCCGCAAGTTGCAGGGACCCCTCGTCTCACCTCCGCCCGGTGCGCTCTCGCCGGTTCGCGAACCCCGCGCCGCGCTCCGCCGCTGACATGTGTGCCGCCCCGATGCCGTCCCTGGCGCACATCTTCCGAGGGACATTCATCCACTCCACCTGGACTAGCCCCATGGAGGTGCTGCGGGATCACCTCCTCGGCGTGAGCGACAGCGGCAAAGTAAGCGGGCGCGGGGTCTGGGTGCACCCCGACGGGCGCGCGGACAGGTGGAACGCGTCGCGCGCGGTGCGCGGCGGAGCCGGGATTTGCTGGGCGCTGAGCGGGAGTCGCCGCTCCGGAGTTGAACTTGATGGTTTGACTCTTGGAGAGCGCCGGGAGAACCCTGGCGCTAGGTTCGTGGGCTGGCCTGGGAGTAACACGTTCCCAGAAGCTGGGAGCTGTGGAGTACGCGCTCTCACGATTGGTTAGACAGCCGTCCAGGCTGCAGTGCAAGGGGGAGCAAGGCTATGCCCTCGCAGATCTTAAGAAATCATTAAGAAACCTGAACTTTGCTTCATTCATCTTTGCGTCTCCGTCGCCTGGCACAGTGCCTGGCACAGGCTAGGGGCTCTGTAAACTTGATTGAATTTATTGTGGAAGAAATACCAGAGGAGAGGGACACTTGGTCAATGTTGGTTAGCCCTTTCGGCACACAGAATAAGCAAAAAACTGATTTCATTCACTTGCTCCCTCAACAGACAGTGTACCAACGATTCCAACTAGGTAACTTACAATACTAGAAGGGTAGTCTGGGAGAAATTATCCGTGGCCCCCTACCTCCCATAGCCATCGGCCCATTTGCATCAAAGCAAGCAGTTCCACTTCAAGGCTTAAAATGTCTTCTATGAGTGTATCTTCTATACTTCTTTTTCCAAAATCGGGATTTCCACAAATGACCTAGGTGACTCGATGTCTGATATTGACTGTTCATACACACGGTGCGGGAGGTGGTAACAGCATCAGCGGTGGCTTGGCTGGTTTGATAAGTGGAAGCCATTCCATTTTTAGCAGAAAAAAAATAAAGATGAGGTTGGGATATTTTTGAGCTTTTCCCCAAATACCAGTCTGGTTAGCAAAAGTACACCTATTTGTGACTTGTCAGCTTGAAGATACTATTCCTGGCTAAAGATGCTTCCCAGTTAGTGACAGTTTTGAATCGTGACTCTTACATTTGGGGATAAGTGAACCCTGTTTTCTTATGGTGCTTAAAAAAAATTCTGTGCATATTCAGGGAGCCTGCTGCTGTGTTTCCAAGGTGATGGAATTCTCAGAGCTCCCCCAAATGGGGAGACTTCAGTAAACCCCCAGACTGTTTAGGAAAGGAACAGAGACCTCTAAACTTGGGAGAAATTAGAGAAGATTGCCTATCACAAGGAGCTGTTCAACGCTTGGGTTTCTTTTTTTAAAAATTAATTTCCCAGATACAGAACTTTAATTGGTAAGAAAGCAAGCAAGAGGGTGGGTTGAAGACTGTCTTCAACCAGTAGAGAGGAGTCAGAAAAGGAAATAATTTATCTAAAAAAAAAATTACCTCTTCTGGGGGTTGGACAGAAGGAAGGCATTGTCAGGGAGTCTATTTCCCACTGAGGAGCATACTGAAGTTTTAAATTTAGAAAAATGCCATTCCCTCACAAGATAAAATTAGCTAGGAATTGGATACAAAGGTGAGTTAACCAAGTGCCTTGTAAACCATCCTAATCAGTGAATTGGTAACCGTTGATTTCTCTTCTAGCTGCAAGGCAGTTGATTGTGGACTTCATATATGTGCCCTATATATTGCAAGATTTGATTTCTCCCATTTTGAAAGTGGGGGGATGCTTGGCCTTTATAGTCGTTGAGATAATATTTATTCAAAAAATGTCAAGATTCTTATATCAAATTATCTCCCCATAAAATAAATAAGTGTGGAGTCATCGTGACGTTTACATTTTTACTGAGCTCCTGAAGCTGTTTGCAAACCTCGAGATGATCAGAAACATTAAGGGGGTGTTTTTTAAAATGCTGGTTCCTGGGGGGGGTCATCCTTGGAGAATGTGAATCTATAAGGCTTGGAGTGGGCCCCAGGACATGGCATTCCAGCAAAGGTCCCGGGAGATTTGGAGGCCAGTAGTGGTGGGTTACATTTTGGGCGACCACAGGGTATACGTTGTGTGTTGGAACCAGTTGTGTGGAGTCTTGGGACCTAGTTCTTCATTTGGAGCTCACGATTGGGGTTGTGTGTGAGAGAGAAGTGGCATGACTTCTTCCATCCTCTCTCTCCCTTTTAGACCTCATCTCTCATGTCCTGTAACTTCATTTAGACCCAGAGTATGATAATGACTACTTTGAATTCATCAATTAAAGCTCACTCAAAACTAGGCTAATTTTAAAAATGCTGTAGTCAACCTTTTAGTGTTGGTCTTTTTGAATTCAGAGTTAGTTTTTCCTACTTGAGTGGCATGTACCTTTTAAAAAGAAAGACTTCAGCATGTATAATTTATTTGCAGATATTTAATTAAGTCTTGAGATGCTCTGTGCTCCGATATTACCAAATACTTGATTCTTCCCACATAGAACAGGATCAGGTTGACTTTAAACTTGCCTAAAAGATGCCTTGGGTCTTTTAATGCACACTTACCTGGAAGGAAGCATGAGGAAGGGACTCATTTTGGGGGTAGAGTCCTGGGGTGGCAGGAGCAAGTCCTATGGAGCTTGGGTTCAAGCTCCGTCTTCACCACTTACTTTTTCTGAGACTGTGAACGAGACTTTTAACCTGTCTGAACCTCCATTTCCTCATTTGTAGAATCAGATTTTCTATTGCTAAGTATTAAATGAGATAATTTATGAAAATGCCTGGCACTTGGTGGATACTTAACACAACCATATTCATTCTGTCCTCTTCTTTCCCTCTGCTCCTAGTGATGTGGTTTTTGAATGTTGGTGTGTTGGTGTTGGTGGGGTGAGGTCCAGCACTAACAGCTAAGAAGGAATTCTTGAGATGTCTTTGGTGCAAAATGGTGGTTTTATTAAAGCACAGGGACAGGACCCTTGGGCAGAAAGAGCTTTTGCCTGCTGCTCCCTACTGCTCGGGGGTTGTAAGAACAACCCTGAAGTTGGGAGAAGTAAAGATAAGGGAACTTCTAAAAGGGCTTTCATCTGCCAAAGAAGACTCAGGATCCTGGAGGAATATTACAACCTGCCTATCTCAAGTATTTGTCAATGGGCTGCAAGTTATAAGGACATTTAATTTTGTCTACCTTTCCTTCTGCCTTTCATTTCCCAGATCACTAGCAAACCCTTAACCTCTTGCTCACTGTTGCTTTTTTTTTTTGCGTATTTCCACATGGTGGCATCGTTGCAGACCAACAAGCGGAGAAGAAAGCCATGGTCTGTGAGGCACTATGTGGAAGAGGGGGCCACCAGGTCTCAGCTCTGAAGGCTCACAGCTCATGTCACTGGCCCACTGGGACACAAAGATGCATCTAAGAAGAAAGAGCTAACAAGCATTGGTTGTCAGATTTCCTAGTATATCATATTTAGTGTCCCACAGGGTCATTATTCCCACTGATGGGTGGGGAAGTTGAGATGTGTCTTCAGTTCAGGTCATGATCCCAGGGTCCTGGGGTTGAGCCCCGCTGGGCAGGGAGTCCACTTCTCCCTCTCCCTCTCCTTCTGCCCCTTCCCCCACTCGTGCTCTCTCTCACCTGCTATCTCTCACCCTCAAATAATTAACATCTTAAAAAAAAAAAAGAGGCAGTGTAGTGTATCAAGATACAAATTTCTTTTTGTACTTTTTTTCCTTGAGTATGGTTGACACACAATGTTACATTAATTTTAGGTAAGATATGAACTCTTAAGAGTGCTTCTGTCACTTACTACCTATGTGAATTTGATGAAGCTACTTAACATTTCTATTTCCCAGTGTCCTCATGTATAAAATACTTAGTGTAATCCACCTCATAGGGTTGTTGGAAGGCTTACTTGAAGCAATAGTTGTGAAGTACATAGAATATGCCTAGTATGTAGCACACGCCCTGTAGATGTCAGCAGTTATCAGCAATGGAGATGGAGAGAGGTGCATGGGATTGACAGTGACTTAGGTCAAGTCATCAGGATTTGATGATAGAGTAGAGAGATATATGTGACTGTATTGAATCATATGGTGGGACACTCATTTTCCCAGCTTCCTGGTCATGAAGGGTGACCAGGGATGACATTCTGACATGTGGGGAGGTTGGCTCAGAGGCTTCTTGGAAATATTTTTCTCCTTAAGAAATGTTGGGAAGAGAAGGTCTTCCTTTCTTAGACACTTTCATGCAAGGAGTCGAGATGGTGCTGCTGTTGCCATCGTTTGAGACTCTGAGGAAAACATTAAGAGAATCTCATAGATACTTACCTAGTCTGTCTTTGAACATCATCAGATATGTCCATGTAATAACATCACTGGACAGTTAACTGTCCCTAGAACTTCCTGCTGCTCATTGCCCTCAGACTTCTGCATGATAATGAAATATCTTTTTGTCTACACCTCTGTTAACTGCAGCCCAGGGCACCTCCAATGACTGTATTGCTTTTTTCAAAGAATCGTATTATTTTTCAAAGGACTGCTCACTGCCTTCTGCTTTTCCCATTTCTGTCTTCTTCTTATTGACCCAAAATGTCAGTGCCTTTTCAGGAACTCCTGTCAGTAGTCAAGCCTGGCCGGTTTACCTCTGGGTATCTTTGCATATATAATCCTCTCCATTGTCATTGACCTTGTTTAGCCTTTTGTTGTCTCTGGCTAAATGAACAGAGGAGCCCCCTAGCTATTTGCTGCCCGCCCCATTCTGATATGGCCTCCTCACGCCTGCCAGTTCTGTTCTTGGAGCATGGGTAGAATCACATATCTCCTCTGTCATAATCTACCTGTGGCTCTCTGTTCTCTCTAAGATCCAAATGCCCCGATGGACATTCTAGGCATGTCGTGATTTGGCCCTACCCTGCTTTTCTAATACTTCCTCCTGCTCGGTCCTTCTCTCTGGCAAACAGGAGGAGGATTTCCATGACTGGTTTACACCACAAGGTATCCATGAGCTGAGGGATGTCTATCCCTGCCAATTTCTCACTGTTTGCCGGCACATCGTGTTCTTTTTTGCCTCCTTTGCGGGTGCCAATCTCAGAGCCTGGAATAGTCCTCCTTTTTATATCCCCCTTTCCACTCCACCTCTGTCGAAATAAAATCCTGCTTTTCCTTCAAGATGCCATTCTGATATTGTCTTCTCCAGTCTCCCTGGCCATCATCCTTCAGGTGGAATAGGTTACCTTTTGTTCTCCCATAAATGTTGGCATAGATGGTGAAATCAGTGTCTTTCCAGTAGTCAGGAGCATGGCTTCTGGAGTCAGACTATGTGGATCTGAATCTCAGCTCTGCCTCTTACTTTCTATCATAGCTGAGCCTTGACAGGCTCATTTACAAAATGTGGACAACAGTAGCACCCTGAAGGAATGGAAGTATAGTCAAGATAGTGTGTGTAAAGCATCTGATACCTAGTAACTGCACAATAAATATTGGCCACTGTTCTTATTTTTCTTTCACTAAAGTAATTACTGCGTTTTTACCTTTCATCATGCTTAGCTTTATAGAACATTCTCACCCACTGAGTTGACGTGAAGTTCTTTGACAAATGGGAGGTGAGCTAGAGAGAAGGTAACATACTATGTATCGGACTCCGACAGATTCTTTGTATATCAACAGACCTGAGATGAGACAGCATCATCATCGTCTTTTTCTTCTTCATCATCCCTCCTTTACAAATGAAGAATGGGGGCTCACAGGGTTTTTTTGTCTTGGCTGCTCTCACAGCAGTCACAGCAAGGAAATGGCGAAGCCAAGATCCACACCCATGCCGTCTGATTTCCAAGGTCTGTGCTATTTCCAGGAGTTCCTGCTGCCTCCGATCACGAGGAGGGCTGAACCTCTATTGTCCTTGGGGCCCCTCAGTATTGTCCTGTTGTTTCAGTACAAATTAGGTGGTCAGTAAGTGTGTTGAATGTGACGTGTAATACAAAGACTTTCATGTGTCATGTGTAAAAAAAAAAAAAAAAGACATTTCTAATTCCAGAGATTTATTTTTTCAAATTAAAGTGTAGTCTGCGTACAATGTTACATTAATTTCAGATGTACAACAGTGATTCTACACGTCTATACGCTGTGCTCACCACAACTGTACCTACCATCTGCCAGCATCCAACACGACTACAATACCATTGACTCTATTTCCTGCACTGTGCCTTTCATCCCTGTGAATTATTCTTTCCATACCTGGAAGCCTGTATTTCTCACTCTCCTTCACTTGCTTTGCCCATTCCCCTTCCTCCTGTCCTCTGGCAACCATTAGTTTGTTCTCTATATTTATGTGTCTGTTTCTACTTTTTGTTTGTTTATTCATTCGTTTCATTTTTTAGGTTCCCTGTACAGGTGAAATCCTATGGTATTTGTCTTTCTCTGTCTGACTCATTTCACTTATCATAATAAATGCCCTCTAGATACACCCATGTTGTCGTGAATGGCAAGATCGCATTCTTTTTTTAAGGCCAAGTAAGAGTCCGTCATATATTCATACCACATTCATCTGTTGATGGACTCTTGGGCTGCTTCCATATCTTGGCTATTGTAAATAATGCTGCAGTAAACATTGGGGTGCATATATCTTTTTCAAATTAGTGTTTTCATTTTCTTTGGGTAAATACCCAGCAGTAGAATTATGGATCGTATGGTGGTTCTATTTTTAACTTTTTGAGGAATCTCTATACTGTTTTCCCAAGCAACTGCACCAGTTTATATTCCCACCAACAACGCACAAGGGTTCCTTTTTCTCCACATCCTTGCCAACACCTGTTATTTCTTGTCTTTCTGACTCTCGTCATCCTGACAGGTGTAACATGATAACCCGGAGAGATTATTTTTTTTAATTTTTTTTTTTAAGATTTTATTTATTTGTTAGAGAGAGAGAGAGAGAGAGAGCGAGCACAGGCAGACAGAGAGGCAGGCAGAGGCAGAGGGAGAAGCAGGCTCCCTGCCGAGCAAGGAGCCCGATGTGGGACTCGATCCCAGGACGCTGGGATCATGACCTGAGCCGAAGGCAGCCGCTTAACCAACTGAGCCACCCAGGCGCCCCTATTTTTTTAAATTTTAAAGATCTTATTTATTTATTTGAGAGAGAGAATGAAAGAGGGCAAGAGAGAGAGCAGTAGAGAGGGGAGGGTCATAGGGAGAAGCAGACTCCTCGCTGAGCAGGGCACCTGATGCAGGACTCAACTGGGACACTAGGATCACGACCTGAGCCAAAGGCAGTTGCTTGACCAGCGGAGCCACCCAGGTGCACCCCCCAGAGAGATTTTTAAAAAGCACAGTTGGACTTATTTGAGACTTTAGAGCAACACTGCTGGGTGTAAACAGTTTGCTTCCCTTCTGTGTCTCTAACATTTCCTGTTCCTGGAATTTTTAAGCAATCATTTCATTTTCTAAGATTGAGCAATAAAAGGTGGAGATCTCTCAAAAGATCTTACCTCACACATGATTTTGACATTGTTTCCTACTTTTAAAAAAGCCATATCCTTTTCCTTTGTGAAGACATTTTTTGGTTAACCTTAGTGAACTGATCTATTAATGCTAAACGATAAATCACATTAACTTGAAATTTAACTTCTAATTGAGATCTGGTTTTCAGAGCCTTTCAACTATTGTATTTGGTGCTTCTGCTTGTGAAATGCGGAATCCCCCCCTCCCCCGGCATTATTTATTCAGGCACTATTACCTGAAACCATTTCACAGCAAATTACCCTCACGTCTTTTCTCCCCCTCTTGGCCCTGCTCAGATTGGTACTCTCATGACTCCTGTTTCTATAGTCACAGTGCTCTTTCTCTTCTCAGCCTGTTACTGGATTTTTAAAAATTATTTTGACAGAATGAACTCAGTAAAAACCACACCGAAAATCCAGTTGTGTCTATCTCAATTTAACAAGCTATTGATTGATGTGTTAAAAAACATCTTGGAAGGCTAAAGCAGTGATACAGTAACTAATTAAAAGTAAGGCTTCTTCTAGGCTTACATATAATGCTCTAGAAATGTTAAAGGCCCAATGTTCCCCAATAACTGAAATGGACAGAAAAAGTGTATCACGGGATCACAGCCCCCCCTCCATGCGCCCACAGCCTTATATACAAAACACATTTCCAGAAGGCAATATTACTATTACAAACCTAGATAATACTTTTGTAGGGCAGGAATGGAGAGTTGGGAATGTGGAGGAGAATTTTTATGTTGTACTCTATAACTTTTTGTATTGTTAGTTTTTTGTTTTTGTTTCACTTTTATGATTTAACATAAAGTTCACCATCTTAGAGTGCACATTTCAGTGTCATTTATGACCATCACCATGGTCTGCAGCCACATCTGTTCCCTAGTTCCAGAATGTGTTTGTCACGCATAAGGGAAGCCCATTAACCGTGGAGCAGTCACTCCCTACTCTTCCTTTCCCCCCTCAGCAAACACTAATTCCCTTGCTTTTTCTAGATTTGCGGATTCCTGATGTTTCGTATAAATGGACACATACAGCATGTGACCTCTTGTGCCTGACTTTTTTCACTTAGTTTAATGTTTTCAAGGTTCACCCAGGTTGTGGCATGAGTCAGAGAGCCATTCGTTTTAATGGCTGAATAATTACTCTATGGATATATTTTGTTTATTCATTAGTTGATGGATGTTTAAATTGTTTCTACCTTTTGCCTACCATCAACAGTTCTGCTATCACAACCACTATCCTTGTGCAAGTTTTAAAAACCAGTTTAGGGGCGCCTGGGTGGCTCAGTGGGTTAAAGTCTCTGCCTTCGGCTCAGGTCATGATCTCAGGGTCCTGGGATCGAGCCCCGCATCAGGCTCTCTGCTCAGCAAGGAGCCTGCTTCCCTTCCTCTCTCTGCCTGCCTCTCTGCCTACTTGTGATCTCTGTCTGTCAAATAAATAAATAAAAAATCTTAAAAAAAAAAAAAAACAGTTTAGGGGCACCTGGGTGGCTCAGTTGGTTAAGTGGCTGTCTTCCGCTCAGGTGGTGATCTCAGGATCGTAGAATGGAGTCCCACTTCAGGCTCCTTGCTCAGTGAGGAGCCTGCCTCTCCCTCTGCCTGCTGCTCCCCCTGCTTGGGCGTGCTCACTCTCTCTCTCTCTCTGGCAAATAAATAAATAAATAATCTTTAAAAAATAAAATAAAAATGAGTTTATTATTTAAAATCTTTTTATGGCTCCCCATTGCTTAACTATGGAGTGAACCTACACCTGGCCTCTTTGAGTATTTACCTAACTTTCCATATCATTTATGCCTTGTGTTTTTGTTTACGTTCCTCCTTCGCCTTCCATCTGCTGGATGAATACACCCTTCAAGACTAATTTAAGTGTCACTTCCTCGGTGGTATCATTGTTATCACTCCAGCTCTCCTGTTCCCAGGCCTAGCTAATCTCTTTGTGCCCCAGTTTTTGCTTGGCACTTCTTTTTTTTTTTTTTTTTTTCCAATATTTTATTTATTTATTTGACAGAGAGAGAGAGAGAGAGAGATTACAAGCAGGCAGAGAGGCAGGAAGAGAGAGAGGGGAATGCAGGCTCCCTGCTGAGCAGAGAGCCCGATGCAGGGCTCCATCCCACGACCCCGAGATCATGACCTGAGCCGAAGGCAGAGGCTTAACCTACTGAGCCACCCAGGTGCCCTTGCTTGGCACTTCTTTACAGCTTTTATTTGGTCTCTTGAATATCCCCTGTAACCTCATGTGGAAGGCAGAGACTATGACTTTATCACTTTCGTATCCAAAAATACGGTATCCACAAATACCTCTTAGCATATGGTAGGCACTCAGATGAATATTTGTTGGATAAATAAATGGTGTTTGGATTTTCTCATCCCAAGATAACCAGGTTGGAAAAGTTCACTTTAGGAGTCAGCAAAATGCGCAGCCAGCTAAAAATATCTTCCAAATAACCAATTGTTTGAATAAGAACTCGGGGTTTTTCTAATCTAGATGCTTGATACAACGTATTTGGCCACTGGGAGTTGTAATTAGTTTCATGGCCTAGTGAATAATTAAGAACCTGGAAAAGTAGGTTTTAATTGGAACTCTGAGACCTCATAAAATTCTCAAATGTCTTTAACTCGGACTATGTTAAGGATCTGGAATATTGTAGATTATAGAGACCTGCTTATTCCCTTTGGTTTTATATTGTGGTTTGTGAAGTGTTCGCTTCTTCATAAAATGGTAATTTCCTTAAAATATTGCTTGTAAATTGCCACTTACAATTTACAGTCCTGGAACATGGTAGACCCTCCATGAATAATAGCTCTTATTATCCATCTCCTGTCCCTCCTAGTACCTAGTGTTTTAGCACAAATTGGCATTCAGTAAACGCTTGTGAATAAAAGAAAGGACAGAACATACTGCTGTGCTCTGTATCCTATTCCTTTGGGAGCACAGATGGGGCAGAGGTTTCCCTCCATACTATTCATCTAGAAGTTGTTTTCCTCCTGCCATGTGTAGAGTGGTCTCATGGAAACCTTAACCCTTTTTGGAAGTATAAACACAGAAGCCACTCTAGGTCCCCGGGCAGTAGGAGCATGGGAACCTACCCATGATGCAGCCTGTTGTGGCCTCCCCAGTCCTGCGAAGCTAGTATACTTGGAGCGCGTGCAAACTGATAGCTGGTGAGGAAAGAGCAAGACTTCAAGGGACTGGGATAAAGGGGTGAGCCAAAGAGAGGCAGGTTTTGCCTTATTTGCACTCAGAGTCAAAAATCAAATGAGCATGGAAAAGTATATAATTTTTAAAAGAGAAAGCTGCAGAGTGCCATGAAGTGTGAAGCCAGAGGACTTTTCTTATTTTAAAGAGATGCTTCAAGAATGCAACCCTAAGGAAGTGACATTGAAGTTGGGTTTTGAAGGTTCAAAGGGAGATCATTAGGCAAAGAAAGATAGTGGAAGAACCTGTGCAGAGACTCAATGGGGAGAAAGAACTGGGAACCCGTGTGGTGGAGGATGGAGAAGGAACGTTGGTGGAAATAGATGAGGCCAGAGAGATAAACATCAGGCTATTGTAGGCTTTTCCATTTATCCCAGGGCAATGCAGTGGGCAGCCAGGGAAGGATATTAGGTAGAGGAAGATAGATCAGATTTGCATTGAAAAATGTATATGTAAACAAGAATCGCAGAGTAACAGTAAAACTGCAGGTAAGCAGACCAGACTGTGGATAAGGGCAACAGTCATTGCTAGAGGAGATGAGTTGGAAGGTAATTGCAGTGGACCAGGAAAGAGATACATAGATGGTGGTAGCGTTGGAGAGAAATGGCAGATCTGTGACACAAGAGGGAGGCAAAAATCAGTGAGCTTTGGTGACCAGTTGGATAGAAAGGACTAGGGACTAGCTTCCCCTGGCTTGCAGGCTTATACAACTGGATGGATGTGTTGACCATCACTGGTTGAGAGACTAGAAGAAGAGATCCACCCAGGGAGGGCAGACTCAGAGGTCTGTTATGGTCATGCTGAGTTGGGGTGCCCTTGTGACATCCACATGGAAATAGGTAGGTGTTGGCATGTAGGTCTGAAGCTCCGAGCAGATATCTGAGTGGGAGATATAAAATGTGCAATAAGGGTTGAGAAGAGAACAGGGATATATAGTAACTCCAGTGGTTGAGTTTGGATTAAAAGAGAATGGGTAGGATGAGAAGAGCAACCCAAGAGTCAGAGGGAGGGTGGTGTTATAGAAGGCAAAGGATGGGGGACCACTTCAAGAAGGAGGGAACAGAACAGATGGTAGATGTTACAGAAGGAATAATACTGGGAAAATGTGCAGTGGATTTAACAACCTGAGGTTATTGTTGACCTTGAGAAAACTTATTTTGCTAAAGAGAGAGGATGACAATCTGCTTGATTTGGGTTTTGGAATGGGCAGAAGATAAGAAAATGCAGATGGTGATCATAGACAGCTCTTTTGAGAGAATAAATGTGTAGTATTTTTGTTTATCCCACCAGAAAAATAATAGGGTACCTTTAATAGTAATAAAATACAAATAAATCACGTACGTTTTATTCTCCAATTCTTAGGTTATGTGAGGACTCTTTATACAAATGTCTCGCTTCCTTAAGTTATGTGAGCATTCTGGTGTTGCCCACTTGGAAATGTTTGAGTAGATGCCAAGGCTTTGGCAAACATGTATATGCCACAGCTTAGAAGTAGCTGCAGCCTACTTAATAATCATTTTACTATCTTATCTCAGAAATAAAATTTAGCATCTCGTTGTCACTGGAAATCTTGGGGGTTCAGACAGTATTTTCGTTTTCTAGTGCAGGTTTCCAGGAGTGAAATTGTTCTCATGTTAGTAAGATCAAATGGGAGAGGCATAATTTTTCCTTAGGTTTGAGATTTTTTAAAAATGATTTTTTTAAAATTAAAACAAAAATAAATAAATGGAATGAGGAAAGACCACACAAACCAGATGTTTTCCTTATTTCAAGATGCAGTTTGATTACAGGAAAGCATTTTTGGACTTCCAGTTTCTCTAACGAAACTGAGAAAACCTCACCCCTTCCTTCCTTCCTGGTGGATTGCTTACAAAAGAAGATTTAATCCAGCTGAGAAAAACAACTATAAATGACTCATGCCAAAAGGAGAAGTGCAGTCTTTACATGTATGAACACAGGCTTATGTAATCATTCTCATTTTCTCTCTCTGTGCAGACAATCAAGTAGAAGAAGGAGAAAAATAGGAAAACTTATGCTAGATTTATGTGAGTTAAATTAGAATGAGGAGAATTATACCCAGAAACCTGGAGAGGACTGGATGCTTTCCCAAAATGCCAAATCATTGGGCCGATAGAGAAAGAAGTAAGAGGAGAGGATGTAGAAATACGGTAAAGTGACAAATGGCAATAAAAACCCACATCAGTTACATTGAGTCCTGTGTTTGGGCTTCCCCATCTTTTTGTCCATAGCCTGAATACTCTTGCCTCTCATTCTCCCCTATGCATACCTTACTCATCACCTCCCCCCAAAAACAACCGGATTTTTCTAGTTCTCCCTGATTTCTCCCTTCTGTGAGTTTTCTCAGCTCGGTCTGTAATGCCAAATTGGCCCATGCAAGCATGCCTCCATTCGTTGTTTTCAGTCTCCTATATGCACCCATATTTTATTTCCTCAGCTAGAAGATAAACTCTTGAAAGGTGAGAATTATTTATTATAGATACCGGAATCCTTAGCAGTCTGATGGGCATATATGTGCATTTCAACAGTGTGTGCTGCCTTGGATTTTTACCAGTTGAAATGCATGACACAACATGACAAAAGGGAGGTCGAGAAGCATATTTTAAGCAACTTCCTGCCAAATCTTGGGATTTCTCCTCCCCAACTCTGTACGCAGTGATTTGATTGTCAGGCGCCCGGTCACAGGCTCTTGGTGTGCACAGATGTGACTTTGGCAGATGAACCCGAAGGTGTCTCCGATTTTGTGGAGGTTTATGACTGAATTCCAGAAGCCGAGTGTTGGCCGGCTGCTTGGTATCACTTGGTGAGCACATGGGCTGCCCTGGTTTGTCAGTACCTCGGTGTAATTCCCCATCCTTGGCACATATATATATATATATACATATATATATATATATATATATACACACACACACATATATATGCAGTAACTCTCATGAAACAGTTGGAAAACAACCCAAACTTGGCATTTTTAGAAAATGTTGAGAAAACTGATAAGCAAAGGAAGATGGGCCGCCATCAAAGTAGTTTCTTTTCACTACTGGTGCCGCTGCCGTGAGTTCCAAGCTCATCTAGTAAATAGAATGTGCTCAGCAAATATTTGAGGGGTGAATAACCAAGAAAATGATTATTTCTAATAAAGGCAAAAGAGCTTCTGATGTATCAGCCACTGGTCTAAGTCTTTGATATATACTAACTCAATCTTTGCACCAACTCTGGGACTTGAGTACCATTATGTCTCCATTTTGCAGGTGAGGAAACTGAGTCATCAACAATTTAAGGGACATTTGTTCAAGGTCACATAGCTGGTAACTAGCAGAGTTAGGATTTAAATCCATATGGTCTAGTTCTTAAGTCTATACTTTGAGCCCCTCTGAGAGCACCAGTGAAAAGCTACGCTGTTGCCCAGCTGTGCCGGGGGCGTTGTGGGGGGTTACACGGCAGCCTTAGGGTATAGTCAGCAGTTTCTGTGGTAAAATTTTTGCTTGCTTTTGGCTTTTTATCGCACAAAGGAAAACTCCTAAGGGGTTCTGACAGTTTGTCAGTACACCTTCTAAAGCGATTATGTGTCCTTTCCGAGATCTACAATTAGCTAATTCTTAATCAGGTTTTCAACAACACTGTTGCATTGTTACATGTGAGAGCTTTAGAAACAGTGAGTAGTTTCGCTTTGGGAGTGGTGGGAAGTAAACTAGGATCGGTTCATGGCTGCCATCGATCTTCACCCAGGAGACGAATTTGTAAGGCCAGGAGCTGGGCTTCTTCTGAGTCTCTTTCATGAGTTTAGGGAGTTGAGTTTGTGGAGTTCAAAGAAGCTCACAATATGTCGGGCATGTGAAACCTAACGTCAGGTGTAATTAGAGCTACTATAAAGAGAGCACAGGCAAATGAGGGAGAGAGTTTTAAGTCACGTGAAATATTTGTCAGAATTAGATTTGATCTTTTTAAATCTACTCGTTTGGCAATGGAGCCATGATTTGACTTAATTTAGTTGCTGTGAATGCATGCTGTCTGGATGCCACCTTGATTTTGCTACATATTTATATCGACCTTGTTGTAAGTAGGCTTCGCAAATCAAACCTGGGAGCAACTGTCCTGGGGTGACTTATTTGAAGAACTACCCCAAATCACAGGTAGGAAGTCTTGGCAGAAAGAACCAACACAAACTTTGTGTTTCTGCTCTCATCCAACTTTCCACATGCAGTCAATCTGATTAACAAACAAATAATAAACAACAACCAACCAGACGTTAGAAATTGAAAAAACAAAACAAAACACACACACAAAAACCCTCCAAAAATCCAAACTAACAAAAAAAGAAATTGAAAAACATTTGGTTTTCCAGGGGAACTGGGAAAAGCTTTGTGATTAATGTGACCACTGAAACAAAGATGTTTTCAATTTCACTATATATGGTAGAAAAAATATAGAAATTTTAAAAAACGTGGCTTTGAGACCCGGGAACAGTGCCCTACATCTGAACCTCCAGGAGGAGGCAATCTTTATTATTTCTTACAACTGTGTCCCATCCAGTGAGCAAATGGAACGAAGAGAGATGAACTGTAAATCAAACAAACAGAAAGAAAGACAAAGCTTTTCTTCCCCTTTAAACTTAGAGAATATGACATCGAATACCATTCTATAGTTGCCACAAAAATACAACGGAAAAGTTGGATCGGACCCACAGGTTTGACTAATGATGCTGTGTTCATGAAAACACATAATTATCCCCGACCTCTTGAAATGAACCAGTTGCAGTAGTTTGGGAGGGGGGAGGGGATTTGCACATATGAATTTTAAGGATAGAATTCTCGTTAGCAAAAATGACTCTCCTGGGACTATATAAAGGATACAGCAAGAGGCAAGGAATATACATAAAGTCTGAGAAAAAATAAAGCTCATTTTTGTCTTCATCCAATACAGATCTTTTTCAAACCTTAAAAACTGGACTTTTGTAGAGCTGTGTGTAAAGGGGACTTTATAAACTCAATATTATGGGAAAATATATTAGTCTAGAAGTCAGGATACCTGAACTGGAGAAGGGATTCTGTTATTCAGACGATTGTGTGATCATGGGCTAGTCAGTATTCTTTGTGTGTCTTCTCTGTGAAATGGGTACAGGGATGTGGTCCTCTAGAAAGGATTTTTATTTTCTTCTTTTGGGAGATGGCACCTCTGGGGATGCTGTGCATTTCATCTGAGCTTGCTGCTCACTGCTCCTCTTTCAGACTAGAAAAAAGACCTTGATGCTTCCCTATGTCCTACAAGTGCTACCTAAAAGCACTACTTAAAAAAGTCTTAGGCAACATGTAATTATTTTGTAACTGGAGGGCCCTTTGGAGTATCTTGCCCAGTCTACGGCCATACCACCCTGAACGCACCTGATCTCGTCTGATCTCAGAAGCTAAGCAGGGTCGGGCCTGTTTAGTACTTGGATGGGAGAGTGTCTTGCCCAGCGGATTTATGGAAACTGGTAGCACTGATGTTACTTTATACCAGGCACTCTTCGGAGCATTTTACTTGTGTTATCTCATCTAATGCTCATGCCCACTTTATGAGGGAGGTAGTAGTTTTATTGTCATTTTATGGAGGAAACAAAGGTCCAGTGAGATTAAGTAATGAGTTGTCAATGTCAAACAGCTGATAAATGTTCGATTTAGAAAAATATATACCTGGAGAGAAAGTCCACACACATGATAGGAAATCTCCAGTGCAAAAAAGGAAGTGTAGTGACTAGAAAATGCCCTTCCTTGTTCCTGTAGCCTAGGCATGGTATTGCCCCCTTCCAACAGGCAACCGGTTTCTGTTTCCAATTTCTTTTTATTTTTTTTTCAAGATTTTATTTATTTATTTGACAGACGGAGATCACAAGTAGGCAGAGAAGCAGGCAGAGAGAGAGGGGGAAGCAGGCTCCCCGCTGAGCAGAGAGCCCGATGCGGGGCTTGATCCCAAGGACTCTGAGATCATGACCTGAGCCGAAGGCAGAGGCTTTAACCCACTGAGCCACCCAGGTGCCCCTTTGTGTCCAATTTCTTATGTATTTTTCTAAAGATCATGTACAAAACATATAAGCTAATTATGTATGTTATATATTAAAATACTGATATGTGTTCTTTTCTTCCCCCAGCAAATAGTGGTCTCCTAAATGTACTGTTTAATGCTTTGTCTTGGACATCCATTCTGTATTCTGGAAATGATGAAATAGAAACATATTTATTTATTTACTTATTTATATTTTTCACTAGATTATTGGCTTATTGTAAAAGGAAACAACTCAAGAGCAGCCAGATGGAAGAAATACATAGGCAAGGTGTGGGGAAAGGACGTGGAGCGCTCCAATCTTAAAGCTCTCCAGATGCATCCCTGTGTTTTCTGTGGAGGCTCCATTATGTAGGTGGGGTGGGTTAAATCACTGACAATGTATGTTTTATTTAACCTCTAGCCCCTTTCACCTCCTGGAGGTCAGGGGGTAAGACTGAGAGCTCTAACCCTCCAGTCATATGGTTGGTAGAAACATTTTTCAGTAGAGGAGTGACATGTGACCAGTGGTCTGTTGTCAAAGGATAGTTCCTGTGGCCTTGGGGAGGAGAGTGTAAATGGAGATGAGTCTGGAAGCAGGGAGGTTCTTTTTTCAATAATGAACACAAATTCCCACTTCCCTGATTACCAAGGAGACAATGTGATGTCCTATTTCTTTCACCTCTAGGGACCTCCGTTCTCTTCCCAGTGCAGCCATGGGCCATGGCCTCCCCTGGAATATTCGAGCTCTGACCAGGACCTGTTGTTCCTTGCCTTGTTTCCAGCTTAGTTTTCATGGGACTGGGCCTTACCTGATTCTGTGCTGTCTGGCTTTGATAGAAACATAGAAATAAGAAAGCCAGAAAGTCACATTTCTTGAGTTCTTACTCCATGCCTAACACTTCTCATTCATCATCTCGCTTAATCTTGGGAAGAATTATTCGTTTTTGTTTTACAGGTGAGAAACTGAGCCTTACACAAGTTCAGTAACTTGTCTAAGGCTTTTCAGATAGTAAGAAGCAGAGCTCGGATGCAAACCCAGGTCTTCCTGGATCCTGAGCCTGCACACTCAGCCCTCAGATGATGCTACCTTTGGGTCTTCAGAGGAATCGACAGGTCTGTTTGGCTTAGGGCAAGGGTTAGAGATAAGGCTGGGATTAGGATTCACCTTAGGATCTACTGGTGTCTACCTGATCTCTGCCCTGATGTCCTGCCTAGAGATGGCCTGCTCCCAGTTTGCTTTGGGATTCCTGGCTTCTAGGGAGTGGAATGAAGGGCATGAAGCTCAACCCTGCCCAAGTTCTGTGCACTCGTATTATCGGTTTCTAGTTTAAGAGTCAGCCTTTGTCAACTATCCCTCTATTTTGAAGCCCCCTCCCTCTCTTTCCTTCTTTTTCTGTTCTCTTTTTCCTTCCTTCTAGCCGTTTTCCAAATATTTTTTTTTGAGTGTCTTCGAGTGTCTGGTGCTGTTTGGTGCCAGGAATACCAAGGTCTGAGAGCATCATTGTCTTTTGAGGAGGTTATATGTTAATGGAGAGACATATACCCTCACTTAAAATGATAATGCAGTGAATGAAGACCTTGTGTGAATTTCCTATGCCTACTCTAATGAATTAGCTAGACCTGGTAGCCTAAAACAGTGCACATTGATTCTCTTAACATTTCTGGAGGTCAGAAGTCTGCAATTAGTTTTACTGGGCCAAAATCAAGGGCCCTGTCCACTCTGAAAGTTCTAAGGAGGAATCTGTTTTCTTGCCCTTTCCAGTTTCTAGAGCTACCTTCCTTCTGTCCTTGGTTCATGGACTCTCTCTTCATCTTCCAAACCAGAATCTAGCTTCAGTGGTCACCTTGGCTTCTACTTCTGTGTCAAATCTCTATCTCCCCTTTACTAAGGACCCATGATTACATTTAGGACCCACTCTGATCATCCAGAATAATTTCCCCATGTTATGATCCTTAATTTAGCCACATGTGCAGAATCTCTTTTGCTATATAAGATAACATTCACAGGTTACAAGGATTAGGAAATGGCTGTGAGTGGCCATTTTTCAGCCCTCCATGTTGCTACTGGCAGATGCATGCAAACAGTGCCAAAGGAGCGCCTTGTTTTGCTTGAGCGCATAGGTCAAAAAGATTGCAGGAGTAAGTGGTTGACCCTTCGCCTGAATTCTTAAAGAGTGGGTGGAAATGAGCTTCTATACATTACTCCTCAGTTCTGTCTCTCTGACTTTCCCTTTTACAATTCGTTTCCTGGCTCCTTTCACCCTTCTGGGCTCATTAAATTAGCTGTAAACCCGAGGCTTCTCCTGTTGATCCTTTTCCACAATCTTGTCTTTCCCAGATGTCAGGCTCTTGCACAGGGTTCACATTCACCTCTGTACAGATGACTCCAGTCTCTGTCTCAGACCTGGATACTCCCAGAGCTTCAGTCCTGTGGCCACTGCTGTTTTGGGGGCAGCTCTGTCTGCAATTCTTGCTCCTCTACCCCATCTCTTCTCCCTACCCACAAACCAACATCTCCTCCTGGCTTCCATACTTCCATAGTTCTATCCTTCTGTCCTTCTCTCATTCAGAGTCTTTAGTATTATATATACATATATATGTATACACACACACACACCCCATTTCCTCAACTCTTCCCCCACATCCATGTACTATCATATTGTGTGGGTCCTTCCTTAATATTCTGCCCATATCCTGCTACTCTACACTGGCCTTTGCCTTCACCCAAATGAACCGTTCAAAGGGTAGAATAAGACTTCTTCTGTCACTAAACTCTCCTCCCAACTTACCTTATCATCACTGTTCCATTAATTTTCACATATGACTCTTGTTAAAGAAAACTTCTAGAGCATAAAGTCTAAACTTAATGTGACATCTCAAGGTTCTCCAGAGTCTAGGCACTATATCACATTCATGTGTTTATTCATCCAAGATTTAGCAATCACTGCTCATATGCTAAGACTGTGGCAGGAAATGGAAGTACAATAACAAGTAAAAGCAGACATCTCCACCCTTGTGGAATTTGCCATTTAATGATAAAGACAGATATAAATAAAACATTAATTATGAACACACATGAGATTATGAAGTTGCAACTGTAATCAAACCATAGCTCAGGCTTTCATGATGTCTATGATGTGTTGGCCACCATGCTAAATACTGTATGTGCATTATCTTATTTAATTGTCACAAAGTGTTCATAACTATTGTCCCCACTTTATAGATGAGAGAACAGCAGAGAGTTTCAGTAACTTGCTGAAAATTCATGCAACAGGAAAGGACTTACACCAGGCAGACTCGTTCTAGATTTTGTCCATTTAGTCACAATGTTGTATTTCCATAAAGAAAAGGTGTCTGGTGCCTTGAGAATTATTAATTGGGGATAGGGATAGGGAATTTGAGGTAGTCAGGAAAGGTGTCTTAAGGAAAGACAGCTAACATGAAATAAGAGGTGTAGGGTTAATTGGGCAAAAGGAAAGTAAAGGTGTTTATGCAGAGGGAAGGTTTATGTAAAGGC
The DNA here is from genome assembly GCA_003697995.1 of Taxidea taxus jeffersonii. Lineage (NCBI taxonomy): Eukaryota > Metazoa > Chordata > Mammalia > Carnivora > Mustelidae > Taxidea > Taxidea taxus. The sequence continues at coordinate 45,135 of RCUC01145311.1, forward strand.
CCATTGGTGGGGAGTAGGGTGCTTACCGGGTCTGAATGGAGTCAGTGTGGTGGAGCAGAGAGAGTGAGGGAGGTGTGGACAAGACACTGGATTAGGCTGAAATTGGTTAGGCAACCATCCATCATCACCCTGTAGATCGTGTTATAAACTTTTCTTCATCTTAAATGAATTGGGAAGCCACTGAGGGTTTAAGCAGAGGATAAGAAAGAGATGTGAGAAAAGTTTCTGCATTGTATGCTGAATTGATGAGGTCTCATTCTCTAGAACAGGAACCCTGGAAAGGAGCTAGGCTTAGGACTAAGATCATGGATTCCATTTTGGACATGTTGACTTTGAAGTGCCTTGTGAGAAATACTAATGAGATATCAAGGAAAATGTCAAATACATGAATCTGGAGTTCTTAGAAGTCTGGGTTAGACCTTTAAGTTTGGTTCCTTTATGTATGAAGAGTAGAAAGGCTCAGCACTTGTTTAACTGACCATTTGCACCTGAGAGATGAACTATTGAAAGGCTTCATTCCTACTAAAGAGAACTTAAAGATCTAATTGTGAGGTCTGCATTCATCTTTCTCAGCAGATTTGAATGTGGGGTAATAATCAGGCAGAGTGGGAGGAATTAATTTTAGATTCCTTCTCTACTTTCTACTTTTACAACAGATTACCATTGTATAATCATGTATCCTTTAGTGATAAGAACTAATTTTTGGCAGTTGTGGTTTGGATCTATTAAAAGAGAAGTGGCAAAAAAAAGAAAGAAAGAAAAGAAAAGGTTGTGTGAGTAGGCTTCTCGAGACTGCAAAATGCCCATAGTGTTCAGATCAAAAACGGATCACATAGGTTAACTATTGCTGCATCACAGATTACCTCAAAATGGAGGGGCTTGAAACAACTGTATTATCCTTACAGTATCTTTGGGTTAAGGATTCAGGAGCAGTTCAACTGAGAGACTCAGTCTCAGTATCTCTCATGAGGCCTCCGTCAAGATGTTGGCCAAGACTAAAGGCTTGACTCAAGCTGAAGAATCCGCTTCCAGTGTTCAAGTTTATTTACATTACTCTATGCTAGTGCTTACAGTGGTTGGCAGCAATCCATTGGTATTTCCACACAAGAGCTATTTGAGTAAACTCATGGCATGGCTGGAGGCTTCCCCCAGAACAACAACCCAAGAGTGAGAGAGCCAGGTGAAAGCTAGAAGGCGCATACTGTCATGCAGGCTTCATTCCTAGGGTATCACTAAGTTTGGCCCACTGTAAGGCTGGGGAAGGGAACCAGACTCCACCTTTTGAAGAGAAGAGTGCTGAAGAATCTGTGCACATGTTTTCGAGCCACCACATGGGTGTTTGAAATCTGAGTTGTGGAGGGAGCCTCCCCTCTCACCCTGTGTAGAAATGAATTTCTGCTACAACAAACCGAACAGATGGTCAGTCAGCCTCTGCGTGGCACTTCCAGCTAGGAGAAGTTCACTGTGTTGTGAGTCAGTGACTTCCATTTATACCCACTTTTAATTGTTAGAAGTTTCTTCTATTCATGAAATTGAAAAACTCTGTTGCTGAATATTCTATTATCGAAGCGGCTTTGGCTGCTCTGGAGTGACACATTTATGTGACGGTGCATCCATTATTTGTAAACACAGTAATCTTCTTGGCTCCTTTCTTCTTCAGAGAAATACTGTCATTTCCACTTAGAATTTCCTCTCATGTTTTGATGTCAGGGTTTTTCCACAATCTGGTCACCTTCCTGAAAACATCTCAATTCAGTTCATCCCTCCACAACTGCAAACCAACAACTAGTTCTGTACCCCATGCTCAGTTTAAAAGGACACGGCCAAAAAAAGCTGTCCTCGCTTGGCACAATAGGGCAGGACTGAAAAAAAAAATGACTATGAAAACTGAAATCATGCAAAGTAATCTTAAGAATCAATGAGAAGGGACATTTGGGTCGCTCAGTCAGTTAAACGTCTGATTCTTGATCTCAGGGTTACAAGTTTCAAGTCCCATGTTGGGCCCAGCATGGAGCTTACTTTAAAAAAAAAAAGAGGGGTGCCTGGGTGACTCAGTGGGTTAAGCCTCTGCTTTCAGCTCAGATCATGATCTCAGGGTCTTGGGATCAAGCCCCGCCTCGGACTCTCTGCCCAGCAGGGAGCCTCCTTCCCCCTCCCTCTCTGCCTGCCTACTTGTGATCCCTGTCAAATAAATAAAATCTTTAAAAAATTTAAAAAAAGAAGAGGAATCAATGAGAAAGTGATGATTATTGAGATCTTTAAAAGCTTTTGTTAAAACATGAAAGATTTTCTTTCCAATCTGAATTCATGGGGAAGTAAAAAAAACAAACAAACAGTAAAACTAGTATTCATTTAGTACACTCTGATTTAAAACATTAGAAATAGAGAATTACAGTGTTTTACTTCTTTATTAAAAAGCAGTTAGCAAGAGTAGTTTGGACAGTGCTTACGGTTTTTCATCTGATTTTATAATTTACTACACAGAGTGAATGTCTTTTGTTTGCCTTGGCAAACTGTCATCCAGCTTCCAAGATCTTATCTCTTGAACTCTCAGTGTTATGAAATTTCTCTGAGATACTTCTCTCAGAGTTCCTTTAATCGGAAGCTTTTGCTGGTATCACTTCTTCTAAGACAATCACTGTTCTCCTTTACATTGATAAGTCCACTCCGCTAAGTTCCTCTGGCTGTGGATCTAGAATTTTTCAAATGGTGGCATTGTCAAAATTCCTGTACTCAGCTATTTCTTCTCTAACTCTGCTTGTGTTAGATCCAAATTTCACTTCTTGTACTATTGCTTTTCACTTCTCTGCTGAACTTTCATCTGTGTTAGTCAGTTCACTCTTTGGATTCTCTATTTTTACAAAATGCCACATGAGTTTATTGCTGGGAGTCAAGGAGGCAACACAACTACACACTTTGCTGTCTGTGTGTGAACTGAGTAACAGATGATAGGCCATAGTAACTGCTATTTGAACCACACCGTTGGGGGGCTGGTATTGTTTAACTAAACCGTGTTATCTGAAATCGATGTGTATCAGATCCATGCAAAGCAAGGGTTGCCTATATTTCTACATATCTGACCTTAGTTAGAATCTGTTTTTATGGGCAGTTATTCCACACTGCTTATTTTGAGCTCATGGTCCTTGTGGTTATCAAGTCTCAAACATCTTTACCTTGTGCATTTGATTTTTCTTTTTTTTTTTTTTTTAAGATTTTATTTATTTGATAGAGATCACAAGTAGACAGAGAGGCAGACAGAGAGAGGAAGGGAAGCAGGCTCTCCGCTGAGCAGAGAGGCCCGATACGGGGCTCGATCCCAGGACCCCGAGACCATGACCTGAGCCGAAGGCAGAGGCTTTAACCCACTGAGCCAGGCGCCCCCATTTGATTTTTCTTAAATACAAATGTCAGATTCTACTTACATTCTGGTTAAGCTTTCTCCTTTTAGTGTTAGCCTACGGATGTCTTTTTTAAAATTTGATTTTGCTATCTGGGGAATAAATTATCCCTTCCAAATTGTTATCCTTTTCACATCTAAGCTGTGAAAAAGAACACAACTCGGGCAAAGCTCAGTGATGTTTCTTGAGATCTCCAGACATGCATCGGTCATTGTATTAATCAACTCTTTGAGTAGGAATATATAGCCAGATATGAAATCTCCAACTCTGTCGTCACCCAGTTGCCCTTCTCAGTCTTGTCCAACAAAGCTAACTGGTGCCATCAGATGCCTTTCTGAAATCAAGGCACACTGTGTCAGCAGTTGTCTCCTGAAATACTACTCTGGTTACTGTGTCCAAAATTAACACTACTGACAATACCTTGTATTTACAGAGAGCTTTAACACTTCATGGAGTGTTTCATATATAGCCATTTAAAAATATTTTGTCTTTTAGGGTTGAAAAATGTGGCACATATTATTACCACATTTTTGAGAGCAGTTAAGTCAGAAAGGGTACGGGATTTGCCTGTTTTCACAGAACTCCTAAATAGCAGAATCTTGATTCTTCAGTAAATTTGGTGTTGTTGTTGTTGTTGTGTTTTAAGATTTATTTATTTATTTTAGTGGGGGAGCAGCAGAGGGAGAAGGAGAGAGAGAATCTCAAGCAGACTCCCTGCTGGGCGTGGAGCCTAAGTTGAGGCTCAGTCTCATGACCCTGAGATCATGACCTGAGCTGAAATCAGGAGTCTAATGCTTGACTCACTGAGCCACCCAGGCACCCCTAGTATTTTTTTAACTACCTCAAACTTCTCAGATGAGGTGCCTAAAGAAAACAAAGAGAGTCTCTGCAGTGTTTTTCCTTTGCTGATTAGACTAGTCTTCTAATCCTTCCTCTTATAGAATCTGGTACCAATTTACTAGGAATACTGGAACAAAGTACTACAAACCAGTTGGTTTAAACAACAAAAATTCGTTGTCTGCTAGTCTGGAGACTGAAAGTCTGAGATCAAACCATCAGCAGAGTTGGTTCTTTCTGAGAGATGTGAGGGAAGCATCTGTTCTAAGCCTCTCTCCCTGGCTCGTTGATGGCATCTTCTCCCTGTTTTTGTTTTTGTTGTTGTTGTTTTTTTTTTAAAGATTATTTATTTGACAGAGAGAGACACAGGGAGAGAGGGAACACAAGCAGGGGGAGTGGGAGAGGGAGAAGCAGGCTTCCCACTGAGCAGAGAGCCCTATATGGTGCCCAGTCCCAGGACCCTGGGATCATGACCTGAGCCAAAGGCAGATCCTTAATGACTGAGCCGCACAGGCGCCCCTCCCTGTGTGTTTTCCCTTTGTATAAGGACACAATTCCTATTGAGTTCAGGCCCATCCTCATGACCTTAATTTTAACTTGATTACCTCTGTAAAGACTATTTCCAAATACGATCACATTCGGAGGTACTGGAGGTTTAGGACTTCAACATATGAATTTTAGGGAGACTGACTCCAACCTATAACAGGTCCCTAAGGCAGATTTCATGTTTAAAAAAAACAAAGGAGTAAATTTGTGTGACCAGTACTTTCGTGCATGCCAGCATTTTCTTAACAATATTTATGTGCCTGCTACACTCTGTTGAGATAAACTTTGTGGACTATTGCTTTCGCCTTTCAGTTTTCAAAAGAGAAAATGAGTGCTATTCCTAAATTCATGCTCAGGTGTCCACTTGCTGAATTTAGTTTCTGAAGATGTCTTTTGTGAGACAGCAACTGAAATTTTTGGGTTGTTTAATGGGTTAATGATTCAAATTGTGTTGTTTAACCTTGGTTTGGAGATTTGGGGTGAATTCGACTCAGTGTTTGATGACAATTGTACCCCTATTCCAGAAACTAGTCAGGCCTTAAGGGATTTTGAATTTAGGAAACAAATAAATTTGGGTGTAACAATTTGTATCCAAAAGCCATTCACAAACTATCAGGGGCATGTAGAGGTGGTCCACCATGTTACTGACTGCTTAAAAAAAAGAGACATATATGGTCTCACTTAATTTTTAAAAATATTTATGTATTTATTTTATTTTAGAAATAGAGAGAGAGTGTGAGTGGGAGAGAGATGGAGAGAGAGCGCGAGAGAGATTGAGTCCTCAAGCAGATTCCCTGCTGAGTGTAGAGCTTGACATGGGGCTTGATCCCTGGACCCTGAGGTCATAATCTCAGCCAAAACCAAGAGTCAAACACTTAACTGACTGAGCCACCCAAGTCCCCCAATATGACTTCACTTTAGATTGCTAGCTTAGGGTGCTGTAAATATTGGATTTGTGTCATTCTGTTTTCCCACTGCCTCTGCCCTGCTTGCAGTGTTTCCTATTGGTGATTTGAGTGTCCCACAGATGCTAAGCATGAACATTTTGTATGATATGATTTCCATGTTAAAAAAATAACATCTAGGGACGCCTGGGTGGCTCAGTTGGTTAAGCAGCTGCCTTCGGCTCAGGTCATGATCCCAGCGTCCTGGGATCGAGTCCCACATCGGGCTCCTTGCTTGGCAGGGAGCCTGCTTCTCCCTCTGCCTCTGCCTGCCACTCTGTCTGCCTGTGCTCGCTCTCTCTCTTTCTCTAACATATAAATAAAATCTTAAAAAAAACACACATCTATTACGAGCAGAGAATGTGTTTTTGTTCATATATTTGCTCACATAAAAAAGAAAAAAGTTATAATGCCTGTGTGTGGGGTATGAATGAAGATACGATGAACCATCAGCTTTCTTTGAAGCCTCCCAGATGCCCCTTCCATCCCATTCCCTTCCCTTCCCAATCTCAGGGAGCCATTATCCTAAATTTTATGTTTATCGTGTCCTTACTTGTCATTATACTTTCATTTGAATATTTGTATTTCTAAATAGTACACTGTTTGCTTTGTAGTTAAGATTTTAGGGGCGCCTGGGTGGCTCAGTTGGTTAAGCCTCTGCCTTCGGCTCAGGTCATGATCTCAGGGTGCTGGACTCGAACTCTATATCTGGCTCCCTGCTTCTCCCTCTGCCGCCTCTCTTGCTGCTTGTGCTCTCTCTCTTTGCAAATAAATAAACAAGAAAATTTTTTTAAAAGATTTCTTTATTTTTAAATCATTGCAAAATTCTTTTAAAAGCTACAAGAATACTCTGAATAACTCTCATATGGCCTTCCTTCAGGTTCCCTACTGTGAACAATTTACCACATTTGTTTCATGGTTCTTCCCCCCATACATGTATATATATATGTTTTATATGTGTATATGTATTTTATATGTATAAATACATATTTTTATTCTGAACTGAGGGTAAGTTACAAACATCCTGGTCTAGTCTAAATACTTCAGTATGTATTTCCAAAGAAAACAAAACAAAACAAAACAAAACGAGGATGCTGTCTTACATAATCATTTACAATCATCTAGATCAGGAAATTAATGTAGATCTAAATCTGCCATATTGTCCGCAGATCCCTTCAAACCCTGCCTGCTGACCCAGTAATGTCCCTGATAGCTTTTTCCTCCTTCTGGGTCAGGATGCCCACTAACTTCACAGGTTGTATATACTTATCATGAATTTTTAGTTGCCTTTCACCTGGGACAGGTCTTCAAGTTTTGTTGTTGTTTTTGTTTTGTTTTCTTTTTTTGTTTTTTAGTTCTTCAAGTTTTTAACTGTCCTGAGTAAGTTCCAAGAAGACAGGACAGTTTGTTTGTTTCTTTTGTTTTGTTTTAGGATGTCTTCCAGTTTGGGTTCACTGATGTTTCCTCATGATTAGACTCAGATTCTGCATTTTTTGACAGGAATACCACAGAAACTGGTGCTGCTGTGCTCTTGGTGCATCAGAGCCCAGATGCATGGTACTGGTTTATCCCATTATTCTTTTTTTTTTTTTTTTAAGATTTTTATTTATTTATTAGAAAGAGAGAGCTCAGGCAGACAGAGGCAGAGGGAGAAGCAGGCTCCCCGCCAAGCAAGGAGCCCGATGTGGGACTCGATCCCAGGACGCTGGGATCATGACCTGAGCCGAAGGCAGCCGCCCAACCGACTGAGCCACCCAGGCGTCCCTATCCCATTATTCTTAATGTTAGCTTTGTTCACTTGGTTCAGGTAGTGACTGCCAGATTTTTCCACAGAGAAGTTACTATTTTCTATGTAAAATAAATTTTGTGCGGAGATATTTTGAATTTATATAAATATCCTGTTCTCCTACAAAGTTTTCACCCACTAGGTTTTTTTTCCATTTTATTTTATTTCTTTTCAGTGTTCCAGAATTCATTGTATATGCACCACATTCATTGATGATTTTTGCATGAATCATTTATTACAATGATGGTTGCCAAATGCTAACTTTCTATCATTCCTTCCACATGTGTTAGTTGGTGTTCTACTGTAAGGAAAAACTCTCTTTCCTTCCTTCCTTCCTTCATTTGTGTGGATTCAGGAATACATCTTTTATTCATTGAGACTTAATTCACAATCATAATAACAAATTATAAACAAATAATTGTAAATAATAATAAGATTATTATTATTTGATGTTCAAATTGACCCATATTTTGCTAGCTGGAATTTCTTCAAGGTGGTCCCTGTGTGCTTTTTACCACTCTTTGGCTATTTTTTTTTGTGCCTCCTTTTTGGTACAAAGTTAATCCCCAATTTATCTTGTGCTTTGCTCCAGCCCTGGAGTCAATCTGTCTCTTTGTAGTGGAGAATAGCATATAGAAATCAAGATCTGAGCACTATGGGTGCTAATTGTTATGGGGTATCATTATTTCTATGCCTCTTAGCAGATAGAGTTAGGAAGGATTTATGTATGCATGTGGATATGTGTGTAAGTGTGTATGTGCACACATATATATTCATTCATTCTTTATTGATCTGTCTAAATTGAAACCTTGAGTTGACACCAGTACCTTCAATTGAAATCCAGTAGCACCATATGCTAGTCCTCCCTTTTCATATTTGTAGCTCACCTCTGAGAAGACTGTCACTAGCCACGTATATTTACATACTTGCTGGATACCCTGTGTGGAATCAATCCCTTGCCCCTGGTGGCTGCCTCCTCACCATCCCTGCCCACTTAACCTGCCTCCTTGACTCTGTACTCCTTCACCCCCAGTCCCCGTGGCCCTGTTAGCCTTCTCAGCCTTGGTGGTCCCTTTAATCCCAACTGCTTTTATGTTCCTGGCCCCTCAGGCCCACCAGCCTGAGATGTATTAAGGGAAGGGAAAGGAAAGGGAAGGGACCAAGAAATATTTTATAAAGAAAAGAGAAATTGTAGGGGGAGCTCTCTTTAAAAGTTTTGCATGAAAGACAATTTCTAAAAATGTATAGTGTTTAATAGCCCTCAGCCTGGACAATGACTAGAGTTCAAATTTTAGACACCTACCAGCTGTGTAATCTTAGGTAAAATGCTCAATATATCTGTGCCGCAGTTTTCTCATCTGTAAAATGAGGTTAGTGATACTACCTACCTCATAGGATTCTTGTGAGGTTAAATGAGCTAACACATGTAAAATGTGTTAGGACAGTGTCTGCATACAATAAGTACATTTAATAATATTTATTATTATTATCATCAGATGTCCCATTATTTTAGAACATGTTCTATTTTTCTAATAAAAAGTTACTACATGCCAGTGAATCACCAGTGATGTCATTAGATCAGAAGAATTACTAAAATTACTTTTTAATCAAAAACCACATTTTTTCTATAGCAAAATAAGGTTTTATAAGACAGCCAGAAAAAAAAAATAAGACAGCCAAAATCTACACTTTTCCAGTAGTACTTTTTAAAAGATTTTATTTATTTATTTGACAGATAGAGATCACAAGCAGGCAGAGAGGCAGAAAGAGAGAGAGGAGGAAGCAGGCTCCCTGCTGAGCAGAGAGCCTTATGTGGGGCTCAATCCCAGAACCCTGGGATCCTGACCCAAGTCAAAGGCAGAGGCTTTAACCCACTGAGCCACCCAGGCACCCCTCCAAGAGTATTTTATTAAACTCTAAAGTTAAAAGGAATAGTTGTTAAAAGCTACTGCCAGTCAAAAAACCAGTCATAAATAGGATAAAGCTTTTTGGACATGTTCGTGTAAGCCACTGGGGTGGTTTTCAAATTATGCAGTTTTAACTTACATGAGTCTTTTTAGGAGTCTGTAGCACAGTTTGGCAAACTTATTTTGTTGGACAACCCAGCTATTTTGCAGTGACCCAAAGAGCAGTTTACTCTTCATAACAACAAACATCTTGCCCAAATTTGCCATCTGGTGTTTGAAGCCTCTATCTTGCAGAGAGTTTTTTCATTAGCTGACAGTCATTACTCATCTGATTTTGGCTTTAGTATTGCTGACATTCTCAGTATTGCTCATCCTAAATAGCACAGTTTCAAGTGAGAGAGCATTTGGAGTGGTTTCCTTAACAGAAGGGATTCAATTTCCTCATCTGGAAAACAAGGAACTCAGATGAGAAGGTTCTGGTCAGCTGGCACCATGTCTGATTTTATGAAACCTGGTTTTTAATGATTTCTGTATGTGCCAGACAGCCCACCTAAACTGTGGCTTGTGGAGGAAGGTTGTGAGTTATAACAGGTACCATGACATGGTGAAAGATGGAAAGATGGGACTGAATGGCCCCATAAGCCCAGAGAGACTCAGGATTGAAGAGCCATTGCCTCATAAAGAGAATATTGGTGATATATTATAATTTTGCCATGTTTATTTTCTAAAATAATTTTAGAGATTCCCTAAAAATAAATCTCAAGGCTGTACCATGATCTGCAAAGCCCCTGGCTACCATCTCTATTCTAGTCCTTGTACCATACCCCTAACTGGCATCCCTGGTGTCTCAAAACTTGCCATGCATTAATTTAAGTTTAAGTAGACGTGTCAGAGCCTTTGTACTGATTTGTTCCCTCTGCCTGGACTGTTCCTCCGAGAATATGCGAGTGTTTTACTATCTTCCTTTATGCAAGCCTGTGCTCAAGCGCCATTGCTCAGAGGGATCCATTACACACCACATTTTTATCTCATCCATTTACCTTGCTTTACCTTTCATCATAGCGCTCACTAATACAAGCAATATATCTCATATTCACCTATCATTCTATTGTTCCTACTCCCTGGAATAGTGTCTGACATGCAGGCAGTAATTGTTGAATGAATACATGAGCAAGAGCAAGAAAACCGTCTAATAAGTACTTGATTTGTGGATTAAAGTTCTCTCCAACCCAGTGTTGCAATGGTATTTAAAGAAGACTCCTGTCTACGCTACGTCTTGCAGTTTTTTGCCTCTGTGCTTCTGTTCCTATCATTATTTACCCTTTCCATCCTTTTATTTCCAACCCCAGATACTCTGGCCAGAGTTCTGCCTTTGAAACCTTCACTGAACACACCCACTGTCTGTCCATCTGAACCCCAGGGCACTGCGCTCTCTCTTTATCCCTTCCTTGTCTCATGTATCATCTCTGTGTATCTTAATTCCCCAACCATAGGCTCCATGCGTGGAGATTATATTTATGTATTCTATTTTTTTTTACTTTGCATTTTCATGTACAATTAAAATGGAATTAGCTTTGATGATTTTTGTTGCAAGAAACCATTTATTAACAATTTTGAATCCCAAAGAATGTACTGTAAGGGAATGATCACTACTATCAACATCCAGTCATGCCAACACACACACCATATTCTTACCAAAAACTGTGATTAAAGAGCAGGGAGGTGGGGAGGGAGAGATTAGTAAAGAAAAGCAAAACATTTTTAAAAATGTGATTATACCATTCATGTTATCTAGTAACCTGCATTTTTAAAAACACTGTAAGATCATGTCAGGGATAATGTTCCATTAGATATTAAGCCTTCATTGTAACTTTTTTTTTTTTTAAGATCTATTTATTGACGAGAGAGAGAGAGAGGAGAATCTTTCAAGCAGACTCCCCGCTGAGCTTGGAGCCTAACACAGGGCTTACCCCCGTGACCCATGAGATCATGAGCTGAGCCAAATCAAGAGGCAGAGGAGACTCAACCAACTAAGCCTCCCAGGCACCCCTTCACTCTTAGTTTTTGTTGTGTTGTATTTAACCAATCTCTTATTGACTGACTTTGAAATTGTTTTCAATTTTTCACTCTTGCACATGTATGATGTATGCTTTTGGGAGTAAGTGCGGTGAGAAACTTGAAGAGAGGATAGATTTCAAATCTTCATCCTGAAGGGCTGGAATGAGTTGACCAGAGAAATGCTGTTCACATGTTTCTTTTTAAACTAATGTGCCCCTTAAAGGATTTTTTAAAAAAATCTATTTTCTTTTGCACTTTTAAAAGTTGATGTATATAGTTTTTATTAAATTTAAATACATTTAAAGCTCATAATTTTTGGCAGGTTGTAAATATGTATCTGTTAAGATTGAACTGTGACATTACTTTTTAAAATGTATCTGAAAGAATAAAAATATAGTGACTTGATATCTACCTTAATCTATTTTTTAAAAAATCATGAACTAGCTTCTCTTTAATGGTCTGAAATGCTATATAGTCCCTTTTTCTTCTTGAAATACTAACTCTATTCTACTTTCCTTACAGAGTCTGTGCTAATGCGATATAACTTTATATTGGAAAGTCTTTTATTAATCAACCATTGCCATCAAATTCTTGTGGATAAATGTATTTAAAATTTCCTGGGACCATATGGTAATTTGTGAAATGTAAAATACAAAAAGCTCTTTTTTCTCCAACTAGATAATATATGTATGGACAAGTGTTACTTGTTGGTAGAATGAAATAGGAGCACCATCAATTTTTTTCTTATTTTCCATTTTTGTAGATGTAAGTGCTGAGAAACATTTTCACATAAACCAAGTAGATGTGACTGGGAGGATCTTTTTTTTTATAGCAATATCTCTCAATTCTTTGAATTCCTTCTGAGTTATTTGATAATATTAATCTATTACTGGAAAAACATTTTTAATGATCTCTTGGTGTCTATACAATTATGTTTCCTGTAAGTTTTACTGAGAGTAAAGACCACAGTGCTAGAGAGATGTCTTAGGGTGCCAGGCACAGGCATTGGTGGGAGCACACTTGACCTTGATTATCGATATTCCCTCTATCATGTCATGTGCTTTGCTCCGACACTGTCTGGCTCCACAGGTGTAGCCCAGAGAGGAGGAGAGTTGGATTCGGTTAAGACTGAACTTCCATCAGATGTGTGTTGACTAAGACATAAGAAATATAAAATAATAGGTGGTAGAATCTGAGCGAGACAAGGACACTGTGGAAGAAGACCACTGAGGGGCTGGGGAAGAGTGGAGAGGAGAAGGTAAAGGGGGGACTTTGCCAGGTGGCAGCTTGGCTGGGGTAGTTGAAATATCAAACTGTAAAGAGAGGTCATTGTTGTCTGACGTGTGATGCAGGAGTTTTGGAGGTGGGGCAGTTGTGGGTCATGAGCATGTCCGAGGTGTGACCATAATATAAAGTTCGTGAACTTCACTTGTTCTTTGTTTATGCAAAAATCGCTGAAAATGAGTTCATGGAAGTAGGTGGTCATGGGTATCAAAAGTCCACAGTGATTTTCAAAGGAATGAAGGCAGGGCTTGGAGTGGAGAGAAGGAATATGAGCCAGGCATCAACCAATTGAGAAAACGAGAGAAAGGGGCTCTTGAAAGCTGGAAGGGGCGGGTCTTAAAAGAATTTAGTTTACAAGGAGCTTCAGGAGAAATGGTTTGGAAAGGATGCTGGTGGGTATGGAAGGAACCAATTCATTGCCTGACTCTGATGTGTGAACACCTGCCATTTGAGAAGCACAGGGGAAACCATGTCCTCAGGGGAGAGCCCCAATTATTAGAAGGGAAGAATTTGTATTTGTGACAGGGATTTTAGTTCTATTAGACAGTGTGTTTCTGAACCACAAGCTTACTTAATGTGTTAGTAAAACTTCTTTATGGAGTGCCTGAGTGGCTCAGTCGGTTAAGCAATTGACTCTTGATTTTGGCTCAGGTCAAGATCTCATGGTCATGACATCGAGTCCTGCATCAGGCTCCACGCTCGGCAGGAGTGTGCTTGAGATTCTCTCCTTCTCCCTCTGCCCCTCCACACCTGCTCACACTCTCTCTCTTAAAAACAACAACAACAAAAAACCCCCCAAAGAAACAACAACAAATAAACTTACTCAGTTTCTTCTAGAGTTACTAGTTCCTTCAGTTTCCCTCTCTCCAGAATCAGTTTTGATCATTTATATTTTCCTCAAAAACCACTTATTTCAAATATATGTTCAAATGTGTGCATACAGTGCTTTACAACTATTTTATGTAGGTATGCATGTATGTATTTATGTGTTTAATGGTAAATCGCCTCTGATTATAGAGATAAATTATTTGTGTGTTTTTTAAATTAATTACAGATCTGCTTCGATACTTATTGATTCCAATCTGTTTTCAGGATCATCAAATTATATTTTCTCATTTGTAGGAATTACATTTTCATTTTCTCTTCTGAGTTAAAAAAATCCAATTTTTTAAAAAAAAAGTGTACCGTCAATGAATAAAGAAATCAACATATTTTACTTATTTTCGGTTCCACTATTTTTTGCACAAGATAGTGCCTAGCTTCTAATTAATTAGATATATTTTATTTAGCAGTCTTTTTTCAATATTTTATGTTCCATAAAACATTTATTCTCCCAATATTACATTTATAAATGAAATACAGGATATTTCCTGCATATATATATTCCATTATCCCTTGTTTTTTCTTGCTTTGCAATCCACTTTTATAGAGAAGACAGTAATACTGTATTTAAAAAAGAATCAGCAATAGATACAATGTGTCTAGCATTTAATATATTCTAGGGATGTGCTAATATCTTTAACATGTTACCATATTTAGTCTTTATAGTAACCCTGTGAAGTATGTACTGATGTTATCCCCAGGGTGCAGATGGGGAACCCAGACCAAGAGAGAATTAAGAGGTCCCTCCCAAGTTCCCCAGCTGTTGTGCATGTTGTTAGGACTCCTTAGTGTAAGAGATTGCTCTGTTAGCCTCTCATCTACAGTGCTAGAAAAATATAGCAGACTTCTTTATGGCAGATGGCCAGAACCAGAGCGTCAACATAATTCATGCTAAGATTTGATCGTCGGGAAATTATTATATGCAATTATATTCAGTGTTAATAACTTTCCCCATGATATACTGCTACCATATTCTGGACGTGAGTTTCCTTTAACAGCTTAACAAAAGTCTTTTATTCATCTGCAGTGAGGTACACTTTCTGTAAATAATTGTTTCCTTTAATCATTTTGGGATGTGGGGAGAAAGAGATATCAATTAGCCATTTTTAACACCCTATATCTTCAAATTAGAATTTTTGAAGTCTTATGTGTATCTGTAAAAAGGCAGAAAAAGAAATTTCATGCAGTTTGCTTCCTTGGTGAAGCAAAGGCAAACCCCTGTCCTTTTGTCTCTGAACTCTATCCCCTTTGGTTATCAAACACCTTTTAAAAAGATTTAGATATTTAACTATAACAAGTGCCTATGGCTTATTGATTTGTGATTCTTCTTTCTTTCTTTTAAAGATAGTGTTTTTAGAAGAAGCATCCCAACAAGAAAAGCTGGCCAAAGAATGGTGCTTCAAGCCCTGTGAAGTAAGAGAACTAAGCAACCAGTGAGTATAGCCAACGTCTTCCCTTTTGCTGTTAAATAATGCCCTTCACTAGTCTCAGATGATTACAAACCTGCCTCGAGAGATGGAGAGGTTTTATTTTTTTCCTTGTGGGGTGAGGTGAGAACGAGAAGGGAATTTGAGAACAGGAAGCTGAAGGATGGAAGCTTTGAGAATAGGAGGCTGCCATCATCCGTTGAATTCTTCAGCAGATCTTTGTGGAGTTTTACTGTGTGCAACAACCAGGATCTGGAGAAAATGATGTGTAAAGTCTTTGCCCTGGCAGGATTTACAACCCACGGGGATCTCAGAGAGCAAGCAGGTACACAGAATAGGGAAGCACGCCAGTAATAGGTTGTGATATCTCCCGTGAAGGTATATAGGAAAGAAGGAAGGAAATAAAGAAGAAGGGGGAGAGAAACTGCCAGGGGTGAGGGGGTAGAAGGGAGGTGGAGGCTTGGGGAGCAGTAAGTGACAGTGCAGTTAGGGAACACCCATCCCTCAAATTGCATTTGAGCTGTGGTTATATTGTGGGTTTAAAAAAATATATTGTATTTATTTATTTGAGTGAGAGAGAGAGAGAGAGGAGGGAGAGAGAATGGGCAGGGAGAAGGAGCAGAGGGAGAGAGAGAAAGCAGCAGACTCCCCGCTGCGTGGGGAGCCCGAGACTCAGGGCTCCATCCCAGGACCTGGAGATCATGACCTGAGCTGAAGGCAGGTGCTTAACTGACTGAGCCACCCAGGTGCCCCATGTATCAGGGACGTTTAATATTTGTTCAAAACGTGTTTGCTATGATTGGCTCACTCTCTTCATAGTGTGGTTGGTTTGTTTTATCGAGATGGGAATACTTTTTTTATATTTACAGATTTATTTATTTATTTTGGAGGGGGAGGGGGCAGTGGGAGTGGAAGAGAGGATTTCAAGCAGATTCCTTGCTGAGTGCAAGCCAGTTGGGGGGCTCAAGGTCACAAACCCTAGATAGGACCTGAGCCGAAACCAAGAGCCCACTGCCTGCCTAACTAACTGTGTCGCCCAGGTACCCAAGAGCAGAGTACTTTTTTGGAACTCAAAGATTTTATCTTGTTTCAGGGCAAGTATGTTTCCAAAGTCAATGGAAGTTCCAAAATCAATAAAAATCACTCACTTTCATTGTACAGGTGTTTTCTAAAAATTGTATTTATTTATTTGACAAGTGGGCAGAGAGGCAGGCAGAGAGAGAGAGGGAGGAGGAAGCAGGCTCGCGGCGGAGCAGAGAGCCCGATGCGGGGCTCAATCCCAGGACCCCGAGATCATGACCCGAGCGGAAGGCAGAGGCTTTAACCCACTGAGCCACCCAGGCGCCCCTACAGGTGTTTTTTTAACTTGGGAAGTGACTTCAGAGTGGTGTAGTGAGAACAGTGAACTAGGAATTGGAACACCTGGCTTGAATCCTCTCGCTACAGCTTGAAAGCAAGTCACTTCCCTTCTCTGAGCCCATCTCCCAGGCTGTTAGCAAAATAATTGTTCTCAGCGATGGCGGATGCCTCCTAAGGACCCTGCAGCAGCTCTGTGAACTGGGTTACCCATAAGGTTTTGAGGCAGAGGGGCCAGCCCCAGGCCTGACAGATGGGGTGACTGTTCATAATGAAGTTTTGATGTACCTGTATTGGCATTCAGGTTTCCTACCTGCTGCCTCTCTGGGCTTGGAAGGTCTTGGGAAGTGGGCCTGGAAGTGAATCCAGTGGGCAGGGAGATAAGCGTAGCCAATGCTGTGTTATTGTCTGCTTCCTCTTGCTCGATTTGTATGAGGACATATGCTGAGGAATGACTGATGTTTGCTCTCCTGCTGGCATGCCTTCAGGATAAGGGGGCAGAAGCTGTGGGAGTAGATGAGCTGAGGTTAGGAGGTGGAGTGGTTGAGGGTGTGCGGAGGGGTGAACACTTCTGTGGGTCTTCACGTCCTTCTGAACCTCTTACGAGGCTGCTTTTGGAGGAAAGTCCATCAGAAAAACATAGGTTCTGGGGCTTCTGTAGGCACCACACACAGAGAAGTGGTGCGGTAAGAAAAAGCATAAACCTTGGTGGAAGACTGAGGTCTTTGTAGAAAACCTTATACCAAACACACAGATATGTGCACTTGACTTTCTTTAAGTCACAATGAAGATACCACAGAAGATGGTGTCTCTGATAGTGTGTTTAACAGACTAACTGTACCTGCAGGTCTCTTTCAGCATGATGTGGATTTTCTTTTTCTTTTCTTTTTTTAAGATTTTATTTATTTATTTATTTATTTGAGAGAGTGCATGCGTGAGCACAAGCAAGGGGAGGGCCAGAGGGAGAAGCAGACTCCCCGCCGAACCAGGAGCCTGACGTGGGGCTTGATCCCAGGACCCTGGGGATCACGGCCTGAACTGAAGGCAGACTCAGCTGACTGAGCCACCTGGGTGGCCCAGGATGTGGAAATTATGACCAGAGCACTCTGAGCAGAGCTTGAATGGAAGTGGATCAGATTGTGGCCATGGACCAGGGCCAGGATTAGGCCGAAGCAAGTGAGGCATTCACATTGGGCAAGGAATTTAAGGGTAGTCGGGAAGGCAAAAAACTCAGGAATCAAGATAAGTAATAGCTTGATGCACCATTTAAAAAAATCAAAATTAATGCAAAAAATCCATAATGGACAAAATATCAAAATTTTAAGTAAAGACCGGATGTTATTGATTGTTTTACACCCCTGCATTGTTGGGCAAGGAAATGGTCATTTTCAAAGAGCCTGGGGTTCCCAAGCCCACAGGGCCATCACACCTCCTGGCTGGCAGGTGAATGAGGTTTGCTATGTTGAGCAAACAGCTTGGGCAACTCAGAACCTTCTAGATAGTCATATGTTTTGATGGTAGGGCTTTCATTAACATTGTCCACTTGGTTAAAATATGAGTGGGTGTATTGATAAGTGTATATAGGGGCAAACAGTCTTCTTTGTCCTCAGATTCTAATACAGACTGGCCAGCACTACAGGTCTAGAATATGAAATTAGGGACGCCTGGGTGGCTCAGTTGGTTAAGCAGCTGCCTTCGGCTCAGGTCATGATCCCAGCGTCCTGGGATCGAGTCCCACATCGGGCTCCTTGCTTGGCAGGGAGCCTGCTTCTCCCTCTGCCTCTGCCTGCCACTCTGTCTGCCTGTGCTCGCTCCCGCTCTCTCTCTCTCTCTCTGACAAATAAATAAATAAAATCTTAAAAAAAAAAGATTAGAATATGAAATTAATGATTTTGATCCATGGGGAAGTTGAGCTTTTCTAAGGCAATGAAGCTGGTGAGTAATCGAAATTGAAAAGAGTTCCTTCATCTCTGCTTCCTTAAGAAAATGCTCAACAAAACATGACTTTCCCTTTTCCCTTACCTTCCCATTCTTCCACTACTGAATATTTTTAAAGGGATTTCTCCCTCTGCCCAGTACTTTCTTTAAACACTGGTCTTTCGTGTTCATGAGTTTCTTTTCCACACGTAGGACAGTAACTAAACCATTGTAGAGATTTGGTAAGTATTCTACGGTATAGGACTGAATCCACATGAAATCAGGTATCTCCCCAACCACTGCATAGACATGAGAGCTCTCATTGCCTGAGACCACTTGCCCTTGACCCTTACCCTTGACAAGTCTCTGTCCTGTACTCCTTTCCCTTCATTGCTGTCCTTGATACCTCTCTTTCCTGGGTCTCCCTCAGTCCTCCTGACAGCTCTGCCCAGAAGGAGCATGGCCTTGTGTTCCTCCTTCTTACGCTTGTAAGTGGACGGTGCTGCTCAAGATTCGGTTTTGTTCTTTATCCGCAGAAATCACCGGCACCACCAAACACGAGGCTTACCTCCGCAGAGCAGACTCTCAGACCTAGATCTGTCACCTCTCATGCCATGTTTCTGATGCTCTTTGGACCCTTGGAGATCACACTGACTCTAGACTTAATAACATCACTCCACCCTCAACGTGGGATTTCCTCCTACATTCCCTGCGTATCATGTCTTATAATCAGCTTCACATGCTCAAAAGCTCTCTTTTGGACTCATTCCTCTCCTTGGCTGCCCAGAGCTAATAAAATATCAAGCTTTTTCTTTTGTATTCATCTTTTCCTTTCTGTTCTTATCACCATAATCTTTACTCAGAAATGTCATGCTTGGGACATGCAGGAAGGAGTCCCCAGCACATCCCTGCCACTGCCAAATTAATATCCTACAGCCGAGGTTCAGTGTGTCACAGCTCTGCAAAAGAGAGGAACAAACAAAGTAACAAGTATCCTCACCATCCCCTCCCTCCTAGCTAGAGAACAACCAGTACCAGTTAACTCACTGAACTGATTATTCAAGACCCTTTCTAAGATGGGTTTGTTTTTTTTTTTGCTGTTGTTTTTCAAACTTTTTTTTTTAATGTAGTAAAGTGCACAGATCTTAGGCATGTACATTGATGAATTTTGACAGACCCATGTAACTATGTGACCAACATATACCGATCAAGATATGATATATTCCTATCAGCCTAGAAAGTTCCTTTGTGCCCCTTCCAGCCCCTTGTCCCCTGTTCAGTTTTTTTCTATCACATAGATTACATCTACCTGTTTTTAAGTGTCATATGACTGGAATAAATCAGTAATTCCTGTGTCTTGGTTCTTCATTCTTCATGTTCCCGAGAGTCATCCATTTTGTTGTTTGTATCAGTAGTTCTTTCTTTTTTATTGCCAAATAGTATCCCATTGTGTTTAAGTACCACAGTTCGTTTATCTGTTTTCCTGTGGTATTTGAACTGTTTCCAATTCGAGGTTAGAATACATAAACCTGCTCTAAATATTTTTGTACAGTGCTTTTTCATAAGTGTCTGTTTTATTTCGGTTGGGTAAACCGCTAGGAGTAAAGTTACCCACTAAGATCCTTTATATTTTGACCAGATCTACTTTTCTCTCTATCTCCCCCTCTCCTGTCTCCCCACCCCCCCTAGACATAGCCTCACCCACCCCTAATCTGCTCAACTAAGATTATAATCTCTTTGAATCTCTTGGGACCTCCCATAAGGTTTAGGAAAGTTTTTAAAATTTACCAGATATTTGGGAAATTTTATTTGATTGAACAATTCAACAACATGAACAAATCACACGGCCATTTCATTTCGTGGTGTTGGAGACAGGAAAAGCCCCAGGACTGAGGTATCCTGAGAGGTCAGCAACTCCTGCCTGAGAGGAATCCATAGTTCATCCCCCCGTGCTGCGGGCTCCCCACATTGTAGGCTCACTTAACGCCACCTTCTTGCCATATGAGCTTGTCATGGCTCTTCCCTGCCAAAGCAGAGGACGAACTCTGTCCTCCGAAGGGTAGTGACCAAGAGTACTGAGCCTGCAGACAAAGTGCCTGGATTGGAATCTAGGCTCCAAAGCTGACTAGTTGGGTGATTTTTTTTTTTTTTTGAGTTACTTACATTTCCTGAGCTTCAGTTTTCTCTTCTGTAAATGAGGATAACTTACTTCATAAGTTTATTGTGAGCATTACATCATCATAACTACTATTTTTTGGAGTGCTTTTTATTATCCAGGCACTGTTTTTACCCTTGCTAACAATCCTCACAACAGCCCTATGGTGTAACTCCTGTCTCCGTTGTACATAAGGGGACACTGAGTCATAAGGAAGTTAAATAGCATGTCGATGATCCCACTGTTTGTTTATGGTGGGGCCTGAATTCAAAACCAGTCAGTCTAAGTCAAGAATGTATATACTTTTAAAAAATATTTTATTTATTTATATGACAGAGAAGGAGATCACAAGTAGGCAGAGAGGCAGGCAGAGAGAGAGGGGGAAGCAGGCTCCACGCCAAGCAGAGAGCCCGATGTGGGGCTCGAGACCCTGATCCTGATCCTGACCTGATTGAGATCCCAGGACCCTGAGATCATGACCTGAGCTGAAGGCAGAGGCTCAACCAACTGAGCCACCCAGGCGCCCCAAGAATGTATATACTTAACCCCTGTAACCAACTGCCTCCCACAAGTATAACAACACACACAGATGGCATGCCCAGTACACGTACCTCTTCAGTAAACGTTATCCACTGTGGCCACCATCAACATTATGGCCATCCTTCCTGGTTCCCATTTCTTATATGCGTCATAATGCATTTTTTTTTTCTTCTAAATTTATTTGACAGAGATCACAAGCAGGCAGAGAGGCAGGCAGAGAGAGAGAGGGAAGCAGGCTCCCCGCCGAGCAGAGAGTCCGATGCGGGGCTCGATCCCAGGACCCTGAGATCACGACCTGAGCCAAAGGCAGAGGCTTAACCCACTGAGCCACCCAGGCGCCCCTCATAATGCATTTTATAGATACCCTGGGCTTTGTTTGCCTTCACTGAGGTGATACTCATTTGAAGTGATAGCACAGGGGATTCTTTGTTATGTCAGCTTTTGAGCTCAAGTTCTTCACAGTAAGATATAACTAATATTTTCTCAGGGGGTGCTGGTGGTGGCACATAAAGGTTTCTGACAGATACTCTTAACAGACACCGGCGAACTGGATTCGTTCTGTGTCTGTTAGTTTGGGGGCTGCCTTGAATCTGTGGGTAGTGCCCCTGAAAACCCTTCAGAACGTCTTTCCAAGACTTTCTGTTACAAGAATCAGTGGAAATATGAAAATTAGTTGGTGGTCCAAGGGAAGAGCAGGAGGGATCAGCAGCACCTGGAGAAGGCTGTCCGAGCCCTGGGGCTGTGTCTTCACTTACCCATCCGACACCGCCCACCCGGGGGCAGTCTCTCCTCCCAAGATGGCCTGTTGCTAACCAGCCTCAGTTTGCTCCTGCTGCTTCATTTCAGAACCTAGCCCCTACCTCACAGTGGAAGGGACCAGATCTCTTGTAGTCAGCCAAGGTCTAGACGACCAGTGAGCCTAGCACTGTGGCCATTTTTTGTCATTGCCAGTTTGTCATTGCCAGTCATCCTTAATGACTTGGGAGTAATTCCTCAGCATGGCTCTAGAACCTTTAAAGACCTTTTTTCTCATCCTTGCGCTCCGTCCTACAACCTCCAGTTATGAGAACAAAGTCTTGTTCCACGACGGCTTTGCTTCTTCTCAGTGCGGTGCTTCTGCCTGCCTCGATCATCTTTGGATAACCTCACACCAGCCATTCCGCCATTCCAGTGTGCGAGCTGTAGGTCTCCCAGCGAGCTTCACTTCTGTTTCTTGATCGCTAGATAAGAGGAGAATTTACAGTCATTGGATTGCGTTAGCTCTAACCTACGTGGGGTGAACAATTAAATCACTGTGGAGAGAAAATGGGATTTAAAGGTATGGAAAATGATTGAAGATGTTATTAAATTCTTTTCCCCTTGTATTTATTTCCAGTGAGTTCTTCATGCCTGGGCTGGTTGATACACACATCCATGCCCCTCAGTATTCTTTTGCTGGGAGTAATGTGGACCTGCCGCTTCTGGACTGGCTGACCATGTACACATTTCCTACAGAACTCAAATTCCAGAACATCGACTTTGCTGAAGAAGTATATACCAGAGTTGTCGTAAGTATATTGCTTGTGAGTAACATCGTGTTATGACCAAATCACTTGTAGACACACGTCCATTTCTTGGGGCATATTTTAGTTACAAAGCAGAGGCAGTTGAGGCTAGAATGGACTGTGGAGACATTTTCAGTTTTTTTCACAGCCCCAGAGGTGTGTGGACCATCCACGTCTTCTACAGAAGCTGACCCCTCACAGAGAAAGAACTTGAATCCAAGTCCTCAAATCCCCTATCTGGTGGGCTCTCTTGACTCTCGATCTGTTACTTCTTGTGTTTCAAGTTACTAAATTTGAGTTCCATGCACGTGAGTGTTCCCTTACTCCTGCCAATCCACGGTGCTGTTCTGGGGACCATATGGAGTAGCTGTGTAACCTTTGGAAAGTTCCGTGACTCATTTTCCCCATCTGTAATATAAAGTAGAGATCATGATAGTAACTACTTCATAGGATTGTTATGATAAGTTAATATTTGTGAAGTTCAGAATAGTGCCTGACACATGGTAAGCGTTGTATGTGTTTGCCTTAAAAAATGCAAGGAAATTTAAAATTAAAAGTTCAAATTACAGTTAGAAGGATTTCACTTTATTTTAGTAGCTTCCCAAGGAGGGAAAATAGGGTGGTTTCCTCTAGAGGGGTACATGGGAATGTGATGAGCATTAACACCACTAGAGGGAGCGATGGAGCTAGTTCAAGTCATTGACAGTGACTGTCGCCTGTGCCAACCATATAGTGAGGGCTCAGATGTCCTTCCACTCTCTCAGGGAAATCAGTCCTCTTCTTTCTACCCCAAACCCTGTGCCAAATCCACTCAGCAACCAGAAATAGCTTCTGCAATGGAGAATACCCTTTGCAAGTACCTTCTTATCTGACCCCTACCTTTTGTCATGCAGTGTGCTTAGTCTAAACATTTCTGCATTGTTGTCGGACCCATGGATGGTTTTTCTTCTAAAGTGTTGGCTATGTGATGGTGACAGTATTATAAGCCTTATATAGTTCCCTAGCCATTCTGCCATTTCCTCTGGTCTCGTATCATTCAAGCCTTGAGGAGTAAAAACGAGGGCTATCCTGTGTATACTTGACTTCCTTAATCATAAATTCAGTGTAATGGTGGGTCTTACCTATTTAGCATGCATCCGCATGGCACCAGAAAAACTGAGAAGAACTAACACAGTGCATGAAGTTGCTGGGCCACCGCGTTAATGAATTGTGTTAACCACACCAGATCTTTTCTCAAAATTTGTTTATAGCTCTCATTGTTCTTAAAAGGGTTTGAGAGATCTTGAAATAGCATAGTACACAGCGGAAGCAAATGAGTCACGAAAGCATGGCAGAGGGAAAATGGGGGAAAGGAAAATAAAACTGAGAGGTAAACGTATACCATGGGGGTCCATGAAGTTGTTAGAATTTGCCACAAGTTCATCTTTAAGTGGCTAGACGCTGACCCAGGGAGGAAAATCAATGATGTAATTTGCACTGTGTATATCATAAAGAAGAAGATATTTGTGAGGGTAAAGCATTTCTATTCCTTATACTAATTTTCTTAAAAATTAGTTTCAAAAATATTTCATATAGATGCATGCTATGTTGTCAAAATATATATTATTAAGGTGCTATAGTATTTAAAAAAAAACAAATATATCACTGTTTTATGTTTAGACATTTAGAGTATCTAGTACCATATATCCTTCAGGCAGTACTCCATAAATACTACTTCTTGTAGCAGAGAGTTAAGTATTTAATGTCAGTGAGTACAAAATAGATTTTATTCTTGACAGATACTTGCATTGCCTACTTCCTGTGTTTCTGGTGATGAGCAGGTAGGGCTGCATACTTTAATAGTCAGATGAGCTGATGATATGGTTGAAATCTGTAGAAGCTGAGATTTGTTAACTAGAACCCTTCCCTAGACTGAAGACTGCTCAGGGAAGATAAAACCATACATATGAAGAGATCCAAGCCATTTTTGTTTGTTTGTTTTATTTTCTCCCTCATGAAACAGTTCTAGATCTACACTCCAGCAAATGGGTAAATCAAGACCCTAGAGTTTTGTGCCATAGATGATGTTGACCATTTACTATGCAAGCAATTTAAAGTATATATTAGCAAACATCTTCCGAGATTACTTAGGAAAAAAATCCCAGTAAAGCAAGCCCGGATTATCCTCCTTTAGGCATTGCAAACTGCCTGGCACCTGGGTGGCTCAGTGGGTTAAAGCCTCTGCCTTCAGCTCAGGTCATGATCTCAGAGTCCCGGGATCGAGCCCTGCATTAGGCTCTCTGCTCATCGGGGAACCTCCTTCCTCCTCTCTCTCTGCCTACTTGTGATCTCTCTCTGTGTGTCAGATAAGTAAAATCTTAAAAAAAATAATAAATATTGCAAACTGGGTGGGAGATTACAGTTTCCAATTACACTGGAATAAACTAAAAACACTAAAAGGCTCAGGAACCTATACGATCTATATCTAAACGATCTATATCGTTTGCAGTCAAGGGATTAGAGAGTGAGATCCCTGGTAAATGTCCCAAGATAATCTAGTTGTGAATATTCTGGGTAACAGAATGAATATGCTCACTCTGTGGGGTTGTCAAAGATTCAGCTGATGAATCCAGCAAATTCCAGAGAGCTGTCAAACCATGGAGGTATAAGATGAATCGAAAGAGAAAAGGCCACTCTTTCCTCCCTCTTTCAGCCCAGTGGAAATGCAAATCATCTCCTCTGTTAAGAAGCCAGCGCTACTGTCTTCAGGTTTGTAGTCATCCTATGTTTAGCATCTATTTTGAGCTCAAAAAGCATGGTCTCAAAACCTTTCTTGTCAAGAACTGAAGGCTGGGGAAAGATTGAGAAACACTACCCACAGCCTGATGTTCTTGATAGAGTCTTATAAATGGGAAAAATACAAACTCGTCACTAACGGAAGAGCCTTCTTGAAAGCTTATGAGAAACTAGGGTGGCATTGGGTCCAGGATGTCCAAATATAGAACAAATGAAGAAGGGAAGCGGCTGTATATTAGATGGCCTCCTCAGTTAGGATTTAAAGCCAAACTCCTTTCTTGCCATTACGTAAGTAGCACACATGTAGCTGCTTTGTTAAATGGGCTGAACTCAGTGGGAACCAGTTAGGATAGCTTGGGGAGTCTTTCCTTTCTCCACTCCCTCCTTTGTTTTCCCTTTTTTCTCTGTGGTTTCTCTCTGTCCTGTTCTTTAACTATAATTTGGGCAGATTCTTGAACTTTCTATTTTGACCCAGTCCAACTTGAAAGTGCAATTTCTCATCTAGTAAAAACAACCCTCCTCCCCTGCCTTAGAAAGACTTAATGTCCTTGTCTGTGTGGCACTTCCATTGTCCTTCTTGCTGAAGAGCCAACACTTTCTATTTTGAGTTCATCTTCAAGCCACGATGTGTGTAAAATTTTGAGAATATAGAAAATGTTAGATTACACTTCTGTTTTGTTTTTTTAAAAGATTTTATTTATTTATTTGACAGAGTTCACAAGTAGGCAGAAAGGCAGGCAGAGAGAGAGAGAAAGGGAAGCAGGCTCCCCGCTGAGCAGAGAGCCCGATGTGGGGCTCAATCCCAGGA
The DNA here is from genome assembly GCA_003697995.1 of Taxidea taxus jeffersonii. Lineage (NCBI taxonomy): Eukaryota > Metazoa > Chordata > Mammalia > Carnivora > Mustelidae > Taxidea > Taxidea taxus. Next base: position 71,299 of record RCUC01145311.1, read on the forward strand.
CCCTGAGATCATGACCTGAGCTGAAGGCAGAGGCTTTAACCCACTGAGCCACCCAGGCACCCCATAGATTTTTTTTTTTTTTTAAATCAAGCTTCCTCCTAGCCTTACAGATTGCCTCTTTCCTCTGAGATTTTTTCCTCCAGATTCTTTTTTCCTCCTCCTCTTTTTTAATACTAACTTTCCTCCAATGTTTGTTGAATCTTGAGCATACATTTCATATTTAGGTGCGATGCTCTAAAATACCGATTGGAAGTCTGGTTGGGGTGGCATTTGTTGACCAGGGAACTTCATTATAGGATAAACAGTGATGGCAGTGAACAGCCCTTTCAACTGTGGGCCCCAAATGCCATTGTGAGGATATCTTCCTTCCAGAACCATTCATCTTCTCTAGGAAAGAGTTCCTGAGTCTTGCCAGGAGTGGTGGGACTTGCATATGTGACATTTTGGGGGAAAAGTGACCAAGGATCCAGAGGGTCAACCAGATTATCCACTTAAAACTCTTTCCAGTCTCTGCCGTACCTTGCCATAGTGGGTGTCCAGTCCTCAAATACGACTGCCAGTTTCCGCAAGAGCAAATCTCTCCCGCAAGTGTCTGGCTGGGGTGGTTGGCTGATTTCAGCAAGGAGGAGAAGGGTCTTGCCAGCCAATTCTCTATGAACATCTCTACACTTCTTTCTCTCCTTCCAGAGTCCTCTCCAGGTTTTCATCCTTTCTTTTCTTTCTTTCTTTTTTTTTTTTTTGGTCTTCTAAGAGGATGAAGAATTCCTTCCTTTGCTCGTGTCTCTTTCTTCTGGGTTATAATACATTTTATACTCTTTTACTGTTAGTTTAGTGGAAATGTTAGGTTAAACTAGAAATCTGGCTGAATAATTTTGCCCTCTTGTAGAAAATGGAAAAAAAAATCTCATTTACTCATCCCTTGATGCAGTAAAGTTTGGATATCCTTAAATAATCCTAAAAACCAAGGAATTAATTAGTATTACATTTTGTGAATTCTGCAGCACGGAATGGTGTGAAATCTAGGAAATCAGAAGTACCAGCTTCTTCTCCTGCTCATACTTCCGGAATATAAATACTTTTGCCATTTACCTTAACCGCATTTCATATCAAGATGGCATACCTTTAAATAAAAACATTTTAAAATTAAAAACTAGAATTCTATTTCATCTTTATCTGCCATGTGACTTTTCTGGGCACACGCGATTCATGGGTTTTTGTGATTTATTTTTAGAGGAGAACACTGAAGAATGGAACAACCACAGCTTGTTACTTTGGAACAATTCACACTGACTCATCTCTGCTCCTTGCAGAAATTACAGGTGAGGAAATGAAAGCATGATTTATGGGCACCTCAAGCCGAGACAGTCAGACCGTGCCCGGCCGTGACTTATACGTGTGGGCTGTCCTGCCTCTTAATTGCTAGAATTTGAGCAAGCGCTGCGTTTCTTGTGAGTAATTGGGTGTATGTGTATGGCCCTTGAATGCTTTTTATTGTGTCCATAATTTGATTATTTATTTATGGTTTTGGTTCCAGAATGATGTGTACAGGTTTGAATTTTGTGTATTAGTTTAGGGCGTTTGGGAACAGGTTTACTAATTCTCACTGTGGCAACAGTTTATTATATTATAATCCGCAGACATGTCTTGGCCGTTGGCTAGGCTTAGGGCACTGTGCCAGATGCTGGGAACACAATGAAATAGAAAATAGTCTCTGCCCTTGAGGAGCCAGATGGGATTAACGATTAATAACCACACACCTTGATTAATAACTGTATTAACAGCGGCTGTGCTCTTGCCAGATGCCTGGCTTTGCACAGAGCACTCGCCGTGGATTATCTCAGCTTAGCTGCAAACAGCCTTTGGAAGTAGGCATTCATGCCCTCATGTTACAGATGGACAAACTGATGCTCAGAGGCCATAATATGCCCAAGTCACACGGCTAGTAAGCAGACCCGAGACTGGCTTTAGATTAGTAATTCCAAAACTCGTACCTCGCACAGCACCCAGAACGTAGCAGATGCTCAGTAAATACCATTGGCTGATGCGCTGATACTTCTGCTCGCTGGCCAAGGTAGTTTCTGCCAGAGGCTTAGGGGGTAGCACTGAAAATATATATTGCTATTTTTGGAGGAGACAGAGAAGACTCAGAATCAGATCATCTGGAAAGAATTCAGAGAGGGGCCTTTGAATGGGGCTCTACAGGAACATCAAATTGGGGGAGGAAAATGTCTTCCCAACAGGGGAAGTGATGTGGACAAAGGTATGGGGACAGGGACATCCATAGTGGATAGAGGAAGCAAGGAAGAGAACAGCTGAACTGGAGGACAGGAGTCAGTGCATGGTGGGATGGGAGAGGAGGTTGGGCAGATGGGATGGTTCAGACTGTGGAAAGGTTCGAATATGCATCAGATACTCAAAGATTTTGAGCAAGATGAGGTATGTGGTGAAGGTGGTGGTTCCAGGTATCACAGTGGGTCACAGGGGAAAGAGAGAGGAAAAAGACCTTTGCAAGAGTCTTACGACAGAGGCAGAGACACCGGACAAACAGTATCTTCAATGTTCTAGCAGAAATAACATTTTTCTAGGACCTCTAATGAGGACTGGTTCCTTTCGTGCTGAGAGCTGCCAGGGGACTAAGTCAAATTCCCCACTGCTGATAATACTGGCCTTGCTATGGTTAAGAAAAGTAGCGGTATCTTTTCTAAGCCCTATGTGGCAGACACTTTACAGACGATATTGGGTGTATTCCTCATAACCTTACACATCACAGAGGACGCTGGGCACATACAGGTTTAGATCTTAATCAGATGTCATCATCATTCTGGTAGTAATCCAAGGAATAGTCAGTGGAAAACCTTGAACTACTCACAGAATTTGGTGTGGTTTTGTTGTCGTCGTTCCTGTTCTTTAATGGTGTGGTGATCTCTCACTACGTGAAAACTTGTGTTTTCATGACGATTTCAATTTAAGTGTGTTTTCTAAAGGCACAGGAGGGAGATACTGTTGGGGGAAAAAACATAACTTCACACTCTGTTTGTGTGCGCCTCTCGCAGATAAATTCGGGCAGCGGGCGCTGGTGGGCAAAGTCTGCATGGATATGAACGCCACTGTCCCAGAGTACAAGGAAACCACCGAGGAATCAATCAAGGAAACCGAGAGGTAGATGTGTCTCGAGTGGTCTTGTGGGCGGTCCCTCTGAGGCACTGGCGGGAGTGAGAGACGGAGAGAGGCAACTGTGTGAGCCGGGCCCATGTGCACACAGGGCACTGTGTGGGTTTGCCCTTCTTTATGCAGGTGGTCTGGTCCTAAAGCAAATGTTGCATGTCGGTACCATTTCGAAGCCTCTGGGAACTTGTGATAGGAGTCGCACAGTGAATCCCTTTGTGAAATGAAGGATTCTTCTTAAAAGTTAATGATTTACCACTTCCCTCTCCTTTATTACAGATGGAGGCTTCTCCTGTAAATCGAATTTGCTTTTAAGTGTATGTGGTCTTTGCTTCAGATTCCTTCTGGTGATGGGATCATCCTCTTGCCTGAGAATCATGAGCTTCTGTTATATTTTTTTTTAGGTTACATTGGGATAGTCTGTGGATCCCAAAAGTACTTTATCTACATTTCTTTTTCTTTAATGGCTTTAATTTCATTTCTTTAATGGCTTTTGACAAGGAATCGCATTGTCTGACATTCGACATCCAAGAGATACAGAAGAACATTCTTTAGTTGTAAATCTTCCCCAAGACCTAACCTATCCTGATGCAAGTTTTGGAAGCCCAACTTTCTACAAGTCCAAGCCTCCTTCACCTTAACTGTGTCCTCTGGAAAGGGTGGCTTAGAAGGAGCAAAGCATCACCTCCCTCTTACCATTGGCCACATGCTGAACTCTTCTGTGGATGTGTGTTTGTGGTCATAGCAAGCCTTAATCCACATGTTATTCTGAAACAAAGGACCACCACAAAGCAGAAAGCTAGCTAGTAAATGTTTTCGGTTGGGGCACAAACCGCCATTTCATATGCGCTACGGATACGACCATCCCTGATCTCCACCCCCATCCCCTCTGGTCTTGTTCCTCAACACCCATCCCTCTTCCCCCCGACCTGCCCTCTCCATTTCCCAGCCATCTCTGGCCTCTTCCTTCAGCCTTACTCCATCATCTGTGCCCATAGAGCCCTACGGCTTCGAAATACCTCCAGGTGCATAGGATGCCAGTGATCCAATATCCACAGAGCATAACATCCTGCAATATTTCCCCAAATAGAACTTAAGCCAGTGGAATGGCTTGAGTGATATGGGAATACTCATGAACAGCCCAGCTGATGTTAGGGGGTAAAATTGCATTTCCCTGTGATTTTGCTCTCTATCTCTCTGGCTGCAAATGAGAAAGCAGAGTAATTACTACTTGTTAATCTTTAATTAGTGGTAGGGAAACATGTATGGCGTTAGAAATGTTTGCATGGAAATTAAGACATGTAAGGATCATGTTTTTACCCTTAAAAAAAATCTATTTAAAAATGCCAAAATTTTCTATCTTAGCCATTTGTTGCTTTATTTCAGATTTGTGTCACGGATGCTCCAAAAGAATGTAAGTAAGCTTGTTCCCAGCTTGATTTTGGATTGCTTTTGTGTCATTTGTAAGATTGGCTGTAAAGTTGTTTGGTAAAGATTAGTCTGTGTATGTTTGGCTTACTCCGTGCATGCAGAAATAGTTCCCTGGAGCCTTCAACTACTTTTACAGTGGACCCATCAACTCAGCTCTGTGTGATCAGGCTTTTTTGTCTCTTCAGTGGTTTTCCCTTCCTTTTCTCTGGAACCTTCTAATCAGACAGGACTGGTCCCTGGGGAGGTGAGAGAGGACTTCATGGATATGGACAGATTGGGAGCAATGGGAAGTTGGCTACATCAGCATTGGCTCTGGCCTCTTGTACACCCTGATCTGGTCTAGAGCACAGGTGGTGTCCACCGTGATGCCCCAGGCGTTGGCCTCCTTGGTCCCTAACATGTGATATATCACATGGCCTGCAGACACTCAGCCAGCCACTCCTCTCTGCACTGCCCTGGTGTTGGTGAGCCTACAGAGGCATTACTGTTTCCTCCCCCCACCCCCAGTAGGCCAGTTCGTAGCTCCATTGTGCAATCTCTTAGATTGGCAAGCCAGACCCTTCCCTTACCAGCTTTTGAAGTCTCATTGGAAACTGTGAGAACCCTATTACTTTCAGTCTAATCTCGGGAGAACTAGGTGAAGCTTTGTGGGTCCTCATGCTCACCACCCCTCTTTGGAGCCCTTCTGTCCTGCTCAGCCTTCACCTTGGGTGATACCAGAGCCAGCGCTACCACCAAACGTCCTGAAGGAGGCCATGGCCAGCCCTCTTCCCCAAGATGCAGATGGGGAATAGGCCACCACTTCTCTCTGAGTCTCCCCATATCAGCCCCCTTTAGAAGTTCTTCTGCTTCCCATTTCTCTCCATGAAGGTCACCCAGTCAAGGCCTCGTCTGAACCTTACATGGGTGTAGAACTGGGACTATCTGTCATTTGAAACAGGATCTTCTTCCATTGAACTTGGTGCTGTAGAATATTCTCTCTCTTGTCCTCAACCAGGAGCTGTTTCCATGAAACCCACTGCTTCCACCCGCTCTTAGAATGGGGGACCATCCCCCAGAATAAAGATAGGAAATTATCATGTTGTATGATTTGCATGTTGGGGTATGTCAACATTCACGATAGGTGTAGTTTCCTTATCAATTTTTTTAAAATTTTTCCAGTATTCTAGAGTGAAGCCCATAGTGACACCACGTTTTTCCCTTTCCTGCTCCGACACTTTGTTGGGTAAACTGGGAAACATGGCGAGGACTCATAATTTGCATATTCAGGTGGGTGTTTTTCTCCTGTTTCTGCCCCTGTCCAGGCCTGCAAGACTTTTTAGTACCCTAAATTCTGACAGTCATCTCTAGTTCTTCTTCTGAGATTTCCTAGAGAGGTAACATCATAAGATAGGAAGGGCTCTTACAGACGTCACCTAAATCCACTTCTTTCATTTCTCAGATAAGAAACTTAAAGTTCCTTTAACACGTCCCCCCTCGCACCTCTCTGATCAGACTTCGAGAGCCAAGGACATCATCTGTAACAAAGCCAGATCGATAACACACTGGTTACCTGTTCTCTGTGGGATAAATTTAATTCTTTTCTTTCCTACTTCTCTCTTTTATTTGACCCTTTCCTCAGTGTTCTAGTCCTTCATTTTTGGAGGAACCACCTATTATTTGAAAAGCAAAAAGAACCTAATTTCTACCTTACAGAAATGCATTTAAAAACCCTTTTGTTCTGAGTTTCTTAATTTAAAAGTAAGGAACAAGAAAGTATATCTTACTTTGTCATTAAACGGTTGCGATTTAGGACTGAAACACTTTTTAAAGCTTCCAGCTGGATTAAAATTGGGAGTTGCAGGCTCCCCTTTCCCCACCCAAGCTTCATGACAGACTGCACTAAAATTTTCCCTCTTAAGAGTTGACTATCTTAGAACAAACGGCAAGTTAGGGGAAAGGCAACACATTGATTCTTTATCACGATGGAGGGTATTTTGTTTTGTTTTCTTGATAAGATTTATTTTGTTGGGGCTCATTAACTATTCTCATCATCCTCTCCCCCCTTTTGGGGATACTGTGACTTTTTTTTTTTTTGGTAAGACTTTATTTATTTATTTCTCAGAGAGAGAACACAAGCAGGGGGAACAGCAGGCAGGGGGAGAGGGAGAAGCAGGCTCCGCAGGGAATCTGATGCGGGACTCAATTCCAGCACCCTGGGACCATGATCTGAGCAGAAGGCAGACGCCTAACGGACTGAGCCACTCAGACGTCCCAACATTTATATTTTTGATTCAATTCCACACAGTCCTAGGGGAGGAAAAAGTTTTCCCTGACTTACTTAGAGTCCCTGGCTGGGTCCGAACACTAACTTGACAAAGAGGATAGGAGAAAAGCATACAAATGTATTTAATAAAAGTTTTATATGATAAGGAGCCTTCATAAGGAAACGAAGACCCAAAGAAAGAGATAGGAGCCCAGTCATGGAGAAATATAATTGTTTGGATTCTTTGGGGCATCCCTTTGTCTTAGGAGATAAGGATGCTCCTTTCCTCCAAGGATAGGGTGGTCCCCCCTCACATAACAGCTTTATGATCTGTTTCAGGGAGGAAGGGTAGGGGAAGGTCAGAATGACCTTCAGCTGTTTTCCTTCAGCTGAAAATATGCATTATGCCCCAGTGCCATATTTGGAGGCTGTGTGTCCAGAACTCCGTGAACACAAAACAAAATCGAGTGCAGGGGGTGTAAGCATGTGTGCCTACATTGGCTCAAATTTATCAAAGTGAAAAGAATCATCTGGCTGTCCTTTTTTCTCGTCAGATGCCCATGCATTTCTTCAGTGGTCTAGATTTCCTCCAGGCGAGCAAAAAACTCACCCTCTTGGTGGAACACTGTATGTTTAGAACATTACTGTTTTTTCTCTGATTTCTTTGGCGCACACTTTACGTCTGGAGAAGAGGAAATGGCATTGCCATTCTTGGAAGTGGCAACTTGCTCATGAGTTTTTTCCCATTATATGTACTCATTACCAGTTGGTCTGGAAGGATTTTTGTTTTAGACAGGGGTGTGGGGTGGTTACACTTAAGTGTTGTGTCTCCAAAGTACTTTCTGCCCTCTCAGGCTTTATGGTGCCCTCGGGAAAGGTTGGCGTGGGGGCCAGGACTCATTTGTTTTGACTGGGCCTGGATTTTTAAGGGCTCTTTTTTTGGTGACGGCAGATTGTCTAGCTCAGTTATTTTCAAACCATTTTCTGTAGAAGAATTCATTCTGGAGGCAAACAAAGGGGACAGAATGAGGACAGGACTCTAGAGTCCCAATCCTTGCTTCTTCCTGAGAGGAAACCTGTTTATGCCTTTTACATATTGGATTTCTGTAAATTTTTATATGGATAACATACTCAAAGCTGAAAGAGTTTAGAAAATTACTCCTTTAAACCAACCCTTATATTTGAGACATGAGAATATAAAGACCCAAAGGAAAGAACTGACTCACCCTAAGACACATAACCAGGCTTAGAACTTGGGCTAACATTCAGCTCTCCTTGTTCAAATTCCAGATTTCTTATGAGTGAACCATGTTCTCTGTCCTTTTATGGCCACGAAACTCTTCTTAAATGGCCAAATGGGAAGAGGCAAGTTCCCACAAATAGCTAGTACTAGTACTCTCTTCAAGTACTTTTTATTTGTATCACACTTGCTATAGAAAGAATGTGACATGGGTTAAGGTTAGGGCTAGAACATTACATATTCATGTAATTATCATGTTCACATTCATAGCTTCTTTTTCATATAGATGTGATATTGTATATAATATGTGTGATTGTTTTCAATAAAACCCACGTAGCATGTTAGTTGTGTTACCCTGCAAGTAGACACCATCCAATCATTTTTAGGAAGTATAATTTCTAATGGTATTTCACATTAGAAAATTGAAAATATTACTTCTTTTCTTATAGAGCCATATAAGTGAAACTGTCAGTGAAGTTGAAGCTGTGAAGAACTTATTTCAAGATTATAAAAACTACACAGATGTGTACGATAGGAATAATCTTCTGACAGACAAGGTACATTGCATGTCATGACATAATCTGTGTCAAGGAGTGGGTATTTATCTACGTTTTAAAATCTCAGTAAATCTCAGTATTTGGAGGGCAGCGGGAAACAAAATGAAATAATAAATAAAATCTCAATGGTAATCCTCAGATTTTTCCAATATGTGTGCATTTCCCAAACTAGAGTAAAGCCCAGACGATGCCCATGCGTGGGTGCACAGTTAAAAATCGGCCTGCAGTTTCATCCCAGTAAATAGATCTCAAGGCTTCTTTGAGGGTGGGCTTGTCCCTTGGTCCAAGGACCTTTTGTCAATATCCATTAGAATGTAAATGCGCATTCCCTTGAGTTAGCTGATGCATTTCTAAGGCTCCATTCTGTAGGGAATATGAATAGGAATGTTAACTCCTGTGGAAGTTAGGAAGTGTCTATCAGTGCGGGATTGTTTAGATTACAGAACATCCATAATTAAAATTTTATCTGGCATTCACAAGAACGATGTATAGGGGCTTATAAGGAAGAATGTTTACAGGGTATTGTTTGCTGTGTGTTTATAGATGTGTGGGTACATGCTCACTTAGAAAACATTATCTGGTGGGGTGCTGGGTGGCTCCGTTGGTCAAGCATCTGACTATTGATTTGGGCTCAGGTCCCTGTCTCTGGGTCCTCGGATCAAGCCCCGCCTCTGGCTCTGTGCTTGGGATTCTCCCTCTCCTTTTCCCTCTGCTCCTCCCCACTTATGCACTCTTTCCGTCTCTCTCTGTCTCTCTCTCTCTTTTTTTTTTTAAAGATTTATTTATTTATTTACTTACTTACTTACTTACTTACTTACTTGTTAGAGAGAGAGAGAGCGAGCACAGGCAGACAGAGAGGCAGGCAGAGGCAGAGGGAGAAGCAGGCTCCCTGCCGAGCAAGGAGCCTGGTGCGGGACTCCATCCCAGGACGCTGGGATTATGACCTGAGCCGAAGGCAGCTGCTTAACCAACTGAGCCACCCAGGCGTCCCTCTCTCTGTCTCTTAAAAACAAAATTATCTGGAATACAAACATTGCCTATTAAATGTGATCCTCCCAAGGGAGAAAACAGGACTAGTTAGTCTTTATTTTTAGATGCTGTGGTAATGCTTTTAAAAAATGAGTGTATAATACTTTCATAATTAAATAATTTCACATTAATTAAAATTAATATAGTGAGGAGACCCTTCGTTACAACAATATACCCTTTGGCCTTGGCCTTCAATGACTTATACAAAATGCGTGAAGAGGTGAACCTACTACGGCAAATAAATTCTTCGGGACTGTGAAGGGAGGGCTGAATATGACATTTGAGAGGTTAATACTCTACATACATCTTGTAAATGCTACATCGTAATTTTCAGCCTTCTCTACATATATTTCCATATGATTAATAAATCAACTTGCTGTTTACAGGTTAATTTTATTTGCACAGAGCTTGGGAAAAATTTTTTTATTTACTTATTTAGTTCTTAAGATTTTACTTATTTATTTGACGGACAGAGATCACAAGTAGGCAGAGAGGCAGGCAGAGAGGGGAGGAAGCAGGCTCCCCGCTGAGCAGAGAGCCCGATGCGGGGCTCGATCCCACGACCCTGGGATCATGACCCGAGCCGAAGGCAGAGGCTTTACCCACTGAGCCACCCAGGTGCTCCAGAAAAATTTTATTTTATTAATAATTCTTTGGTCACTGAACTGTGCCTCCCAAAGGAGAAAGCTATTAGAAACAAGTGTTGTGCTGAAGGAGGAAGAATTTTGAAAGAGTCAAGCCTTTTTTTTTTTTTTTTTTTAATTTTTTTCATTTGAGTAGAGTTGACACACAGTGGTACGTGAGTTTCCGGTGTACAACATAGTGACTCAACTTTTCTATGTTACGGTACGCTCACGACAGGTTTGCTACCATCTGTCACCGTACAACCTATCACCACTGACTCTATTTCCTAGGCTGTGCCTTTTAGTCCCACAACGTATTCATTCCATCACTGGAAGCCCATGTCTCCCACTCCCCGTCACCCATTTTGCGCATCCCCCAACACCTTCCCTTCTGGCATTGGTTTGTTTTCCGTGTTTACAGATCTGATTCTATTTGCTTGTTAATTTTCTTTGTTTTAGATTCCACATATAGGTGAAATCATGTGGTATTTGTCTTTCTCTGTCTGACTTATTTCACTTCGCTTAATAACTAAGCATAATGCCCACAGGGTCCATCCATGTTGTTGCAAATGGTGTGATCTCATGTTTTGTTATTGCTGAGTAATATTACACCATATGTATACCACAAGAAAGACTTAAATCCTATTTAGGAAAACCCACAAATATCATCAGGACTAAACAGGGAAGTGTCATATGTGGGCAGTGCCTGCCTTCTTGGATCAATTTCATCTTCCAAATTAATGCACCTAAAATATTATATTTCCTAATTTTTGTGAAAATGTAAATGGGTGATAAAATAGTTTATTTGGTTTGTCAACTATATTCCAATTAAAAAAAGACCTAAAGAATAGATAAATAAGGTTACTTGCTTTTGTGTATCAAGAGCATCGGTGCCTGTATTTCACTAGGAGCAGAAATACGGAACAACTCTTTCCAGGATTACGCCCACAGCTTCCATGTGCTGACAAAGAAAAGCTTACTTCTAGAAAGTTCTGATTAAGATAGGAGCAAACACAGCCCCACCAGCTGCTCACCATGTAGAATTAGGAAATAAAGTAGCATGGCTGAAGGCAACGATGTATCTTTGAGCTGGATGGATATCCCAGTCTGTGGATCACCTGGGCCCTTGTGATTTTATGGGCCTTTTTGGAGGGGTAACTTGTTCACAGGGATTTTCAACATACAAGTAATCATAAATGCTCTTGGGAAGAGGCTCACAGATAAGTCACAGCTTCAGTCTGCACCTGTGACTTCTTGCTGTGAGTCAAGACTAAGGGAAACATTTTTTAAGTGGCAAACTCCACACAGGATACTCTTCTCTCCAGACAGTGATGGCGCATGGCTGCTACCTTTCGGCAGAAGAGCTGCAGGTGTTCAAGGAACGAGGGGCAGCCATCGCTCACTGCCCCAATTCTAACTTATCGTAAGTAGACAATCATCAGTCAGTCAATGGTGAGTGTTTGGGTTTTCTCAGCCATGCCTCCAGGGTCCCCCTTCAAGAGTTCTGTTTAATTGGGACAGGAACCAGATAGATGCACCAAGGCTAACCTCTGCCTCAGTGGGGAGAAAGAGCACTCAACAGAGGACATTTTTTGCAGAGTATGCATTTGAAGAACACAGCATCTCTTAAAATGTCTGCGTTTGCACAAAATGGGACAATAGGAAATACAACAGGAAGAGTTCAAAACCTCCAGCATTTCAGGGTTTGCAACTAAGGACCGCAAGAACGCATATGCCAGCCAGGCGTTCCAGGAAGAGGGTACTGACTTCCCATTACTTCGCAAGCTCTGCTGTCAGGAGAAAGTGCAGTGCTGCCACAAGCCAGTGTCTGACAGTGTATACCATGCTGCCGGATCCAACAGGACACCAGTTCACACAGGAGGGACCGTGTCCTGTTGTGATTCTCTGGAATACGAAGCTTTATTTATAATTAGTTTTCAACCCTTTGAAAGGTCATAGATCTGTGAGTCAAGATGGAAACCGTGGCCTGTATTTTCAGAAAAAAGCTCACAGATATAGAAACATTACATCTCCTTTCAGGGAATTCATAGATCCCATGATACTGATCCATGGAGGCTAGGTTAAGAACCCATGCTCCAGGATTCGATACAGAAAGGATCCCACTTCTGGTGCTGCTAGTTGATTCAGAATAGAGTTCCTCCCACTTGGAAGCAGGTTGAGATGGATCATTCATTTATTCATTCAGCAAATTTATTTCGCTTCTGCTAGGTTTTAGTTTTTTTGAGGGTTACTTTGTATCCTCTGTTATTTTGAGTTCTTGCAGAAGTGGACCATGAGACAATTCATATGCAAGTAGTTTATGTGGAGGTGATCTCAGGATGTCCGTGGGTAAGACAGAGAAGGAAAGGGAGTCGGTAAGAGCATGTCATCAAGCAGCTTATCACTGTGGGCTCCCGGAGTTTAATTCTTCCAGAAACCTCAGGGAACCAATGTACAAAACAGACCTCAAAGTCATTCTGCCCTTGGGGTGAGGAAGCAGGGATAGTTATTCTCATATACCTATCAGTTATTTGTGGAGGGCTGCTGGGTGAGGTGAAGAGGTATGAATTCCCTGAAACTCCTGACCTTCCCAGAACAAGGGCAGAGCAGGCTCTGTGATGGGGAAAGAGTCCTGAGGTAGAGAGAGTCGGAGGTGCTGGCAATTGGAAGTGTAGGGCGTTGGCCAGCAAAAAGAGATGTATGTCAGATAGAAGTATAGGAAAGACTGGAGAGCCACAGAGCTATATTTATGGTGCGTTTTTGAAAGGTTTCAGAGCCTTCTGGTTTTCAGACATAAAGTGGTCACACATGACAGGGAATCTGGCCTATGTATGGCTAGTGACCATAATTACAGTCTGGGGACCAGATAGGGAAAGGATTTAACATTTCCAGGTTTAGTTACATAGTATCTAAATTAAAATATGATCCAGTTTTGCAAATTGAGGTTGGAGGTTAAATTTCCTTATGGGTACGTTTCTGTTTAGATGGTCACTGCTATTCTTTCTCCAACAACTTTGAAAGATTTATTGCACGTGCACTGGGGATTTGACAGTGGTAGCTACATGCATCTTCAAGGAGACCACTGCGACCTTTGCCTCTTCTCAGACTTCTAAGAAACGCTTTGGTTTTCCTTTGTTTCTGTAGAAAGGCGGCACGTCTAGTAAGCTCAGGGTCATAATGTCCGGAATTCAGTCTGGAACCTTCTCTCCTAGCTGCTGCGGTCCTCAGCCTGTGAACTGTCGGGTCCTGACTCATCAGCCTGCACCCCCTTTCCCAGTAGTACCCTCCTTCTTTGATTTCGCAAGTCACTACTCATTCAGGGTAACAAAGTATCCCAGACACAGAGGAAAGACAATTTCTACTTTTGAACATAGAAGGATGAGTTTATTAAAAACAAAAACAAAAACAAAAAACACTGACGACCAGTAGATTTTTGCATGAACGGCAAGATTGAATTCCTTCATTTATTTTTCCTTACAAATGATCCCATTTTCCTTCTGTTTCTTGCTGCTTTATACCCTCCTGAGATTAACCTCAACCCAATAAGCAGAGCTCCTTTATGATTGTTTTTTTTGCTTTGGGATTCAGATGATCTGATTTGAGTAATGTGTTTGTGTTAACATGAGAGCTGTTATGACGGGAAACACAATTTTAGTGAAATCACCATCATTATTGTTGGTGTCCTTTTTTTGTTGGAAACACATGTGTCTCCTTGTCCTGACTATTTCCTCTTTCTACAGGCTCAGCAGTGGCTTTCTCAATGTGCTCGAAGTCTTGAAACATGAAGTGAAAATAGGGCTGGGTACAGGTCAGTAGTTCGCTATTTGGACATGGGCAAAGTGGTTGAGCATAACTTTATGATGTGACTAATTTCCGGGTAACAGTTTAAAGAATTAGTTTTCTTATCTGGTAGTCCTATTTCGAGCTAATAAAACAGTGGGATGGCAGCAGTAAGAAACTATATGGAAAGGGAGAGGTTTTGATGATGCTAACCTCCTGAGGGCCATCAGGGATTGCTTGACAAAGGATAAGTCCTTCTAAGGTGTTGTAGAGGTTTATTGTTTTGGGTTTTGTTGTTGTTGTTTAACTCCTTGATTTCAGCCCCCCCTCCCCCCTTTCATTTGGTCCCCCTGGCTAGGTTTTGATGGTTTGGATTTGTACGGTCTTAGTTTTCCGTAACTCTGTCATTATAGATACTATCTCAAAAGAAAATCATTTGACCTTGCCATAGGGAGCAAAGATTTAGTCTATGCCAGCATTGAGAATTTAGACACATATTAAGAACTTGCTTTGCTTTTGAGTGATGTTTAACAAAATGAGATTCCAACTCCCACAGGCAGTCCGTTGTTTGCTGGGATGAAGGACATCCTAGGTGGCTGATGAATTACTGGTGCCTTTTTTCCCCCCATAATACATTTTAATTGTTTTTCCTGACTGTGTGCAGTGTTGCTCTCTTTGAAAGTATGAGACAGGCCCAAATGCGTAGGCATATCCCCTGTGAACCTTTTATTACTGTGTATGAATAAACTAAAAAAAAATTTTTTTAAATGGGTATGGGGCATAAGGATTTATTTTCATTCTTGATGCATTTACCTTCCTGATACTTAAGAGCATTGGGATGTTTGCATAATGGTGAAGATGGTTGTCATCATTTCCCGCAATAACTCACACGTCAGTTAATTTTATACCAGCAATGTCGGGAAGGTATACAATAAAATGAAATGAATTATTAATATTTTTAAGGAGGTGTGCTAGATTAGATGTTCACTCCAATTTTATATGAGTCAAAAGAATTATGATTTAAAAAAATTCTCATTTAAGATGCCAATCATTGAGACCATGGTAATACTTGGATATAGTCACAGGTGTTAAGGTAGTTATTTTATCGTCAGAGAGAAGCTTTAATGAGTAAGAAAAAATATGGCCAAGAATTTTTGTTACACACTAGTCTATTAATGAAAAATTTTGTAGATAGCCAAAAATCAGGTAGGTATTGCTTTCCAATTTTCTAGGATTTTGTCTCCCTGACTTAAGTTCATCACATGACTTCCAGTTCTTGACTTTGGGTTGTATAGTAATGGCTAAAATGTTTAGGTAAATCTTTGTCACTTCTTAGCTATAAGACTTTGAGCACCTTTCCTTAATTTTCTAAGACTTCATTTCTCTAATTTCTGTAACAATAACAATAGTTATAACTACGTCTATCTTATAAGCCCATTTTGAGGCTTAATGAGAAAAAAGTTTATGCAAAATGGTTATTAGCATGTGCTTGACACATGGCACTAGTCAATCAAGATTGGTTTAAAGGGAAGGAGCAATGCTGGTGTTCTGACCAAAGGTTTGATTAAATACAACATATTCACTTAAGAATTGGGAGAATGCGGGACGCCTGGGTGGCTCAGTTGGTTAAGCAGCTGCCTTCGGCTCAGGTCATGATCCCAGCGTCCTGGGATCGAGTCCCACATCGGGCTCCTTGCTCGGCAGGGAGCCTGCTTCTCCCTCTGCCTCTGCCTGCCACTCTGTCTGCCTGTGCTCGCTCCCACTCTCTCTCTCTCTCTCTCTAACAAATAAATAAATAAAATCTTTAAAAAAAAAAAAAGAATTGGGAGAATGCTGCTTGCTGCATTTTACATAGTTTCTGTTGCAATAGCCCCACTGCATTCCACTCTTTTTGAAACATGACCTTTAGATATCAACCTGCCAGTCTCCTGTAGGCTTTAGAAGATCATTTAATCTCATACCATGGGCCGAGAGTAGGTCCAAAAGTGGTTTGTTCACCCTGTCTATAACTTTCTCAATTATTAGATAGGAGAAACTCACATAAAGCTTAACAAAAGTATTGCAAGTTAAGAGAAAGTCATACCAAAAAGAATGAGGCGTGCCTGGGTGGCTCACTCGGTTAAGCATCTGACTCTTGATTCCAGTTCAGGTCATGATCTCAGGGTCCTGGCGTTGAGCCCCACATCAAGCTCCACACTGGGTATGGAAGCTGCTTAAGATTCTCTGTCTCCCTCTCCCGCTGCCCTCCTCCCCACTCATGCACACGTACACATGCTCTCTCTCTCAAAAATAAAAACAAAAAAACCAATGAGAAGATGATCTTATCTCTGAAACTGACCTACCTCACGATTTAGAAGAAAAATCTCAGGAAATTGCCATCATCCTTGGAGTACAAGAAGACATGGTACTATGAAAAGACCAACGTTGTGATGGAAAAAGAAGTTTTTTCAATGAAAGAAGAAAACTGGGGGGAAAAAAGAGTGAGGAGCATGTAGACAATCCTACATGACTGGAGGGAGGGTAAATTTTATAACCACTTTGGAAAACTGTTTGGCTATTTCCTATAAAGTTAAATATACATCAACATATGACCCAGTAATTCCATTTTGGGGTATTTACCCTAGAGAAATGAGCACATATATTTGCAGAAAGAGGTGTACATGAATGTTTATACCAGCTGTATTTATAATAGCCCAAGCAGGAAACAATCCAAAATCCCGTGGACTGGGGAATGGATAAGCAAAGTGTGGTGTATTCTTAGAGTGGAATGCCACTCAGCATTCAAGAAAGTAGAAACCATTGATCTATGTGAAACAAAGGCAAATCCACAAATATTTTGTTAAGTGAAAAAAGCCAGGCACAAAAGAGCACATGCTGTATGTTTCCATATGTGTGAAGCCTAGGGACCAGTGGAGCTAACATTATGTTGATAGAAATCAGAAAGTGACTGCCAAGGATTGGGGATGGAGGCAGGGAGCACAAATGACTAGAAAGGACTTCTCGAGAGAGACCTTGCTGGAGTGATGGAAATGTTTAACATCTTCTCTTTCTGAAAGGTAGTAAAATGGCTAGTATAATTGTTAGCATTTGTCAAGCTAGACACCTGAGTTCTATGCATTTTATGTTGTCTTAATTATATTTCAATTAAAAAATAACAAACAGTGTAGGAAGCTATGAATAGAACTATTGCAGAAAATTAGATCAATGATGTGGAAAACAACATTGGTTGAAGATCGAAGGGGGTGCTTGAGAATGATCCACATGGAGCATAGAAAGAATAACAATACAGGGGGTTTTCCTGACCAAGGACGCAGAGCAAATCGAATAGAAGTTGTGAAAGATAAATCTTTTCCAAGCTTAAGAAAGAACTGTGTATCATATTCAAAGAACTTACCCTGTTCTACACTAAATCACAACTAATTGGTAAGATATTGGAATTACAAAGAAAAACGAAAAAAAAAATCTGAAAACGGTGAGGCAGGGAAAAAAGTCAGTTATCAATGAAACAATTAAAAACGAGTTTGGTTTCGGGTGTTTTTGCTGGCATGAAAAATAGCAAGAACAAGAAGGAGTTTGGAGCCAAATCGTTGTTACCCAAGAATATTATTTTGGACGAGATCCTCCTTTATTTGAGAAGGCAACAAAATTTTCCAATATACAAAGTTTTGGAAAATATTCTCCCCATGAACTCTTGGAAAAAATTACTTGAAAATCTGCAGCATTCAGTGAGTTATAAGACAAAACAATGGGCCAAGGTCTAGGGAAGTGATGGGACAACAGCATATCAGAGAAGTCAGTTAAAATAGAAATAAGATTTAAAAAGTTGTAAAAGAGTTTAAAAAATGAAAGCAAAAATCAAAAATGTATCTTAAGAGAGTATATGTACAGTATTAAAGTAATACCTTAAAAAAGTTATCAGGCTGTGAGCCTTAAACTGCTCTCAAAAAATAAAGTCAATAAACGACAACAACAAATATAAACACAATTCCTTCTAAAAGCTCTCCCTGAAGAATTATCATCAAGAAGTAGCTTTTAATTCCCAAAGTTCTCATTTGTATTAGAATAGAGCTAGGATGAGTTTTTAAGGGCATAGAACTGTGAGCTTGTTTTAAGTCTCATGTTATCCAAATTATCTTCGTAACTATGCAGGCATAGTTCTGTGAGAGTTCAGGGAATATCCAGATAAGAGTTTCTTCTCTTAGCTTTATTAGCCATTTGGGCATTGCACTGGGTTGAACTGTGCACTCCTTACCCCCATCCCCAAAGATGTCTACTGAACAAAACATGACCTTATTTGGAATAAAGGTCTTTGCAGTTATAATTAAGGTAGAGATTTCAAGATGAAGTCATTCTGAATTAGGGTAGGCCCTGGATGCAATGATGAATGTCTAATAAGAGAAAATGAATGACACGTAAAGACAGAGAAGAAGGCCATTTGAAGGCAAGAGCAGATGTTGTACCAGTATTATATTGCGGTAAGCCAAGGAACCATTGCAGGAGCCACCAGAAACTGAAAGCAGCAAGGAAGGATTCCTCCCTAGAACCTCTGTAGGGATCATGGCTTTGCCAGCACTCGGATTTAACACTTCTGTCCTCCCAAACCGTGAAAGAATAGATTTCTTCTTTTTTAAAAATATTTTATTTATTTGACACAGAGAGAGAGATCACAAATAGGCAGAGAGGGGGAGGGGGAAGCAGGCTCCCTGCTGAGCAGAGAGCCAGATGCGGGGCTCGATCCCAGGACCCTGAGATCATGACCTGAGGGCAAAGCAGAGGCTTAACCCACAGAGCCACTCAGGTGCCCCTAGATTTCTACTATTTTAAGCTGCCACATCTGTAGTAATTTTTTGTAGGGACCCTAGGAAATGAATACATTTGATATGCACTTTACTAATTGCAGGTTTTGAATTCTTTCAGCTGTTAGTCTGTGTCTATTCTGTGTCTAGATAAGATCTTTTCTCAGAAGTATATTCCAGACAGAGTATCAGTCACTAAAACCCAAAAACCAATGTCATACACCTAATATCCCATTTATCGAATGATGTTACTCTTATGGCTTTATTTCATCTACCGTAGATGTGGCTGGTGGTTACTCAGCCTCCATGCTGGATGCGATCAGAAGAGCAGTGATGGTTTCCAATATCCTTTTAATTAATAAGGTCAACGAGAAAAGCCTCACCCTCAAAGAGGTCTTCAGACTAGCTACTCTTGGAGGCAGCCAAGGTAATGACCATTTTGTCTCTTTCTTGAGCAGCGTACAACTGTGCCAGTCTGTGTCCTTGGAAAGAGTATGAAGGCTCACGAGAGTGGCATCAGCATGCACCCCATATTCATACCCCAATGTTGCGTCTCATGTACCATACCCCAGATTTAGTGGGTAATGTTCAGACATGTGGTGGAGGTATCCTTTCTTCAGCAAGTCCCCTGTCTTTGGCAGAGGACATGTTCGACACACAATTATATTAATGCTTTGATGGATATTTGCAATGGTCCCATGTAGGTGAGTTCTTGAAAATAATCAGCTTTTTCCCACTGAGTCGAGTAACATGTTCTCTATTGGCCTGAGGGATGAGAGTAATGATATTCATAATAAGGGTAAAAATAATAGCCCAGACTTAACTCTTACCAGGTAAGAGGCACTGTGCATCATGCTTTCTGTGTTGTGACTTCAACCTCACAACCGCTGCTACTAATTCTCCCCGACCAGCGAGGCACCTGAGCGAGGCGTACACGGTTGTCAAGCTACAGAGTGCCCTGATTTGAATCCAGAAAATCTGGTGCCAGAGTGCAGGTTCCTACTTTTCCTCTGGAAATCCCAGCTTCAGCTCTGCATTTTGTTGATATATTTAAGGACTCTAATTACCCAAAGCTCTTTAAAAGGACAAAGGTGTAAAAGTGTAACTGATTGGTATGTAAAGACCATCAGCTTTTTCCAGTTCTCACCTGTAACCATATTTTTAGGGAAAAAATAGAAATTGGTAATTGTATTGCTTTTAGTCACTTCCATATTTTAGTGCACTCTGGATGATGATGGTGAACACAGCATGAAACTCAGGTAGCTATTAGGAAATAAAAACATCAAAACAGAGACAGTGTAGATATATAGAGACTTGTGAAAGATACCCAGGGTCTTAGAACATGGAGGATGATAGAAGCTGAGAGTATCCTGGGAAGAGAAACCTTCTGGCTCTTTCGATATTCTGGGCTATGATGAATGCCATAAAGAACATTTCAGGGAAAACAAGCAGAGGTCATGCTCTTTGCATTTTCTTAAGTCTTATGATTTTGTTTTCTAAAGTTCCAAGTTTTAAATCATCTATTTTTTAAAATTCCCCATCCCTGTTGGTATTGTTGGCCCACCATCTGATTTTCATGGTGCCAGTGGATTGTACTTAAGTGCCTTCTGTATTCTAGGCTCTCTGTGAGGTGCTTCATCGGGATCCTGTACGAACGAGATCAAGCTGGCGTGGGGTGCTTACCAAATCATGTCTATTTTGCTGTGTAGCTTTTAGATCTATTTTCTGGGCCCTGAGCTTACTGTGATGGAATTTCTTCTCCTAAGTGTGTGTCTTTGTGAGACTCTGAGTGAAATGAGATGACTGGATCACTGTTTAAATTGTGGCATCTCCCCGGCTTGTCACAGCCTTTCCCTTCACTCTCAAGACCAAGATGTGCATAAATCCCCTTCACAGGGACATGTGCTCCAAAGGCAGCGAGACTGCATTTCCTGAAATGTCTCTGAACTGCTTACCAGCCCTCCTGGGCCTCTCTGTAATAATCTGAATTTAGACCAATTTACAAATTTGTAAAAGCAGTTGTGTCTTTTTTTGGTTAGCACATGCCTGACCTTCCAGGTTTGAACAATTCACTCAGTTTATACGAATATGTACCATCAAAACTCAGCAAATGAGGCTGGTCATCTGACCTATTAAACACACAACAATTTTATGTTGAATACAGTCATTAAAAACTTCTATTTTGTTAAGCTTCTTTGTCAAAGGCAAAAAGATTGTAATTGGCAAAGGAGGAGAGAATTTCCAATGATTTTTCTTCTACATTCAGTCCTTCCCACACAGTTAGCAGGAGTCACCTAACTGCCTTTAACATTTTCTAATTACTTTTGCACCCCTGTCTGCCTATAAGAGTTCTTTAGCTAAAAAATCTTCTTGTTGTTTTTTTTTTCTGAGAATAAAAGAGTTACCCTTTAAACAATCTTTAAAGAACAAGTAGGATTTCTTAACCAGTGCTTAGGGAACTGCCAAAAAGTCTGCTGGATATCCATACAGAGAAATAGAATGTACCAGATTGTGTCTAACGCAGATACCTGATCCAATATTTTCACATCGGACTCTATCTTGATGGGACAGAATTCAACCAACACATGTAAAAATTCAAATAAAAAATGGTGCCCTCCAGTTGGCCTTCATCTGTGCACACTTTCTTTGGGTAGCTCAGCGTGCACTCAGATTATAGGCTTTAAGGAGCTTTAGATTTAATATCTTTATTGACTCAGCCAACCACTCCCATCTTCTGAAACTAAATCATAAAAATGACAGATGTTCCTCCAGGACATCCGATATTCATGGAACGTGAATTCTTGTTACGAGATGGATCAAGTCAGTAGATAGTATTGACCTATTTTAGAAAATCATTCTTCCCTGGCAACCAGGAAGTCTTTGAGGTTACCGAGAAATTGATCTGCTTTCTAAAGCATTGGCACTCTTGAGTTAGGAGGACATATTTACTTCCAGAAGTGAATTTTCTTCATTCAGAGGATTTAAACTAAGGAACTTACGATGGACAGGCCTGCATTGACAAAGATGCAAAAGGCTACTTACTTATTTGAGGTTCATTTCACTGCCATGAAAATAGATCCCGTCAGCTGTTTCACAGAACAAAAAGGGCAAGAGTTGGAGTGTTGAGGGGAGAACAGGAGGGGAAAAGAAGACATTATGTCAATCGCCTTGTTTCTTAGAGGGATGAATGGGAATCATAGGCCAGCTGGACTGTGAAGGGCACTGATAAGCTGAAACAGACAGACACCATCTGAATTTGAGATCGTGGTGTTGAGGGGACCTGTTTTTATTCTCAGATTTTGCTTTCCACATGCTTCTTCTGCTTCCTGTGTGTCAATGTTTTAGGATTTCTTAGAATGAGAGCTTCTCTGCTTCACATTAAGATAGTTTTTTTCTAGTGACAGTCTGCAAGGACAGACTCTGTCCTTGCAAATGGGGACATTTTCACCATCTGATGGCTCCAAATACTGACTGTTTACTAATTTATTCCACTCTGTAGCCCTGGGGCTGGAGAAAGAGATTGGAAACTTTGAAGTGGGCAAGGAATTCGATGCCCTCCTGATCAACCCCAAAGCATCTGATTCTCCCATTGACTTATTTTCTGGGGATTTGGCTGGTGATACATCCGAAGTAAGTAAAACAAATTTCATCAAAAGGCATCTTTTTCATGAAGGAGTCACCATATCTTCCCTGGAGGAAAAAAAAATAGAAATGGAAACATTTTAAGGGAATACAGGGGAATCTTAAAAGGGAAAGTAAATCCTTTTCAATTTGTCAATGTAATATTAAGAATAATGGTACTGACAAAAACTTGTAATTTGAATACATTTGTATTTGAATGTATTTGACTACAGTAAGCCCATTTCTTTTTCATTAACGGAAGTAGATTTTGCCTCTGAGAAATACATTTATATGTCTGCACTTTACCAACCCCTGTTGACTATGAATTTACTCTTCTAAATGCACAGAATATTTTTTCTCATTAATTACTTCATT
>ML105405.1:0-19776 GCA_003697995.1 Taxidea taxus jeffersonii
TGGATTCCTTAGAAGTAAACCCCACAAAAATACGGGGTTCTCCTAAGACTGAAAACTTGATGAGATTTGCACTCTCGCTCTGTTTCGCACACGTCCTCCAGCAATTTGTCAAAATTAACCGTTGATGTGTTCCTACCAGTTTATGGCCCCAGCAACTTCAGGTAAGATTTTTCTGTGATTTTTCTGTATTTGACAGGGTTTCCAGATTTCAGAGTGTCAGTTTGGTCCATGATCTCTTTTCTCTGATGGGTCCAGGAAATTTATTGATTCTAGTTTTAGAATTTTTCTAAAAGGATGGGATTGAAAACTTCCAAGCTTATTCATGTCAGGGTTGAAGCTAGAATCCTGTTGCTTTCAGTTTTTGGAAAGATAGTTTCATCGTTTATAAGATTCTTATTTGGCTGGTTCTTTAAGCATTGTGATTATGTCTTTGCATTGCCTTCTGAACCCCATTGTTTCCATTGGGTAATCACATATTTGGTTTTATCGTGTCTTCTGAGTAACTTCATTCTGGCTTTTTTCAAAATTTTGTTGTCTTTGGCTCTCCTCATTTTTACTATTAATCTATCTGGGTGATATGTTGACTCAAGAGTTTTCTGCTTCTCCCACTGTTACCTTGATTGAGTTTTAAATATTATTCTAAATAGACATTTCTTGTATGAAAATAACTTAGCTTCAGTTTATCTTTTTACATATTGTTGGATTTGATTTTCATATATTTTTTACATTTGTACATCTGTGTTCAGGAAATAACATTCCCTTCCTGTATTGTCCTCATTAAGATTATGTACTGAGGTTGGTTACTCTCTCCTCATAAAAATATTGGGAAGTGTTTTTGCCATTCTTGTTAAGAATTAATGTAAATTTGTTATTCATTAAATGTTTCAAATATTTTGCCAATGGACCTATGAATTTGTGAAGCTTATTTTGGGGATGGGGGAGTATTGACGATAGATTACTTTACTTAATATGAATCAGACTAAATCCATAACCTTATTCATTCAGTCTTACTAAGTTGTGCTTTTGATGAATTTTGTACTTAAATCCAATTTTTATATGTATTGGGGTAAAGTTGTTCTTAAATCAAGTTATTTTCTTTTTACTGTCTATGTGTCTCCAGAATGTAACATTTTATCCTGCTATGTAATATGGTATTTTCTTACTTATTGCTTTATTAAACTTACTATGGTATTATCATTAAAAACTTTTCCTGTTGATTTTCTCCATTGTAATGATACCAGTCTATTAATTTTGTTACCTTTATTTAGTTCCTAATAGTTTCTTTTAGTTTGATTTGTTTTTCCCTTAAATTCTTGATATGAAGAATATATCATGTAATTTCTGACATGACTTTTCTTATATAGAGATTTAACTTATAAACTTCCCTCTGAGTTTTTAGACTCAGATACATGCTTGAAATCTTCTACTCTATTACCATTGTCTTTTTTCTTATTTATTTTGTGGATTTTCTTGATTCATATATTATTTAGAAATCTATGTTTTTAGTACAAGTGGTGTGGAGGGGATAGTTTCAGACTTGGCTATTTCTGAAATAATGGCTCAAACTCCACGGTCACAGAACCCAGTGTGAGTGTTTTGCCTGCTGCTATTTCTATCTCAGTTATGCAGTTCAGTGTGGAAAATAACCAACAGCTATATGTATAAAATCATGTAGTTTTGCACTTGAGCTGGAATTTCATTATTTCTTCTAGCCTAATTATAGCTAGATTCTATTCAGATGCCACTGCTTCCACATATATCCATGTTACATGTTGTCCCTCATGAGAAAATACCAATAATTGCAATACTCCTATAGTCTGAGGGTTTCATGACCCCACATACTAGCATCAATGGAGTCCTTATCACCACTTTAAAAGAGATAGAGGTCATATTCTAAAATCCCATTCTGAAGATCTTTCTATGGCCACCCCATGGTACCAATTGCATTAGTTTTGGTTTCTCCAAGAAAGTAGAGCTTGATATAAGACTTGAGTGTATATATTTTAATGTGAAAAATTACCTGAGGAAGAAGACACTTGGGGAAGAGTAAAATAGAGAAGGAAAACTAGTACAAAGTTATTACTGATGTCATTACTTCTGTGGTTAGCTGGGAGATGATTCTGCTGAGATCATTTGAGGAGTTTTATGAGAACACCTAAAAAGTATTAATGTTACAGGCAGAGGGAAGCCTATCTCTACTGGTTCATTTTCCTCCTTGGTCAAGAGTCCTAGTATGGAGTACAGTTTCCACATGATGTTGGGTTTTTAAATGTTCAAGGATCCAGTGTGTTGCTGTAAGATTTAGACAGCACGATGTCACAGAGGTGTGGGATAGAAATATAGAATGACATGGTGGCATGAAGCAGGGTTACCAAAGCATGGTTGGTTACCTGCAATGTTGGTTACCAAAGTATGGTTAAGCTCAAACATAGGCTAAAAGAATTTGTGGTGATATACAAGATGGGTCTGATATAGTAGTATATTCTAAGTCTTAAAGTTGTGAATCTGAAAAGAATGTAAAACATTCTATTTTTGGAAAAAAATAGAAAAAAATTCAAGTGTGCTAAGTAGATAAATTCTCCTCTCTAGTTTATATTTAATATTTATTACATTTTCTAGAAAGAAATACTAAAATGTAAGGGTTATGAACACCTTTTGTGTCATTATAACTACACTATAGTTTCTCGTTTTCCAAACAAACATAAGTCTGTGTTTGGTAGTATAATGGGTTAAGGTAGTTTGTAGATGTGATTAAATCATATTTAGCTCATTTTAAGGGGAACTTGTCCTTGATGATATGGAACTGATTCAAGTGGTTGAAAGGCCTTATTAGCAGGGCTGAGACTTCTCTAAAGAAGAATAAATTCTTCATCTCAATAGTACCTTTAGTTCATACCTGAGAATTCTACCTAGCCTTTCCATATGCTTTGCGCTAGGGATTTCAGACTTGTGTAGCTAGACCACACAATTGTGTTAGGTATCTATAGTATTTCTCTTAATGTATATATATTTCCTGCTGGTTTTCTTTCTCTGATTGAACACTTTCTGGTACTGATTTTGTTGCCAAAAGTAGTTCTAGAGAAAAGAATTTTAAGAATGTGATTTCTGGGGGTGCCTTGGTAGCTCAGTGAGTTAATGCCTCTGTCTTCAGCTCAGGCCATGATCCCCGGGTCCTGGGATCAAGCCCCGCATAGGGCTCTCTGCTCAGCAGGGAGCTTGCTTCCCTTCCTCTCTCTCTGCCTACCTCTCTGCCTACTTGTGATCTCTGTCTGTCAAATAAATAAATAAAATCTTAAAAAAAAAGAAGAAGAAGAAATTCCAAACTTAAAAAAAAAAAAAAAGAATGTGCTTTCTGAATTGGTTCTCTCTCTTCTAAAATTTTTTCTCCAGTCAGATTAGATATAAAGCCACTAAACAGTATTTTCAGGAGTAAAGAGAGCACTGGTATTTCATGACATGATATGGAAATGTTCATAAGAAAAATATTTTTATTGTATATTCTTAATAAAATATCTATGGTTGTTGAGGTTCAACAGAACTAAAGACTATGATGGGATTGGCTAGTTGCTCATAACTGACCTGGAAAAAACTAAAGAAAGAGGCAATGCCATGGCTTCAAATGACCAGTTTAAGTTCCATATACATGACCTGAAATGTTCTATATCTGTGCCCAAATAAACCCTATGTCCTGGAGCCTCAGGGTCAAGCTTTCTGAAAGTCAAATTCTGTGAGCAGTTAAATTACAACACAAATTGATTTTCCAACTTAGTGAAAATTCTATTAAAGTTAGGGCATTTATGAGTGGGGGGTGGGGGAGGAAATGACATCCT
The DNA here is from genome assembly GCA_003697995.1 of Taxidea taxus jeffersonii. Lineage (NCBI taxonomy): Eukaryota > Metazoa > Chordata > Mammalia > Carnivora > Mustelidae > Taxidea > Taxidea taxus. Next base: position 3,831 of record ML105405.1, read on the forward strand.
GAAAAGGGGATGGGAACATATGGATAAATCTTGATGAATCTAGAGACATTGATATCTAGATTGTACCAAGTCTTCTTTGCCTGTAGAAATAGCTCTTCCACCACTGGTTGTGGAGTGTGGCACTTCTGTGCCCAAAGAAGTGGTCTCTACCGAGTTAGTTGCCATACATGGAACTCCTAGTACTCATTACAACTTACCCACATCACTCTTCTTATTTCCAGACCTATAACACATCCCATAATGCCACAAAGAGTAAGAAACATAGTATGACCCACAGAGAGTTCTGGTATACACCAAAAGAATTCCATGTTTGTTTGTTTTTTCTAATTTATCCTAACAGAAATATGAGGAATATGTGTAGAAAATTGTCATAATGATCATGGTAGAAGGAAGGTAGGATCATGGTAGGATCATGGTAGAAGGAATATAAATTCGGATCAAGACGAACTTACTCATTTTCACCTGCTAAACAGGTTCCAGATTCAATGTTTTAGCTTAAAGATTTAGAAAAGGCTGTAATAGTTTGCAGGTTTTGCTTAAGTGTGGATCCAAAATAAATAAGTTGAAATTTCCTAGTCTATGGAGAAAAACATCAGAGCTCGGGGGAGTTGGACTATTAGAGTGGGTTAGCTTACAAGAATTGTTCATCCACGCTAGCGAGATCCAGAGGACACACCTTTTACCAGAACTGTGAGGGAAGCCCCACCATCCTTGAGCAGCTCTATGCTGTCATCTTTTCTGTATGTCAGAAGTTACAGTGGGAATTGCTGCCCTTGAACTGGATGGAATCCCTAAATTACAGTAATTGGGAGTAATTGGATCCTGGGGTGAAAAGGCAAACTGATGGCATTTAATCACCAAAGACAAGGAGGGTGTGGTTACCATAATGGACAGTTGAGTCAAAGCAGTTGACTAGTTGATCATAGCATCCCTAGAAAAGTAATAGGACAGTTTATTAAATATTTATTTGACCTGTATAAGCAAAAGAGTTCAGGATTGAATGAGCAGAATTCTAAAAAACTTTAATTATCTAAACAGTCATGGCTCTTACATCAGTTCTCAATCTGGAGATAGTTCACAGCTATAGTACCCTTTGATGGAAAGGGAATCTGGGTCCACTTTGAAAAGGACCCTGCTAAATTGTCAATTTGTATTGCTAATCTATTTCTCAGACTTTTCCAAAGGCACTATAGAAAGTTATTATTGTGACTCTGCATTAGGGAGAGAGAACTAATCATACTTTTCTGAAATTACTAGATACTGACTCTGAACTGGTAATAATTCCTGGAAACTAAAACATCAGTTGGAGCCCATAAGTCCCAGTAGGGATTTTTTGAGGTTAGATGATCAAAGGAATTTTAACTTGTCTGTCTCACAGTGAGCCCAGTGGGACTCTGAACCCATTCTGTGTTTATTTTTCTAGTTCTAGAATGTATAAATGGAAACAAACAAACAAACAAAACCCTATTCAGCAACTATCAGAATCTCCACATTGGTTCCCTGACCTGTGGATTGTGGGCTATTATGTTACAAAAGACCAAGTAGAAGATACTAGACCTGCCTCTGCTGACAGAAATAGTAAACCAAAGGCAGTGTCACATTCCTGGAGTGATTGCAGAGGTTAGCGCCACCACTAAGAACTTGAAAGATGCAGGAGTTGGGACTCCCTCCTCATCCCATCCAGTTTGCTTGTGAAGAAAATAGGTGTGAACAAAGACCATTAATTTAATTAATCAAATAATTGATTGGTGACTCCGATTACAACTGCTATTTCAGATGAAATTTTATTGCTTTATCACATCAACAGATAGCCTTGTACTGGGTATGTGGTTATAATTAGTCAAATGTTTTTGTTGGTGTATCTGGGGAATTTCTAGTGGTCCAGTGGTACGGGGCATGCCAAGATATCCTTCCTAAGGTAAAGAAAAATTGTCACATCTGGCTTCTTCTATATCTCAAAAAGGTGGCACAATGCCTAGTGGACATGTTTGAATTTCAGAAGCAACATATTTCTTATTTGTGTGTTAGTGTGGTCCAAGAAGCCCCAAAGCTTCTACTTTAAAGGATTGATTGATTGATTGGTTGATTGATTGATTGATTTAAAAAAGAGCAATGAGAGAGAGAGGGAACACGAGCAGTGGAGGGGAGGGGTGAAGGGAGAGGGAGTAGCTCCATTGAGCAGGCACCCAGTTGTAGGACTTGATACCAAGATCCTGGGATCATGACCTGAGCCAAAGCAGACACTTAGCCACCCATGGGGCCCGTAGGGTCTGAAGTCTTAACCATGGGCCAGTACTCTCCAAACAACATGAGCTGCTCATTATCAACTGGGTGTCCTTTGACCCACCAAGTCATAATGCTGAGGGTTCCCAGCAGTACTCCATTATCAAATAAAAGTGGCATATGTGAGATCAGCCTCATGCTTTCAGGGTCACCTTAAGAATAAGATAGGGACACAGACTTCCATGGCCCTGATTCCTATATTACTTTCTCTCTCCTAATTTGTATCTGTGAACTCATGGGGAGTCCCTTACAACTAGTTGATGGAGAAAGGGAAACCTCTGGCCCGTCTTATAAATGTTTCCACACAACATACAAGCACCACCTGATATAATACCACTGGAGCACTATAGTTCCTCTCTGGAATAGCTCTGAAGGAAAGTGATAAAAACCTCTCACTAGGCAAAACCTCACATGGTAAACCTGGGTGTTCATTGATCTTGGAAAGATAAGTGGCTAGAGTAATGGTCTGTGTGGCCTGTAGTTTGGCTAGATAGCCAGAGACTGGGAAGAAACATAAGTGAGAGATTGGTATCAAGTAGATCTGGGGAAGGTGTAATTGGATAGTTCTTTCTGAATAGGAAACAACGTGAAGGTAAGTGTGTACCATGTGAATTGTCACCAAAGTGTGACCTTAGCAAGGGAGAGTTTTAGTGAGTGTTTAAGGTGATGACTCCTGAGTAAGTCAGTCATGCTCTAGCCACTGTTGAATGACTACCAGCAGCAAAGAACAACACCAAGTCTCTAATAGGACCGTCATTCCCAGGGGAGGTCAGCCAGCTACCTGGTGGCTAGTTAATTACATTGGACTGTTTTTATCATAGAAAGGGTAGCTCTTTGTAGTTTTGGGAATAGTTATTCTGGATATGTGTTTTCCTTCCCTGAATGTAAAATTTCTGCCAAAATGCATTTGTAGGTTTATACAATGCCTAATCTGCTTTCATGATATTCCACATAGCATTTCTCATTATCAAATAAGTCATTTTGAAACAAATGAAGTATGACAGTGGGCTCATGCTAATGGATTTCACTGGTTTTATCATGTTTTCCATGATTCTGAAGCACTTGTCTAGATAGAAGAGTGGAATGGCTCTTTGGTGACTCAGTCACAGCACCAACTGTGTGGCAATCCCTTGTGGGACTGGGAAATGATTTCCAGGATGCTGTATATGCTCCCAGTCAGTCTCCCATTGCCCCATTGTTGTTATTCCTATTGCCAAGAACTGTAGGTCAAGGAATCAGTGTGTGGAAATGGGATAGACTTTGCTTATTAGTGATCCACTAGTAAAATTATTTACTTCTTATTCCCACATTAGGCTCTGTTTGTATAGAAGTATGTTAGAGGGAGAGCTGTTTCCACCTTGACGGACAGCAATGATTCCATTAAAGTTAAAGTTGATTTGTCATTTGGCCATTTTAGGTTCCTCATGCCTCTAAACCAATAGTCAAAAGAAGCTATTGTACTGAGTGGGGTGACTTTTTTTTTTTCTTCCCCATGATTATCAAAGGGAAATTGTGTTCTTACTATAAAATAGAGATAAGGAAAGGTATGCCTGGATTAGCGAAGAGTCCTTAAGGATCCCTTATAGCCTGGGACTAAACTCAATGAAAACCTTCAGCAATGTAATTGCTAATGATCCATACTTTTTGGTTTTAAGGTTTAGTTCACCACCATCCCTCACTGCCACCAAGGCAGTGATCCATAATCAACTAAAATTCTTGCTGAGGGCAAAGGAAATACGGAATGGTAATGAAAGAAGTTAGTTCTAAATACCAACTATAACCACATGACCAGCTGCTGAAATGAGGACTGTGATAGTTATTTGTTATTAATTTTGTTATGGTGTTTTATATTAATATTTTTTTTTATTTTATTGTGATCCAACATAAGATATATTGATGATTTAGTTTTATTGTAATGTTTAAGTTACAGGATATAAGGAAGATGAACATCAGCCAAAGACTTTGCATCCTTTTCTGAGGAAAGAACATTTTTTTAGTTCTGTGTAGGATAGTTGGTATCTTACTCAGTGCAGATATCATATTGTTGGTATCCTTATTTGGAGATTAAGTATGGATCAAGGAGATGAGTATGGGTGCCAACTTGTGAAGTAGACTGTGATAGTGAATTTTATGTGTCCCCTTGACAAGGCTAAAGTTCCCAGTTCTTCAATCAAAGATTAATCTAGGTGGTGCTGTGAGGGTATTTCATAAAAATGAATAAAGTCTAAGTGAATTAACTTTAGGTTATATTATTTTAGATAATCTACAGAGGGCTGACTTCATCATTGAAAGGCTTTAAGAATTGAACTAAGGCTTCCTTGAAAAAGAAGGAATTGTGCCCATGGCCTGCAGCTGTACCTGATCCATGAACATTCCCTACAAATTTCAGACATGCGTAGCCAGTCCTAGTGTTCACATTTGACAATCCTTTGCAATAAATCTTAGTAAAAATCTTCTAATGGTTATGTTCTCATTTTTGATCCCTGTATGATCTGTATTTTGGTACCAGTATTGATACGGTATCGAAGTAATATACAGAAGGAAGGTAATCAACTTTATTCTGTTTTAGCACATAGGCTGATTAAAAATGCAAACTGACAGTTTTAGATCATGATTTCCCTTCACACATTGAAATTTAAAACAACACACTAAAACAGCTTCCTAAGACATTGCACAGAGCATGATCTAAGAAAAAGGAGTAGAAAATGAAATATATTTTATTTTTTTAATGTATTTACTGTCATTAAGTGATTGAAGCTGATCTGTTTTCAAAGCAAGTTTTCCCTTTGGTATTCAGGTATGTATTAATCTCTTAAACAAATTAGCAAGATCTTTTTTTTTTTTTTAAAGGTGAAGCTTTTTTTTTTTTAAGATTTTATTTATTTATTAGTTAGAGAGAGAGAGCGAGAGTGAGCACAGGCAGACAGAGGCAGAGGGAGAAGCAGGCTCCCTGCCGAGCAAGGAGCCCGATGTGGGACTCGATCCCAGGACGCTGGGATCATGACCTGAGCTGAAGGCAGCCGCTTAACCAACTGAGCCACCCAGGCGTCCCTTAGCAAGATCTTTATAAATACGTTTTGCCTGTATTTTGTAATAGACTCAATTTTAAAGAAAGTTTTACCTATTTGTGCATTAAAATTTAAATGATATAAAATTCATGAAAGAAATTTAGAAGCAGGCTTTTATCATGTTAGATATGTTAGAACTGATGGGAAATATATTTATAATAGTTTAATAAATTGTTATGCATTCATTTCACTGTCTTTAAGTTATATTTGGTTATAGAATTAATAATGATAATAATAACCTCTGGTAGGAAAATGTTTAAATGTTTAATTATATGCTGTGATATTTAATATATAATATATTAAAATACTCTCCTTCCCCTAAGTAAAGAAAGAAATCTATCAATGTTCTTTTCTATAATAAATTCAGTGACTAAATATTTAATACAAATATACGTATATTCCGTATGGTTTTGCTTCTTAAATGAGCTCTTTATCTTTTCTGCTAAAAAAATGTTGGGAGATAGGCTTATTTCATTGATTACTAAGGAAACATTATAAAATGGTATATATGGAAGATACTTAGTTTATAACCTATTTATCACCATATTTAGATGACATTTTCTGTGTCCATCTTGTAGTTCATATTAAGATTCATCTTTTTGCAATATAATGTGAACCGCACTTTGCTCTGATTCACACAATAATAAAGAAACAAAGGGTGAACATTCTCTTTTACAATGATCTATACTAAAGGTTTACAGATTGTTTTTGTCTGCTGTTTTGTACTGTATTCTCACATAAATCTCAAGTGCCAACTGCATTTTGATTCCATTAGTTTGGTCCCAAACTTGCTTAGATAAACTTTTTTTTAACAATGCATTTCATTAAAAGGTTGACACATTGACTTTCTAGAAATGAAATGGCTCTTGACCATGGAATTTAGAATCTCTAATATTTAATCCAGTGACATCTTATCACACTCAAACTTCTAGATGTGTTTGCCCAGGGGCAAAGATAAAACTTAAAAAAAAAAAATTTTTATCTGTTGATTGAAGCTATCAAATGAAACAAGTACCTATTCTGTAATGCATTGCTGTGTTTCTTCAATATACATATTAATGTATAAAAATGTGTAATAAATACAATTAACTTTTTATGCAGATTGTTTTTTAAAACATTTTTATGTAACTCTAGGAATTTAATATTTTTACATTAGTATGGAGGAAAAATTATCTTAATTTTTGAGTGATACAGTTTTAAAACAATTTCCAGTCAATATGTATCTAGTTCTCTGCTAAATCCTTTACAAAGGTGTATAAAGGTTATACCAGGTTAACATTAGAAATAGAACTTGGTAGATTATGGAGTTGAGGTTTAGAAAACATGTTTTACTTTCTTAAGGCCCCACAGCTAATAAGTGGTAGAAACAGAATTTATATATTTTTTCTTGACACCAGGGAACACATTCTTATATATATATTATTGGATTTGTTTTCAATAATAATGTCAAAAAATAGTTTACAAACTGATTTCTCAAATATTAAACATTTAAACAATGTAACTGTTGATAGGGAATGATAAAGGGAAAGGATCCAGCTGCTCCCATCTTCCCTGACTCAATGGCGTTGTGAAAAGTGAATATCCACATGAAAAATAATGAAGTCTGGGGCACCTGCATGGTACAGTTGATTAGATCTTTGACTCTTGATTTCGGCTCAGGTCTGATATCAGGGTCCTGAGACCCAGCCCTGCTTCGGGCTCTGCACTAGATGTGGAGTCTGCTTGAGTTTCTCTCTCTCCCTCTGCCCCTCCCCTCCTGTCTAAAATAAATAAATCTTTAAAGAAAAAAAAAAAAGAATGAAGTTTTACCCTTATACCCATTCCCTTCCCACCAACAAACACATTTTCAAAATCAAAGTTCTAAATGTAAGATCTAAAATCTTACAAGAAAACATAGAGGGAAATTCTGATGACATTGGACTTGATAGCGATTCCCTGAACATGATCCCAGAAGCATAGATAAGAAAAGAAAAGTAGATATATTGGACTATATCAAAATTAAAAACGTTAGTGCCTCAAAAGATACTATTAACAGAGTAAAAGGGAAAAAAGTTTGCAAGTCTTATATCTGATTGAGGGGTTAATATCTAGAACACGCACAAAACTCCAACAGCTTAACAGCAGCAAAAATAAAAACCTAATTAAAAAAATGTGCAAAAGACTTGAATAGACATTCCTCCAAGGGTGATATGCAAATGACAGTAGCATATGAACAGATACTTAGTATTACTTATTATAAATGCAAATTTCTCTAAATCATAATGACCTGCCACTTCACACTCATTAGGGAAGTTAAGGGGAGGGGGAGAGTGAGAGAGGGGGAAGAATGAATAGTAAAATAGAATTTTCTATCTCTATTGTTATTTTTCTAGAATATCATTTAGTTGGAATCAAGCAGGATGTGGTCTTTTTAAATCGGGTTATTTTACTTAATAGTATGCATTTAAGTTTCCTTCATGTCTTTCCATGACTTGAATGTTCATTTCTTTTTAGCACTGAGTAAAATATTTCATAGTTTGGATGTAATACAGTTTATTTATCCATTAATCTACTAATGGACATCTTGATTCCTTCCAAATTCTGGCAGTTATGAATAAAGCTGTTGTAAATATTTGTCTTTAGGTTTTTGAACACCTAAGTTTTCTGCACATTTGGGCAAATACCAAGGAGCAAAATTGCTGGATAAATATAGTAAGAGTATGTCTGCGTTTTTTTTTTTTTAAGAATTCTTTTTTTTTTTTTAAGATTTTATTTATTTATTTGACAGACAGAGATCACAAGTAGGCAGATAGGCAGAGAAGCAGGCTCCCTGCTGAGCAGAGAGCCCGATGCGGGGCTCGATCCCAGGACCGCAGGACCCCAGGACCCCAGGATCATGACCTGAGCCGAAGGCAGAGGTTTTCACCCACTGAGCCACCCAGGCGCCCCAAGTATGTCTGTTTTTTTAAGAAACTGTCTTTTAATGTGATTGTACCATTTTGCATTCTCGTTAATGAATAAGAGTTACAGTTGCTATGCATGAGCCATAACTAATTCGCAATCGCCTCATTTTATAGCATTCCCCTGAAGAATTGGAAGTTATATGTAGAAGCATCAAATTGGTGACTAAGCATAGTTCTTATTTCTTTCTTTTCATTTTCTGTGGCAGTGAAGAGAAGTATCTTGCTCCTTCATATTCTGTATTAATCCATGAAACACCATGTTTCATTAAGAAATGTAAAAATAGGGGTGCCTGGGTGGCTCAGTGGGTTAAGCCACTGCCTCCGGCTTAGGTCATGATCTCAGGGTCCTGGGATCGAGCCCCACATTGGGCTCTCTGCTCAGCGGGGAGCCTGCTTCCCCCCTTCTCTCTGCCTGCCTCTCTGCCTACGTGTGATCTCTCTCTCTGTCAAATAAATAAATAAAATCTTTAAAAAAAAGAAATGCAAAATTGGAAGAATGTTAGAGTATTATTCAGTGAAAAGTAAATGATGGAAGCATAAATAAATGTAAATAAAGCATCCGAACATTACAATCTGATAGTATTAAATGCGGTTATCTCTCTCTTCTTAACTTACAAATAGTGTCTCTGCAAAGGGCTATTATGTGACCAATGGCGCAATGACCATTTTTGTTTTTATAAATGTCTCAATTATTATATACTATTTCAAAAAATAAATTTAAATTAATTTTGCAAGATAGATATAATTCTGTTTAGAGATAAAGAATCTGAGGCTTAGGCAAGTCAGTGTTTTCCCAAGATTTCATTACTAGAAAATAACAGAAATTGATTTCCCCCCCCTGGAGAAACCAGAGGTAGTACAGCATTCTATGAGTTTTTAGAAATGTTAAAATTTAAAAAGGAAACTATTCTGATGGTAGAGGTGGGTGCATGATATAAATTCAGATACATGCTCTATTCAGTCGTAAATCTTTATAATACTATGCTATAAAGCTATGTTGTTAGATATTAATTATTAATGTACTTGTCCATCTGCCCTACTAAATTTTGAGCACCTACAGGTTTAAAACAGAGTATACTTCAGTTACGTGTTAAATCTTAAAGCCCTTAGCATGGAGCTCAATTTATAGTGTTCAATATACTTTTTTTACTAAGAGAGTCAGTAAAGGGACTTAAAAATCTACTGTACTATAGAATAGTAACAAAAGGTAATATGTTAACTGAACATTGGGCATTTAACTTTCTCAGTTGGAGAAAAGTGTCTGCTTCAGTATATCCATTGTCATGATGAATTACAGATACAAATGAACACATGATATATAACGTATATCATATAATACACACGTGTGTGTGTGTGTGTGTGTGTATAATATATGTCTATACATTCTATCTAAGTACTCCAGTGTAAAAATATAGAGTGAAAATTGCTATATGGAGACAAGAAAGAAATGTTTGTAACAATTGAGTTTGTTCTGGAGCTTCTATCTCGTGATCCTGCTGAGTCCGTAGTTCTAAAAGATGTCTCTCGTGTTGAGAGCAAGGCTTGGCTCACACCTGACTGAGCTTTTTGAAAATGTGTAACGCCCTGTAGCACTGAGTCATGGAGATGCTGAGAGGCCTTGATCCTCACGGATTCAAGTGGCATACCTGGGAAAATTGCTTCAATTTATTACTCTACCATTATTTATCCAGTCCCAGATTATCTTATGAGTACATGTCACTAAGAACAAATAAATAAAAATTACTATTATTGCATTAAAAGTAGGAGCATTTTAATGTATACTGTAGGCAATAGTTTCAGTGATTATTTTAGAAAAACAAAAGCTAAAAATAGCTTTTCTTGTTCTTTAGCCATTTGCAGATTTTGAGAAGGCAATTCTCATGTGCTTTATTTTTTTTTACAGCAATTTTTATGGTGATATACAACATGGTAAATACATTGCTTAGATTTTCTTTTCTTGAAGAGAGAAAAATATGGAGGTAATGATAGATTGATGGTGGGTTTTAGAAGTATTTTTTATGATTGACTTCTCTGTAGAGGAATTGGTATGAGTTGTCATGCATTTATTGGTTCTTAGTAGAGAAGGATATTTTTTACTGACCAAAATTATGAACAGAATTTTCAGTTGGGGGACGCCTGGGTGGCTCAGTTGGTTAAGCGGCTGCCTTCAGCTCAGGTCATGATCCCAGCGTCCTGGGATCGAGTCCCACATCGGGCTCCTTGCTCGGCAGGGAGCCTGCTTCTCCCTCTGCCTCTGTCTGCCTGTGCTCACTCTCGCTCTCTCTCTCTAACAAATAAATAAATAAAATCTTTAAAAAAAAAAAAAAGAATTTTCAGTTGGTTTCATTTAGAAATGTTGACTGACTTAATTGGATATTTACTTATTTTCCTTTGCTAATATCAATAATTTTGGTACAATAAGAATTTAATTATAGAAGAATGAATGGTATGATCATTTACCAAATATAATTACATTTCTTTTTTTTCCAGTTGCTGCATAAAGAATTAGTGATTAATATGATGCATCTGAAAGATTTAGTGGGCATTTAGGGTTCATTTAGTTCCTCCATAGTAAATGTCTTTAAAGTTCCAGTGTGCTCTTTTCTTAATACTTAATCACGTGACTTCTGTTTTTAACCTATCCAGTGGCATCGCCTGTGCTATTTTCTTTAAGTCAAATATAATTATATAACATAAATATAAATTATTTCCTCAGGTTTCACCCTCTTTGACTTTTCTTCAATATTTGCTGCTAATTAGTTATCCCAGCTAATCCCATATCACCTTTTGTATTAATACCAGTCTTTAATTTCTCTATTTGTATCTCACTGTCACTTTCTGTGTTTCTTTTAATTGTATCTTTGTACAAGTGTACACTTTGTTCCAGTGTAAGCACTGGAACAAAGTGCTTACGTTTCTCTAAATGAGTCTTCATTTAAATTTGATTCCATATTTCTAGGTAATATAGCTTATGCCTTCTTTGATGCCACATAACTGCCTCAAATACAATGTATATAAAATCAAATTTATTTCACAGTCCCATCTCTACAACTAGAATAGGTCCCTTTCTGTATTTTACCTTTTGAAAATTCAGAGAATAATTTCCTTTGTCTGTTTCACTAGAAACCTTCTGAATGAGATATATATTAATTTATAGTATATGGAAATTTTTACATATATTTTACCAGCTGATATTCCTACCAAAAGCAACCTATATTTTATAATAAGATAAATGTCTTTACTAAAAATGATTATAATTATAAAGATCTCATTACCCATTTATTCAGATCTTTACTTTCTGAGAAGGCAAAGTACAATTGGCTTTCATTTAAATAAGAAATAGTTTAGATTACCAAATATTTCTCATCCACAGGAAAAACAGATTATACAACAGAAAAGTTTAGATAAGTTAAAAATGTTATCTTGTTTGTTTGAGATAGACCAGGAAACTACAAAGTAGAGTTGAGGAAAAACAAGAAAGGCAGAATGCCTATGAGCTTCAGTGTGGGCAAAGAAAAGAGAGAGAATTGAGGGATAGTTCTCTGCTTTTTAGTCTTATATATAAATAGAAGGAGATAAATGTTTCTTCCTTAATCTTGGGAGATTGATGTAAAAACCGTAGTAAGTCCAATAGAATGCTTTCTGTGAGAAGTCTTTCTTGTCAGTCCTTGGAAATATATGTTATTTTCTGAATCTCATATTCTGAGAAGAACTGATTAGAAATATGGAAAAATATAATTCTTTTATGAGATTTAGATTTTTTTTTGAGATTTAGATTTTTAACAATCAACAGAGATGTTACTATTTCAAAGGTATCTGCTAACATCAAATCAAAAGCAAGAATCAGGACTGTTGATCATTTCTGAGGCCCCGAGCAGGACCACATAGGAAAGAGGTCAGGATCTAATCAACAAGTTCTTTTTATAGTTGTTACCATGTTACGAGTGTGTGTTTGTGGCCCTAGCTATTGTAATAGGTGAGCCACTTTGCAAATAAAACAAATATTAATATGATTATATACATGATACACATTATATAAATCCTGTGAGTGATGTTCTAAAGAATAAAATGTTTTTAGAGCAAATTGTGCCTTCACTTCAGGAATTGACTAGGAAATTTGAAGGTTATTGTTTATCTGAGTACTACCCAATAATATTTGCTGGCACTTCTCAGTGCACCCATATTCATTATGGGCTGCCATCCATTATATGCAGTACTCAACTTAACATTTCTTATGCTCTAATTAATGTGTAGGTATCTGTAATAATATATAGAAGTATTAAACATATTAGAAATATTTCAAGAATAACTCATGGTTCTAGAATTCCAGAGAATTCTGATTTCTCAATTCTCAATCCCAAAGATTAGTATCTGTTGGTAATGAGAAATATTATGAGTAGATTATAATGTTTGGGGTTCTATACTGAGATTGGCTCTATTACTATGGATCACTATAGATTGATATAATAAATAATCACATAATCATATATCTACTATATATTTACATATGAATATATAATTATATATTATAAGATATAATAATATTTAAATATATAATTATATAATCTATTACTATAGATTCTGTAGTTTAGAAAACCCCCACAAAATCTGGAATCAAGCACAGAAAGCTTAGTAATTCCAGAGTCTATATATTTGTTAGATTTTTTTTTTAAGATTTTATTTATTTATTTGACAGATAGATCACAAGTAGGCAGAGAGACCGGCAGAGAGAGAGGAGGAAGCAGGCTCCCCGCTGAACAGAGAGCCCGATGCGGGGCTCGATCCCAGGACCCTGGGATCATGACTTGAGCTGAAGGCAGCGGCTTAACCCACTGAGCCACCCAGGTGCCCCTATATATTTGTTAGATTTAATATAACAATATTCTTCTACCCATTCTTTACAAGTGCTTTAGAATTTTTCTCTTATACACCTGTTGATTACTTCATCATTGCTACCACATGGTAACTTGTTTCATTTTTGCAAGTTTCCACTTTATTTATTCTTTAAAATACCTCCTAGGCTGTCTTCCTAAATGAGCTTTTTTTTCTATATCCCTCCCCCTTTGAAATGATAATTTTAGTTCCATGGTTTAAAAAAAAAAAATCAGGTAATCCCCATGGCCTTTGAAAAATGACCATTTCCCTTATTTTTGTCTTTTAAATCTCATAAAATATCTCTTATGGCCCACAGTAATTTGGAACAATGGGAAAAAGGGAGTGTCAAGAAGTGGGGTTCTGACTTAATTAGTTGATGCTATACAAAACCCTCCAGAACCAAATATCAATTTGGTATCCATGCATACTTCTTTAAATGAAATTATACATATAGTGCACATAAATATATTCACAACATCATGCTTCTCCCTAACAAAATAGCTATTCCTAGAGTTGATAACACAGCAACCCTTCTCTCCAAATGGGATGAAGAGCACTATTTTCCCATCTTTAGTGAGTTTTTTTCCCCTCTTCTAGTTGAGTGGAATTCCTTCTTTAATATCTTATAACTTAATAATGAAATATATGGTTAATCACTCTTAAAAAGAATCAAGAATGTGATAACAAAGGAAGAGAGAAAAATAATTAATATATAAACAAATTATTTACTTCAAAACAATTAGGAAAAACTCATACCTGTTATAGTCCTTACTTCAAGATTGGGTTACATAGTTGTAACTAACTGTAAATCTGTATTGAGTCAGCTCATGTTAATAAACCCCATGTGACCCAGCTTACCTTCTTCTCTGTCTGATGATCCAGTGTCAAAATACATCCCTGCACGTTTCCTAGGTTTCTTTTGACAGCATTTGGCAAAATTATGAAATTACATCTTAGTGTATCATATCTTCTGATGAGGTTATACTTTGTCGCTCATCCTCAAAGTTCTTTTTGACTGGCGTCTGGGCTTTTTGACTGGATACACATGGGATCAGTGAGAAGGGAAGGAATGTAATAAGGCAAAGTGCAATAAGCCAAATTACTACCCTAGGAAGTTTGTGTCCTAATCCCAGAACCTGTGAATACGGCAATCCCAGAACCTGTGTGCTGATACGGCAAAAAGGAATTATAAATATGATATAGTTAAGGGCGTTGAGATAGAACTTTATCCTGCATTTTGTGGGGTGGGCCTCAGAAAAAAATAGAAAGGCTAAAATCAGATAAGGAGATAGGATGATGAAAACGGGAGTCAGAGACTGAAAGACACCACACTGCTGTCGCTGAAAATGGAGAAAGGATCCTGGAATGTGAGCACCCTCTAGGGGTGGAAAAGATAAGGGAACAGATTCTCCCCTAAAGCTTCAGGAAGGAATGTAGACCTGTCAACATTAGTTGTAATTTGTGTGCAGAAACAATAGGAAGGTAATGCAAGGGGATCCATCTTGGAGAGGATCATTTTACAAAGCAGTTATCTCAAAGGAAGTTATAGTTTTTTTCAGGCAAGGGAAGATTGATCTCACTGAAGGTATAAAGAGATGCTTCTACTAGCAAAGGAGGATCAAAACAATGTAGAATTTAAGTTCCTTGGTTTTACTGGAATGTGACGACAGACTCATTCTGATTTTCAGAGTTGTACTCCTACAAAACTGATCTCTAATATAACATAAGAGACATCGAAAATTCTGGAATATTTTTTGTGTTATAACTCAATCACAAGCAAGGCTTTGTTTTCAGAAATCTTAACCTTAGAGCTATGAGTTTCGTAGTATTCATAGAAATAAGATCTCAGGTTGGTAGTTAAAGTCCTAAGCTCATCTTTTCACTCTTAAGTTCTCTAGTGTATTTGGAAGCAATTGCCTAACTCTATTATATCCTCTATTTCCACTATATTTTTTATGGCAGGAAATAATTTGTCACCTAATTCTCTTCATAGACACTTGATTACAAGTGTCCACAGGTGATACTTAAGTCATTGTTTTGTCCTTTTTTCCTATCTCTCCACATTTCATGAACTACCAGCACTGTCTTTACCACTGGAAATACTGTCATTAATGCCTTGAAATATAGTCATATAAGAGAAATCATTACAGATGAAGTATATCCAATCCAGATAATCCATTCTTTCGGTTTTGTTCCGCTAGAAACTCTCCCTGTATAAAATTGTATTTTCAGAAAATTAGAGAACTCACTAGAGAAATGAATAAAAAGCATTTATTATAGATAGCAGAGGGGATAGTTGAAAAGTCAAGGTGAGATGGATGCTTCTTTATCTGGAACTAGATGGCTAAAGTCAGTAGAGCCGTCAGCAGGAAAGATAACCAGGTAGTAAGGAAAGCAAGGAAAACCTTGAGCCAGTGTGGGTGTGCTAGTGCTCACAAGGAAAACTTGGGACCCTCCTCAGACTCTGATTGCCTGTGTCTTCACCTTCAATGACAGTGTTCCACAGGAAAGGATGATGCCGTTTCTCATGAAACAAAACATACATCTGGTTCAGGCATTGGACAGTCTTGAGGAAGAAATCCATTAGGAACTAGAGATGATTTGGGCCTGCTTGCTGCCTTATATCAACAGCAGATGAGATAATTATGTGATAAGAAACAATCTCTCGGGGCACCTGGGTGGCTCAGTGGGTTAAGCCGCTGCCTTCGGCTCAGGTCATGATCTCAGGGTCCTGGGATTGAGTCCCACATCAGGCTCTTTGCTCAGCGGGGAGCCTGC